>CM022874.1:21228109-21248426 GCA_012654025.1 Pachypsylla venusta | reverse complement strand
TCCCCATGTTCTTCCTAGGTTAACAAACGTGTAGGTAATATGTAATCTATGTGTATGCTCTGATCGCGTTTAAAAGGTTGCACCTCGGTGATATGATTATTAATGTGGGAGTCAGATTTATTATCATATTTCTCTCATCTTCTCGAAACGAAGTTCGGGTACTCAGCTAGTAACCCTATAAAGCCTAGGTCGATTTATCATGATCATAGAATGAGGTGATTTGATTTAGGGACCTATTGTGTCATCCGGGGCCCATTATTTCAGTGATGTCTATATTTCATAGAACTACCTATTAGTTTAAATTTTTTTAAAATTTTATGTATATAATGAAGATTGAACAACATCCTGATGTACATGTAAATTTATTTAACAAGAACTTTGCAATCGGTAACGCCGGTAATTATTTCCAGAAACAAATAATGTTTGTCTCCTTATAACAAATCAGATTCTGAAACACCATTTGAAGTATCTGCCTATTAAATTTCGAAACATTTACGAGTTTTGAAACATGCCGAGGCGCTTAAAAATATTTTTCTGAGGATGAACTGTGAATGCGATGAATAGGATGCAGTGGTGTTGTGAAAAAATATTTTTTACGACATGAAATAAAATTGAGTTGAAAAAAATATAACAGGGCTAAGAGTTATTTGGGAGGGGGAGGGGGGGGGGGAATAANGGGGGGGGAATAATAACATGACGATGTTTGAACGGCTTTTTCCATGAGTGCTTTTCCTGAGCAACTGAAATATTTCATTATTAGTCAATCCGTGATTCATTTAAAAAATAAATTGAAAAATTAAAAATATAATTTTTCTGCAATCTTATTGCTTTGGAGTGTCAATCAGAATCTTTTAATAAAACTGAATTTTATTTTTTATGAAATTACAGAAATCAGATGTGGCAGAATGTTTTCTGAGCCTCTCTGGTCTAGAAATCATATAAGTGCAATTTATTGTAACACTCAAATTTGTGTAAAATAACGATTTGTAATGTAGTTTTTTCATTTTAAAATAATAAAAAAAAAATATTGGATAAACAATGTCCCGCCAGATCACTAATGTTAAGGGACGTTGGACTTGATGTATGAGAACCCTTCCAGGTACCTTACCCATTAATAGTATTGTTGGGGTGTACTCATTTCTCGTATTTCTATCTGTATTATAGACAAGCAGAGCACTTTTAACGGTTATTAGGGGCGCGATTCCGGTCAGAATTCAAGAATTCGAATTCAAGAGTAGGTATCCCTTTATGAAGAAAATATTTCATAAAAGAAATATTATCTCACGGTTTTAGAGATTTATTTTGTACAATATAAGCTAGGACCTGAATGAGAGACAATATAATATTATCTACAAATGGGGTTTAACCATTTGTAATATTATGTAATTTAAAGATGGTATCTAGGATGATCTTAGTCATATTTCTTGTGGTAGCAAAGGGGTTAAAATTCGTAAAATACATGTAATGTACCTGAAACGTCAATTCCGCGCTGAGAATTCGATTTTTTAAAGGATAATTGGGACCTTTTATTTCTCCCAGCATACAAAACCTGGCCATTAGCACAATTGCAATTGGTGCGTAAATTGATTTTTTCGTTCATCAAAATCCCGGTGTATATCATCTGACATGTCCTGATGATAACTTCCCCCTCCTCAATAACAATATCAGCTCAAGTGTTACCACAAGTGTATGTACCCACTTGCACAGATTGCAATATTCATTAAGAAAAGGAAACCGAGTACAACAAAGGGGGAATCAAGTATCATGCCCCGAACTTTCATTTATATACAACACTTTGTTTCCTGTTTACAAAATCACCCCCTCTAAGAAAAGAAGCTCCCCCTTTCAGTAACTTCTTGACAATTATTATCAGTTTTGATTTATTTTGAATTCTATGGGCCTTAATTGAATTGGCACAACCTATTCTCGTTTTCTTATCTATTTTCTTCCCCTTTTTTAAACAGAAAATATTTTTTGGGAAAAAAATTGTATAAGCTGGACATTTGTTGTCATCAAGGAGAGTTTGGCTTACCTTAAAAAAATCCTCAAAGAAGTTGAACTTAGACTGGTTTTATTCTGAAATAACTACAAAGAATCGCCCTTAAAATTATGGAACACATAGGTAGGCAGTATTAATATGGGAAACTGTCCTGATAAATGAAAAATCAACTTCAAAAAAAGAATCTCTCAAACATCGGAGCTACAACAAAGGGGGAATGAAGTTAATAGCCATGGGCTATTCATTTGGGGAAACTTCCTATTTGATAATGGTATAACTAACCAGCCGTATTCACTATTATAATTCATATTAATAACATATCTAACATAACTTGTCAAAAATAATAGCTTATCAAGTACCATAATTGAACAAGAAATGAAACAACAGACAAAGCCCTATGAAATAATAACAATAATATCGTACATACTGGGTAATGGATCCACTTTCCTCCAAACCTGACTTTATAATACTATAAGTATTGTAAAAAATACCCAACCATTGTGAAAAATATATTATGATCCCACGAAAAAACCTAGAATATCCAGGTCGGTATATAAATAGATTGGTAATACATAAAGTAGACTAATAATAGGAACAAGCTACTTATGTGGACAAATCCAAGTTCTAGAATAAGAAATGAAAAGAAAAAGAAAATATAAACCTTTTATTTGAAATCAGAAATGAGAAAAATGTGTAATGCTTGGATCATCTTAGATAGTACATTGATATATGTTTTATATTAGGTAGAAAAGAAAAAAGAGGGATATGTATGAACTGGCAGAAGATGACAAGAAAACAAAATATTACAAAGATATAAACACATCATCATGAACGAGGAAGAGGAGAAGAACGAATCAGAAGAAGAAATTATGAAGTATGTTATATAAGTATAAGAATTGTAAATATATTTTGTAATAAAAAAGTAAATAAAATACAACGACATGAACGACTTAGAAAGAGAGAGCCAAAAAAAAATATTTGACAGGACGAAAATGAAATGATAAACATAGTCAAAATTTGAAAGGGAGAGGCAGATAACATGCTTCAGATATGACGAGGAGAAAAAAATGTTTTTCTTCGAAGTGACTTGAATTTAAACATAACTTTTTTCTTTCTTTCAAAATGTAAAATAATAAAATAGAACATACCAAATTATAATAATAAATGAACAAACGGAACAAGTGCTTCTCCCTTGTGTCATTTGTTCATTTATTATTCGAGGAGAAGATCGGTTACTGATGCAAATGTCTTAATAATGGGTTTAAAAAATTACTTTTGTACTTTCATGAATCTTTTACATAGGAAGACTACAGGGGAGAAACAATGAGTCCATTTTTTAAAAATATTATAAAGAATTTTAAGGTTTTAAATAAGAAAAATTGTAAAAACTACGTTTTAAAACAGCGTAAAGGGGAAAATCAATTACACTTTTTCGTAGTGTTGTAGAACATGCTTTTTAAGATGCAAACTTTAAAGTCCCATATCAATTTAACAATCACGCCTTAATTTTTGGTATGCTAATTTCTTATTATTGATAATCCGACACTGGTATATCAATTAAAACAATGCCATAACGTTTACCTGATGTGCTCAAAGGATTATTTTCTATTTCCAGACGTTTCAAAATGAAATGTCAAATCCAGAAAATAGCACCATGTCAAAATGATCTGAGGCGAAATCAAATTACGGGGTTTCCGTCTGTTTAAATTTTCCATGTTGTTTGCCCTATGTCAAAGTCAGAACCAAGTTTTGTATTTTTACTCTAAGAGCGGAATGAAATGCGAAAAAAAAAAAAAAAAAAAAAAAAAAAAANAAAAAAAAAAAAAAAATAGTTGAAGATGAGCCAAATTTTCATTTCTACTAATTTATTTTCCCTTTTTGTTTGTCATGTTGGGTTTGGTTTCAGGCAAATGAGTAAAACGAACATGAGTTCATTTCGTTGATTCGCAACTCAACGTAAAAAGAAAACTTGATGTTGTTAATTCTCAAGTCTCAAGCCCTGTTACAAGATAGATCGACTCCAGGGCCAATTTAGCGGAATGAGAAAAACAAAATTGTAAATTATTGTGACCTTGTGAATATATAAAATTAAAAAATAATAACTACGGGTGGAAATCTATCTTCTCGATAGATTCATTGGAATGCTTCTGGTCGTTATGTGTCTTGTGGTCCTTCAACTACTGAAATTTTCTATCAGGGATGTTATTCAATGTCGTAAGAGACGAAAACGCTAGTGCCTCGAAAAATGATTTGTGGTTGATACCTAAAGTTTCTTCAAATTTATATTCTATACTCGTAGCACACGGAAAAATGCATAAACATCAGATATAATAAGGATTAATCTTATCCTTATTTTATTTGTTCTTCTTCATTCAACATCGAAACTCGAAACTAATTCCAATTGAAGTTTCTTGATGTTTCGGTTTGTTTATATATTTTCTTAGACTACCTAATTAGATAATAAATAAAATGCCGGCGCAATATGATGACCTCCAATAAAATTCCAAAGCTTCATTAGTGAAATTGATCGATTCGAAATTATCCATTTTTATCTATATTTTTCACATAATTTTTATATTTTTCAATTAATGAAAGAGAAAAAAATAGGTGTATTCGATTTGACTTTTATGGAGCAGTTTTGTAAAGCACCTTACTTTTACCAAAAGATTAAATGCAGATTTCCACAAGTTCTACTGATCTTCAATCTGAGTACTATACAAGGCTGATGTTGATTTACTTCAGTGGCCTTCCGGAAAATGGTGTATTCAACGTTATAAAGTCTCATTGACTTTTTAAAAGAGTCACCAATTAGGATTATATACTCGTACATCTCTCTTCTATGTATTTGATGTAGCTATTACTTTTTAAACCTAATCCATTTGTATAATTTTAATTCCTATACAATCGTTATGTCTGCGAAAACACTTTTCACGTCCTGATAAAGTTTTATTTTCCCATTTTATTACTTTCATTTCCATGCAATTTTTCTGCAGGAAGAAAATTCTATGAGTTATATAAAAAGATATTTACACACCGTTCCAGGATGGGATTCCTGGGTAGGATATATACACATTCCTTCCTGGTAATTCGCCAACCCCTTTAAATTTACTGACCTATAAAATCATTTACAAATGCTCAGAGATTTACCTTTTTCCACAGCTCATGTAAAATTTTCACTTTGGTTAACTTTTTGTTCTATCGTGGTTTTTCTGTCTTTACAAGCTTCTGTTTTTGTTTGTTTTCACTAAAACAGATAAGTTGTCTTCCAATTAATTTACGTCACTCTCTGTGCATTTCAACCTTTTCATTAATGGTAGCTACTCATGTGATTCTCTTCCACCATTATCTCATGACATTCTCTCAATGCTTGATCTTTAATTGAAGATTATACAGGGTGGTCCCGAAACATACTGACAACGGCCTAAATTCCAACAAAAAATATTCCCATACAAAATGACCCATCTCGCGTGGTTTTCACGATATCCACCATTTTCTTGTTTTCTGACTTACCGAAGCTTAGTTTTAATTGAATAACTAAATCATGCTACAAATAAATGCATACCAGTTTTAAAGAGTCATATTGGTCAAAATTCATGTGTTTGTCGTTTCCTCATGAAACTTTGAATTCGATTATTTCAAGAAATTCCCCCCGGGAAAATTCTAGCACTCATCGGAATAAACGTTTCCGTTTTGTTAAATTATTAATTGACACAATATGAACAAAATCGAACAAGTGAAACCAGAGTTATGGCCTAAAAATTATCAGAAAACGTGTCAAAATTTGCTATCAAAATTCTGACACTCATAATTTTCCGAGAGGCTTTAGTTTTTGTTTTAAAAATTATAAATAATGCATACTTGTAAACATATTATTATGCGTAAATATTTTTACAACCGTAAAAATTTTCATATGCGATGTTAATAACGTTAACCTTTTTGTTATAGGTCATTCATTTCATTTCATTAAGCTTTAACCCCTTAGGTTTGGAATCCCTACACCTCAACCTCCTGGGCTTTTTGTGTATTGGTTAAGCTTATTTCTCTAGTTAAGGTTCAACTGCTCAGAGAGTTTGAGCAGTCTTCCTACCAGATTGTTTTGGACGAGTTTCTCTCTGGGGTTTAGTGACCCGATGATACTCACTCTCCAATTGAGCAGGGCATTGCAATCAAATATCACATGAGAGGCTGTTTCCTCTTCCTCCCCACATAGTGTACACAATGGGTTTTCCCTAAAGATTCCCATATTGTGTAGGTGTTTTCTGAGACAACAATGTCCCGTTATTAGTCCAGTGACAAGTATCATTTGTTTCCGACTTAAGCGAAGGAGATCAGCAGTCAGAGATTTTGATGGTTTGGCCATCATTTGTTTGCTGTGTCGTTGTCCTGAAGTTTTAATCCAGTGAAGCTCATGATTCTCCCTCGTCCATTGTCTCACCGAACTGCGTGCTTCAGTTTTGCTGATACCTATTGCCGGTTCATGACCAATGAAGGAGATTTCGGACCCCTTCTTTGCCAGCTGGTCATAAACTGTTGAGCCTGCCCAGTTCTGTTAGGGTTTGCAGACACTCCCTAGTTAGTTTTGATCTACTCTGGAAGCTACCAATAGCCTTTATAGCTGCTTGACTATCAGAAAAAATAAAGATTTCTCTACGTGTGTAGCCCCTCCTTAAGTTTTCTCGTGCACAAACAGCTATAGCTTGTATTTCGGTCTGGTACACACTAGCGTGTTTCCCCAGCGGTATGCTTATATCTACCTTGGGTTTTACACAGTGTACTCCAGCGCCGGATCCTTCTTTTGTTTTGGAGCCGTCAGTGTACCACACTAGACAGCCCCCCGAGATCAGTTTTTTCTCCCTTTCTACCCAATCTAGTTCCGGTTTGTTAGTACCAGTTTTGATGGTTTTGTCAAAGGAGGTTTTGCTGATCATATAGTCACTGCCCATCACTAGTATGGGATTGTGTACTAATTTTGTTATTTTGGCATGCCCATGGTCCTGGGTTTTCCAAATATCATTTTTCTGCAGCCTATATGCCCCCATTCTTGCCTCGCCCTTGACATAGATATCCAGGGGCGGAAGGTTTAGCATGGTTTCCATTGCTGCAGTTGGTGTGGTTTTCATTGCACTGGTGATGCACAAGCAGGCAAGCCGCTGGAGTCCCTCAAGGTTCTTCTGGGCTTGTACCTGCTCCACCTTTGGCCACCACACTAAGCCCCCATACATAACCATGGGTCTTATCACCGCACAGTATAGCCAGGCCATTATGTGCGGCTTGAGACCCCAGCTTTTTCCAAATGTTCTTCGGGTTATCATAAAAGCCCGTTTGCATTTGTCAATAGTTTTAGAGAGGTGAGGGTTCCAGGTTAGCTTGGAGTCCAAGGTAACGCCCAGATATTTTACTTCACCCTCCATTACTAGAATCTCCCCAAAGAAGGTTGGCGGTTTTAAACCCTCCAATTTTCTTTTTAGGGTAAATGGAACAAGGGTAGTTTTCGTTGGGTTGACCCTTAGGTTCACCTCGCCACACCATTGTTCCACCATTTTCAGAGCCGACTGCATCACATCCGACACCGTGTTTAGATACTTTCCCCTAATGAGAATGACTACGTCATCAGCATATCCCTGGGTGTAGTATCCTAGTTTGTTTAGCCTTATCAACAGCTCATTCACCACGAGATCCCAAAGTAACGGCGAAAGCACACCACCCTGGGGGCATCCTCTCGTGACAATAGCGCTCGTTGTTTCGCCAAACATGGATATTTGTATGTTCCTGGTTTTCAACATGGTTTCTATCCACCTGCAGCAGGTGTTGTCTATACCATGTTTTTTAATTGCCAGGATCATTGTGTCAAAGGTAGTATTATCAAATGCTCCCTCGATGTCAAGAAAGGCGCCAAGAGCAACCTCCTTGTGTTTTATTGTGGCCTCGATATTTGTTACCAAATGATGCAAGGCCGTTTCACATGACTTCCCCGCTTGATATGCATGCTGATTCTTATGTATAGGCCTCTCTATAAGAAAGGTTTCTCTGACATATTTCTCAACAAGCTTTTCAAGGGTTTTGAGGACAAAGGACGATAAGGTTATTGGCCTATACGATTTTGCCTCCGCATATGATATTCGCCCTGGTTTCGGAATAAAGACCACCCCCGCAGTCCTCCAGGTTGTAGGTACATAGCCTGTAGCTATGCTGGCCCGAAAGAGTTTGCAGAGAATTGGTCCTAGTACCTCCCTGCCCTCCCTTAGGAGGATCGGAAGCACCCCATCCGGCCCAGACGATTTGTATGGTTTGAATGAGTCAATGGCCCAATCAATCCTGTTTTGTGTCACTACTCTATTGGCAGTCCTCCAGTCGTCCTCAGAGGGCCCTCTAGGAGGAATCTCCGGTGGAAGCTGTTCCCTGTCAACAGTGTTAGTTTTTTGTGAATCGGGGAAGTGAGTGCGGAGTAAGACCTCCACAGTTTCACTCCCCGACTCAGTATAAGTTCCATCGGGTTTTTTTAACGTACCCAAAGGATTTAGTGGTTCTTTGGCCATGATTTTTTGGAGTCTTGCAACTTCAGAGGTGTTTTCAACCTCCTGACAGTAGTTCCTCCAATCCATCCTTTTGGCTTTTCGAACCTCTTTGTTGTACTTGGTAAGTGATTGATAATAAGTCTCCCAATTGCCAGTATATTTTGCTTTATTAAACAGTTTTCTTGTTTCTTTCCTAAGTCGGGCGAGTTCTTTAGTCCACCATCTGACTTTTTTTGTGACTCCCTTAACCAAGGGGCAGCTTGCATGGTAGGAGGTTTGTATTGCCTTCTGTAAGCTATCAGAAACAAGTTCAATATCTAGAGTATTACTCACATCCGTCATCATGTGACTGATTTCCGTTGTGAGATTTTCTCTATATTTCTCCCAATTAGTTTTACGGGGGTTGCGGTATTCAATGATTGTTTTGTCTACGTTGTTGACTTCCAATTCTATGAATTTATGATCCGAGAGAGATGGTTCCCTAGATACATGCCACCCCGTAATTTCATTGGTCAAACTCGGAGATACTATGGTAATGTCGATTACCTCCTTTCTCCGTCCATTATCGAAAGTAGGTTCATTCCCCTGATTCAGAACACATAAGTCATTACAAAAAATATATTCCAAAAGGTACTCACCCCTGCTGTTGGTATCTGTGCTCCCCCACATTATATTGTGTGCGTTTGCATCTGTACCCAAGATGAATTGCAGGTTAGATTGCCTGCAAAATGTCACCAATTTCACCATTTCTTGCGACGGAGGCGAGGTGGTGGAGTCATATGGGAGGTAAACTGAGGCTAAAACTATTTCCTTGGTTGATATTCCCGTATGGTATTTAAGTCTGATGGCAGTCAAATCTTCATTGTTGAAGTTCATCAGTGTTAGTGGTGTATTATTATTGGTTGATTTGACTATAATACAAGTTCTCACTCTACTGGAGGTTCTATCATACATTATTTGGCCTCCAGTGTTTCCAAGGCCGGCTACTTTTCCTCCAACTAGTCAGGGTTCTTGAATAAGAGCTGAATGTTGCAGGTTATAAAGTTCCTGCATAAGGCTGCGGAGGAAGCCTTACTGTGCTGCAGGTTTATTTGAACTACCCGCAGCACTGTGAGGTTTGTCTTCCCCCCCCCCCCTGCACCTTAAGAAGAAGTTGGGATAATCCGAGATCGGCTTTGAATCCCATCTCTCTCTCAACTTCCTCAAGGTTTTTTCTCCGGTGTTAACCACAAGAGTTGTGGCGTCAGAGTCTTTCTGACTGTGCAATAACTGCATGTTCTCAACGGATAGTCCGGGTTTTTGAGTGGCTAGAAGAGTTATAATTCTTCTACCTTCCTCAGCCCCCAAACCTTCAGTGAGTTCATTAGGCACTCGCACAATCATTTTAGTGTTTTTAAATATATCAAATGCCTGAGTTGTCCCCTCCCCAGAATCCGAGGGGGACGGAGCCATTGCCAAATCCATGGCCGGAGCCATGGCTGAAGCCATGCTGTGGGATTGAGGACAGCTGTCACTGTCCCTGTTAACCTGGGGTAGTTTACAGTCCGTACGTTTCCCAGCCATATTGATATATGTCATTTGGTTTTTCTGTCGGGGTCTCCTTCCCTTAACCTTTGAGGATCCCTCCCCATAACACTACAAGGCAGCAGCTGGTTTTTCTGTTGGGGTGTCCTTCCCTTAGCTTTTGGGGATCCCTTCACATAACACTACAAGCCAGCAACTGTTTTTTCTGTTAGGGTGGCCTTCCCTTAGCCTTTGAGGATTCCTCCCCGTAACTACTAGGCAGCAGTTTCCTCCAGTCAACTTTGGCCTTTATCAATGCCTGCACTGTAACGATATGATCCTTTCCACCACGTAGAGGTGTTGATCTGAGGTACATCAGGGTAAGATTGGAGATCTTGCCGGACCAATAATACCCACCGCACGTGCAAACAGTGAGTACCACAGACCAGCCGACAACCCACCCAACCCCTCAGCTAGTGTGTTCCCCTGCGCCAAAGTTGAACACACCCCAGGAAAGTTGTGCTCACCCCGGGCCCAAGTTTGTTATAGGTACTTATCTTATTTTCCTTGTAAATCACATTTTGACAAAAATATAGATTTGGTGTACATAAAATTAAATTTTCATTTAAAACTTATGCTCGTTGTTCTTAAATTTGGAGGGAGATGAAAGAAGAAGTTACCCTTATAAAAAGAATTGTCAAAGAGATATAATTTACCGGTCTAGCTAAGAATTCGGCAAATGAAAACATAAAATACCTTCACTTTGATGAATAAAACATCAATCTTAACAGACTTATAGTCTATTTTCTTGCAGTGGATTCTTGTTATTGAAAAAACAAATGCTGACATTTTTAGATAAAATCGAATCAATTATTTGGCATGAGAAAAAGAAAAACTGTTATAAAGATTTCATTTTCAAATATGAAGTTAAAAAGGCTCCTTTAAAGCATAAAATAAATATGTATGGAGAGAGCAAAAAAGAATTTTCTTCCTGGATACAATTTTCAAAGGCGACTCAGGACATGATGCACAAAAGTCAATAATCTCAATCGGGCAGATAAATTGTCTGTTCGCCCATTTTTAATCTGCATTTGTATTAAGGGGTTCCAAAATTATTGCAATGTAGATACGCTCTCTCCTTTAAAATTTTGAAAACCCATAGTGCTCTTGTAAAAATGGATAGTTAAACATCTAATATTAGGTACTAACTACTTTAGACATGGCATTTTTGTATATTTTAACAAATCTAGTATTTTATTAATTTTTCGCCCTGCTTATTTTTCATGGAGGTACTATCAATGACCTGTATTTTCCGCTCTTAAAGTTATCAATTTTTGTTATTTCGTACTTATGTACAAGTACCTCCATAAGTGCGAAATTAATATGCAAACAATATTCATACATTAAAATAAAGCATAATTCGAACATTTAGGATGATGTATGTTTACCTATGCCGATAAAACTAGGATAAAATTGCATAAAGTTTGGCTACCCAGATAGGAAGGAAAAAATATACAAGAACCGCAATGTCCACCCGTGCTTAAAATTTGAATCATAAAGAAAAGAAAAGTCTCGAAATAGGTAGCTATTGCAAAGTAATACTAATATTGAAAAAAGAGAAGACTCGTCCTGATTGTGGCGTACCCCCTTGTCCCCTCTAGTCTCGGCATTTCTCGGTCCCATCTACTCATACCATCCTAAAGTTTAGAGGAAGAATATAAAAAAAATTGAGGAAAGATTTGCTCATTCATACGTAAAGTTAAATGTATAAGAAATCTTTTCTTTTCTCTGTGAGGCTGAATGCTCATTTTTGAGGTTTTCCTATTTCTTTCTTTTATTATTAGTTTTTTATACGCTTCTTAAGCGTGGACATTTGACTTTAAAGATATTAGGATGGTATATTGTTTGTACCGGATGTTGCCGACAGCTTTGTCTAATACTATATATTGAACCATCTCTGTTTTTAAAATAATTTGTATAATATTCTTTTAGGCATTTTCATTAGGAGAGCAACAAAAATCACAGTTGTTTGATGCCTCCCCTGTAAAAGTTAATTTTTGTGACTTGAGCCGTTTCGAAATAATCCATCAAATTTTCACACATTTTTTCTTCTTCTAATAATCAGACCTTAAATGTTTATTTCCTTCTGTTACAAGAGTGTCCATACCAAACTCTTCTAGAATTTCCCCTTTCCAGAATACAGTGGGAGTATTGTTCTTAAAGTTTACATTCAAAATAAAATTACGAGGAATCCAAAATGAAAGATTTTTTTTTATTATTTTTAAGAAAACTTTTTTTCTGAAGTGTTTAGGGTATTAAATTTCAAATTCTTGTATAATTTAGTGCTTAGTTCTGTTTACATTTATATTTTTTGGTACCGGATGGTAGGTTCAACCAATCTTAAAGTATGATTGGGTCATGTCTTACTAATGAATATAAAATTTAGTTTGCCTTTTTTTAAATACAATTTGGTATCTTATTTTTTGTGAAATTACGAGTATTCTACTATGGAATTTTTTCTAATGGTATAAACTTTAGAATAAATAAATTCAGCCTGTTTTACTTGTAACTTGATTTCACAGAATATTCAGAGAACCCAGTAAACTATGTTTTCGGTAACTTCATTTCAAAATATTTCTGGAGTTTTTTCAATTCTGATTTTAAAAATGAGGAGAGCGACATCAAAAACAACTCAGTCCACAATATCTGTCTTTTGGCATGGCATAACGGTCAAAGGAAATATCCACTGAAATGGTGAGAGCAATTGCACACTGATGAAATGGTACACACTTTGTATTAGCCAAAAAAAAAAAAAGATTATACTTAAAAAATCGTTCATTGATTTCGAGTAGCTTTAGGATGCAAATCTGATGTGTTACTCACGATATCCAACAAGCATACACAGTAAACTTCTTTCTCTACGACTTTTTATATTTAGTTTGGAGCCCTGATATAATATAATTATGTGTCAGACTGACTTCAAATTACCTGTTATTTCATGGACAAAACAAGTAAGCACACATGGGTAAGCCTCAATAAAATTAATAATTGGACACCACTCTTAGTGTTGTATCGTAAATAAATAATACAAAGAACACCAATCTCATAGAAAAAAACTAGCACATAGGGTCTCTATTTCTTCCCAGATGACGCTTCAAATTAACATAGATTAAATAATATCTCGTTCTTTCATTAAATTTGAAGCATTTAATTTTTGACCATTAGGTACTTATCACTTAGGGGGCACACTGTATATTGGCGTACCCATATTAAAAAGTTGTTTCAGTATATTTACATCCGACAATAATAATATCACAACTTGGGAAAGCTTAAACTATACTTACTAGCGAAATTTCTTATTAAAACTTTTTGCCCCCTCTGTACCAAAAAGTTCTTAAAAAGTTAGCCAGAACTTTGAAGCGCAGAATTATTACATTTTTATGCGAACTCTGCATTTTTTTCTTTATTTTCTTTTGTTTTTTGTTTTCCTATTCCTTTTGTATTGTTCTTAATTTATTCTATCATTTTATTCAGTTCAGATTAACCTTCTTATGTTATATGTATAGTCAAATCATGGGAAATTCCTTGAATCTTATAATATCTGTTCATGTTTTACAGGTAAGAGTTTTGTCATGGTGATCAAAGAATAAAATAGGAAAGTTTCGCATGTATCTCAACAGTGCCAAAAAAGAGAAAATTAAATTTGGTTTATTTTTTTGCCACACGAAATAGAGAAAGAAGAACAAAACCATCATGCCTGTCTGTCACATAAAACTAATCTCGTTACCCAAAATAATTTTACACCAAAACTTTTATTAATTTCTCTGGAGACTTTAAGCAGATGCTTCTTGCTTCATATATTTTGCTAGTTTTGATTCTCTATCCCCAATAGCTACATTGTATATGTTTCTACTCTCTTCTTCTCTTATCGTTTTTCCTAAATTTTCTGAGAGCAACATCATATGGGGTTTGAAAACTACCATTATGTAAACGTGAACTGCAAAATGTACATAATTGCACCGTAATATGTTAAGTGCATCGTATGACCATGAGTTTACAATCATGTAGTTGGGGAATTAAAGATATCATGTTGTAATTTTATTCATGGTACCACTAGGTCATTTTAAAGTAGCTTTATATTAGTGGGCTGTCATCAATTCCATGTAATATACTACCTCAAACATTTGGCTGAGAACGTAATATTCCTGCATTAAAGAGTATACACAGTAATCTAGAGGCTTTGGCTTGAAAAATAGATATCCTTATTAGGAAAACAAATATAATTCACTTGTGCGTTGAGCAGTCAACTTATGTCTCAGATTATTTGTTAATTGTATTTAAAAAGAATTTCTTAAAAATGCAGAAAACAATATTTACCAATCTAATATGAATGACGAAAAATTTGAAGCTTCCAAAATAATGTTGCCTATATCTTTGTTCAAATTAGATATTAGGAGATACGTATTCATGATATTTGTCAATATACATAATCAACTACAAATAAAATCATGTGTCCCGAGCGCCTTTGTTTGTTACGACATATCCAAGTGGACTCCAAGATTTTGCCACAGATAAAAGCGCTCAGTTGCGATTTTTTTAAAAAAATATATAGGAAGGTATTTCTCCGTGTTGGTACATTTAAATTAATAGTTGACAGAAGTGCAAAATTTATAATGTGATCTACAAATCTACATATAAAGGTTAGACCTAACATTTAAGTTTAAATTTTTGTCAAAAAAAAAAAAAAAAAAAAAAAAAAAAAAAAAAAAAAAAAAAAAAAAAANAAAAAAAAAAAAAAAAAAAAAAACGGACCTCACAGAAAGATGACATTTCTGACAGAGATACTGGTATCTTTTAGAGTTTAGAAGACCCTATACTGGTATCTTTTAGAGTTTAGAAGACCCTATACTGGTATCTTTTAGAGTTTAGAAGACCCTATCTTTTAAAAAAATAAAAAGAATATAGGCTTAATGTACAAATAAATAGAGAAACAAAATAAAGAAGCAGAAACATTATAAGCTACACAGAAGAGTCAAAAAGCTGAAAGAAAATATTACATTAATCATAATAATTACAAAGAAAATGTTGAGCATATAACTACTCCACACACTCTGTTGTTCGGAGCTTTTACATTTTCCTAGGAATTTTCCTCTTCACCGAATTTTATCTTTACTCTCTTTTTTTTCTTCCTCCTTTCAACAGAAAAATAGAAACCTTTTAGAATTCTTTCAACTTTTAAATATTACCTTTTCAATGTAAAAAAACTATTCACGCACTTGCTTTTACTACTCGTATACTTTGCACTAGATTATAATACTTTTGAAATGGAAAAATGACAAGTTCATTAGGAAACACTATGGGAGGATACAGCTAGGATTTTTTAAAAAAATATTAGAAATAAAAACAGTTTAAATGTTATCGAGGAAAAGAGTTTATTGGGCCTTATACTCCCCACAAACTGCAAACTTTTGTGACCCTACTGTTCTGAAACTACTCATTCGATTGACATCAATTTTTTTCCCCATTTTGCATATACCCAGGGGTACATACACATTTTCAGAAAGATATTTTGAAATCGACCAATTTTTTGTCCGATTTTCCGATTTTTTTTTACCAAATTTAGCAATAAAAAGATGCAAAACCGCCAGAGGTACATTCGAATTTAATTGAAAGTTTCGTGGTGCGTCCAATATATAAAATTGTCAAATTTGAATTAGTGCTTGCTGTTTTCCTTATAGGCAATGATAGATTGTTATCTTTGTGCATTCCATGCAGAGAACTTATTTGAAGAGGCACAAAATTTCAATCTATAATTTGATTATATGCTGGTTTCGCGAAACCGCCTATAAGCCGTTGACGGTGGATTTTATTTTAACCTAAAGTGTCTTTAAGCATTCCATGCATATAATTGTAACATATATAGGCACAATTTTTTAAGCTCTCATCGTTCTCGTTTTAGGCAGAACCGTCAAAAAGCGCTAGCAACTGCCAAAAATATAGATTAGACTTCAGCCAAAAGTGCCTTTGCGCATTAAATGCATGATATTGATATGAATAGGCACCAAATTTGAAGTCCTAGCTCTTAACTAGGGCTTCCAATCCCGCAAATGCGGGATTCCGCGATTTTACGGGATCCGCGCGTTTTTTTGCGGGATTTGCAGTCTGCGGGATCCGCAAGCTGCAGTCCCGCAAATCCCGAAAAAAACATGACCTTAGGTATTTATTTTATCATTTTTACTTTCCTTTTATCCTATAAAAAGGAAAGTACTGTAATGGGCTGAAATTTTCGATGTCGAGTCTTCAATGCCAAACACGTTTTGGAGTCCCCAGAACAACATTTCCCCAGTTTCAGCCATTGGTCCGTGGGCGTGTCTGTCTGTTCGTCTGTCTGTGAACAAAATGTTTCAAGAACGGAAAGTGCTAGAGTTTTATGCCACGAACGGCAAAATAGCTTTTGGTGGAAATTGAATGTAGCGTTGTCGGTTTTATGCCGCTTTTTAGTGGTTTTTGCATATCCTGCTTAAAATGAGAATGGTAATAGCTAGAACTTTAAACTTGGTGCCTATTCATATCAATTTCATACAAGAAATAGAAAAATACAACTTAGGTTGAATTGTAATATATTGTTGGCCGCTAATTAGAGTTTGAAGGCCACTTTTTGGCGGAACCGCCTAACCAGAATAGAAAGGGCTAGAACTTGAACTTTGGTGACGGTTCACATCAATTTCATACAAGAAATTGAAATGTACAACTTACGTTCAAGTGTAATATATCAAGATGTGTAATATATAATCCCCTCAAAAAACCACTTCGTGGTAAAAAGTTCCCGCCAAATCATTAGTCACAAAAAGCACGGAAATCAAAACAGTGCCCGCCTCAATTGTATATCATTTTTCTCCCTTTTTAAACGTTCCTTTTTTACATTAATTTCACTAATTTAAAAATTCTCACAATTCTTGCAAACCTCTTTGTTTCGCACTTTAGAAAGTCACTTTCACAGCTTTGGCGGTGTGCCCAATTAATGAGTCAGAGTTGTTAAGAAGTCACACCACCAAAGGTGTGAAAGTGAGTTTCTAAAGTGGGTTTTAATCGGTTCCTACCTCTAGGTTGAACACGGCTACTATCAGGAAAAGATTATGTATTACTCAGGGGTATTATTTGACCACACACCCGTACTCTCAGTAGTATATTATACACTTAGAATTAACTTAATTGATTCCCCATTTTTTTTTTTTGCATTCTATAACTTTTTGGACAATAATAAAACATAGCAAGCATTGTTTATCTCATTTTATCTTTTAAACGAGATTCTAAAAAATTTAAATGCTTATTAATAACCGGCTATAATAGGTGTACAAAAGTATCTCAGTTAATAATTTAAGACCCTACTTGGAAGATTCTTAACTTTGGTTAAAAAATTTTCATCCACCAACACATATACATATTTGTTCGCTTTTACTTTACTAGACCTAAATGTTATCTTGTTTACTAATATGAGAAGTTATACTTCTTTTTTAAAAAAATAAATAGTGTTAATTTCACTGAACCACTAGTAGCACATAAAGCTGATGGCCAATTAAATGAATGAGGTCTATATATCACTGAACCACTAGTAGTACATAAAGCTGTTGGCCATTTAAATGAATGAGTTCTATAGTTCACTAAACCACTAGTAGTACATAAAGTTGTTGGACATTTAAATGAATGAGGTCTATAGTTCACTGAACCATTAGTAGTACATAAAGCTATTGGCCATTTAAATTATTGAGGTCAATGGTTCACTAAGCCACTAGGAGTACATAAAGCTTAAAGCTGTTGTCCATTTAAATGAATGATCTCTATAGTTCACTGAGCCACTATTAGTACATAAAGGTATTGGACATTTAAATGAATGAGGTCTATATAGATCCATGAGCTTACGCAAGCAGATGGCAGCTGCCCCCCCTAGAAAATCCAATATACACTAAATATTATGATTTTTCGGCCCAACTTATACTAGATAAAAATAATTTTCACCCGTAACTTAAAAATGAAATTGATATCAATAGGCACCAAATTTCAAGTTCTAGCTCTTTCCATTCTGGTTTTAGGCAGGACCGCCAAAAAGTGGCCTTCAACCTCTAACAAGCGGCTAAAAATGTATTACACTTCAATCTAAGTTGTATTTTTCAATTCCTTGTATGAAATTGATATGAATAATTGAATAAGCAACAAGTTTAAAGTTCTAGCTAATTACCGTTTTAAGCGAAAACCGCTGAAAAGCGGAGAACCTTCAACGGTATATTCGATTTCTACCAAAAGCTTATTTTTCCGTTCATGGCATAAAGCTGACAAGCATACCAAATTCAAGTCTCTACCACTTGCCGTTCTTGAGACATCATTACTAAGACAGACAAACGGACAGACACACAAACGGACTGAAATTCAATGACTGAAACTCAAGATTTGGGCTCCTGGGACATCAAAACGTGTTTTGGCATTAAATACTCGACATCGAAAATTTCAGCCCATTACACTATTTCTCTTTTCATAGGATAAGAAAAGCAAAAATTCGCCTGTACCAAAAAGTTGACCCCCCAATGGTCACAAACTCGGCCGCCCCCTTAGACAAGATGCTGCGTACGCCCATGTATAGATCACTGAACCACTGGTAGTACATAAAGCTGTTGGCCATTTAAATGAGTGATGTCTATAGTTCACTAAACCACTGTTAGTAAATAAAGCTGTTGGCCATTTAAATGAATCAGGTCTATAGTTCACTAAACCACTGGCATAAATCTGTTGGCCATATAAATGAATGAGGTGTATAGTTCACTGAACCACGAGTAATACATAAAGCTGTTGGCCATTTAAATGAATGAGATCTATAGTTCACTAAATCACTGGTAGTACAGAAAGCTGCTGGCCATATAAATGAATGAGGTCTATAGTTCACTGAACCACGAGTAGTACATAAAGTGTATTTTGTTTGGCCTACCTCACCTTTTTTGTCAGCTTTTGTTTATTAAATTCGGTCTTTCAGTTGAGAACCTTGTTATAATTTCCAGTAGGTCTCAAAAACATTTTTTATAGAGAATGGTGTGTTATTGGGGGGGAGGGGGTCATGTAATTATCATATATGACACATCCATTGGACGATATTTAACAAAATGAAAGACGCCATTTTTACCAATTTTTGCACCGAATCAATAATTTTGAAAAAAAAAAAAAAAAAAAAAAAAATGGTACAAACACCCACCTGCCTTTTTATCGAACTGCCCCTTTTATCCATCTTTCTTGGGATTATCCATCTCTCTTGGCATTCATCGCCCTCTTTAAACAATTTACACGATCTAAAAAATTTTGACAGCATTTGGTTTACGCTTCCCCCATTCCCCAAACTGGCTCCATAAGCAAATAAGTCTTCTTTACATAGACTATAGATTCAGTTTCTGATCCCTCAACACCAGTGTTTACACTTATATAGTTTATATAAACTACATTCATTCCCTATTTCTTTTTTATTTACCCCTCCCAAATACCTCCTATCCTCCTCCATATTCAAACTTTTCTGCTTATTTTGGTTAATAATGAAACATAGCAAGCTTTTTCCATCAAAATTTGACTTTAGGATGAAAAGCTGTACGATTTTAAATAAGTGCTCAAAACCACCTTTTAAAAATGGGGGTAGTGGGGGGCATTTTTTTAGCATAAAAATATCAAAAGGCACACCCTTACACAAGATGCAACCAAATGAGATATCTCCGATCAAAATCGGTTCGGTAGATTTGGCTGTAGCCCCGTCAACATCCAAGAAGAAGCAGAAGAAGATGGAGGATAAGACAGTAAAAATGACCATTTTGAATTTTTTTTTTTCTCAGTGTTCCCGTAACTTTTTTTTTCAAATTGTTGATTTTACCAATCCGATTATCAAATATTCAAAAAAAGTCACTCCACATATTTTTCTCGCGGCTGTGGAGAGGCCTGAAAAAAACACTTTGTGACGTGAAGTAATATATCACTTGTGCAACGCTCATTGTATTTGACTTGGCGGGCGGAGCGCTGCCGCGCTCCTCAATTGTATTTCCGCTCTAGGGACTTCAAAACTTGTTTTGGTAATGAAAACTCGACATCAAAAATTTCAGCCCATTACAATACTTTCTTCTTTTTACTTTCTCTTCCATAGAAGATAAAGTATTGTATTCGTGCAGAAATTTTAGAGATATTTTGGCTGAAAAAATTGTTTGACGGGAAGCCAAATGACAAAATAAAGATCAAATATATTCGGCCATTTTGCTTTTGGGCCATATATTCAAAATTT
>CM022874.1:21215109-21226846 GCA_012654025.1 Pachypsylla venusta | reverse complement strand
ACACCTGATTATTTCGGGGGAACTTAAAGTATTTTTTAGTTTGACCCTTTGTGTCCTATCAGTCAGATAGCTTTCAAACCATTTTAAAGTATGATTACTGGAACCAATTTTTAGTAATTCATTTAATAATATGTGATGGTCGACAGAATCAAATGCCTTCTTGACGTCAAGAAACGTGGTTAATACTTTTTTACCTTTATCTAGTTGTTTATAAATAAAAGAGGTAAATTTTAATAAGGCGTCATTAGTTCCCACATTGTTTCTAAAACCATACTGACTATCACTGAGAATATTATTTTCCTCAAGATGAGTGTTTAATCTGGATTTCACACATTTTTCCAATAATTTTCCAAAATTACAAATCACAGATATTGGTCTATAGTTTGTTACATCAGATTTAATACCTGATTTATAGACAGGTGTAATTATGGCTTGTTTGTAAATTTTGGGGAAAATTCCATATTGAAAACTTTGATTAATAATGTGCGTGAGAGGTTGAATGATAATCTCAGAGATGTTTTTTATTAAGGAGACATTGATTCCGTCGTAACCCGGACTCGAGTTGTTTCTAAGTTCTTTAATGTATTTTAAAATCTCTATTTCTGTTACTTCGACGAATGTGAACGTCGGTGGTTCAGTGGTGGCGTTATCAGAGTTTTGGTGGTTAGTAGTGTTATTTGTCTCATTAGTAATAAAATTTCGTGCATGATTTGGTCTGATCGATAGTTTGATGTTTTCACCGACTCTAGCAAAGTATTTGTTAAAATGATTGGAACAAAGTTCGATATTTTCAGAACAATTAACAGTATTGTTATCAATTATAATTTTCTTTATATCACCTTTATTTACTGGAGTACCTATAATTTCATGTAGTGTTTGCCACAGTTGTTTTGGTTGATCAGATGGTATGTCAGTTATTATTCTTTTGTAATGTTCTGTTCTACATTTATGTAGTAAAAGAGATAATTTGTTTCTAAATTTTTTATAGTAGTCTTTCAGTTTTTCATTTGTTGGATGTTTTTTAACCTTAATCGCTAGTTTATCTCTTTTTCTTATTGATACAATTAGACCGGGAGTTATCCATGGTTTAATAGGGGCAAGTTTAGATGAAATTTTATGTTGAGTAGTAGCGTTCTGTTTATGTTTTAATATTGTATTGGTGAAAAGTTCAGCTTTTTTATTTATATTCGGTTCATTATATATGAATTCCCAATGTTGCAGTTTTAAAGAATTTTTAATTTTTTCAATGTTTAATTTGTTTATTATTCTGTTGTTTATTTTGTTTTGTATGACGTTTGTATTGAGTGTTACTAATGTGGAGTAATGATCAGTGATATTGTTTTTAAAAATACATGGTTTTATATTATCTATATTTAAAGGGCCAGAGTAAAAAATGTGGTCGATACACGATTTCGTACTTCCCGTTTCTCTTGTTACATTATTTATGAGTGATGTGAAACCTTGTTCTGAAATCAGATCTAAATATTCATTAGATGTTGTACAGAGCGAATCAGGCAAAATATTGATATTCATATCTCCAATTATTATCCTATGGTCATTGCGTGATGATGATGTAAAATGTGTTGTTAAAACATCCCTCAGTTCATTAAAAAAGTTAAAAACGCTAAATTGGTGAGTTCTATACAAAGTTAATAACGTCAATTTTCTTTCTGCAAGTGTTATGTCTAAGCGTAGTGCCGCTGCTGTGTTCATGTAAATTTCATTGTGTTCAAAATCGAGATCATTTTTTATATAAACTACTATACCAGCACACATATTAATATAGTGCTCAGTATGCACCCTAGTGTACCCATCTATATTGTATAAAGTTATGTCGATCTGGGAATGTCGAGTCTCAGTAAAAACTATAATGTGTGTTTCGTTCTTTATTATGTTAAGATATGCTAAAAATTCATTTAGGTGTTTATCAATACTGCAGATATTTAGGTGGTAGATACCTAAATTTCCAGTTTTTAGGTACATTTTACATTCATCTATATTTTCACAAGTATAACATTGAACCAATGATTCAGAATCAGCAATTATATCTGTAATGATGTTATCCATAAATTTAATTTGAAAGTGATAGTTAGTGAGAATGTAAATTTCCTTAGAGAAAGTTCATTTTTAAAATACAAATTCATTTCGGATTGACATTGATTTCGTCGATTACTAAAATATAGATCAGAATAGATGGCAAACATAAAAATAATATATAAATAAATTAATACGTACGATTGAAAACCTAATAAACAATGAAGAAGGAAAATTAAATAAAAGTTAGGTTGCAATGGTTGCTAATTGAGGAGTTCAGTTGATGAGTCGAAATCAGTATGAAATTCTACAATGTTTTCATTGTTACTCAGCCTGTGTGGTTTTTCAATTTGGTCCAAGTCTTTTAGGGATCGGATCACTTTAACTTTTTCTCCTTCTTTTTTCCTAATCATTATCTTGCAGTTTTTTGTCCATACAAATTTATAATTACATTTCTTAGCTATCATTTTGGTTTGTTGAAATAGAT
Organism: Pachypsylla venusta; assembly: GCA_012654025.1. Lineage (NCBI taxonomy): Eukaryota > Metazoa > Arthropoda > Insecta > Hemiptera > Aphalaridae > Pachypsylla > Pachypsylla venusta. The sequence continues at coordinate 21,224,325 of CM022874.1, read as the reverse complement.
TTTGATTTTTGGGAGTAAGATGTTCGTGAACATAAATTTTGTTTTTCCATATTTGTTTTATTTTTGCTTCATTTACCCATTCATCTCTTGTTCTACTGTTCCGTAATCTGACTACTATTGGACGGGGCATATTTTTGTTTTTAGAGGGGACCCTGTGACACTTTTGTATATCATTTATACTATTTTGGATACCCAGTTTTTCTCCAATATTTTGAACTACATCAAAACATTTTTCATCCTTTTCCTCTTTAACCCCTCTTATTATAATGTTATCCATGTAACTTCGCTGTTGTAAATCATCAACCATATCTTCTAGTTTCTCAATCTTTGTATTCATAGTTTCCATTTTGATTTCATATTTTTTTATTTTAATATCTTGTTTTTCGATTTTTTCCTGACTGTCTTCTAATTTAGTCATAACTTTTTGAAAATTATCTTCCAGTATCTCATATTTAGTCAGGATCTCTTCTAAGAGTTCTCGGTCTGTTTTTTTGTTTAAATTGTCCATTTCCTTGATTTTACTTTTTGTTGGTGGATTTTTAGTTTCAGTTTTTGTTTCCCTTTCTCCTTTTTTACTTTTTGTTTTTACATTGTAAGGCATTTTTTACAAAGTATTTAAGAATTATATATTTCTTCTAAAATTTTATATATTTTTAGATTATTTTCAAGAGAAAAATTTCAAGAAAAAAAGGATGACATATTGCCTTTGAGATAAAAAAAATGATCAGGCAAATATATATAAAAACAGTTACCGTAGATGGTGCCATGTATGAGGATTGAGGATATACCTACCTACTGAGAACTTTCCTCCTTATAATATTAAAAAATGAGGGATCCCGCGGCATTAAGCTCAAATCCCTCATGCGGGATTCAAAATCAATCCCGCATGCGGGATTGGAAGCCCTACTCTTAACGTTCTTATTTGATTTCAAACAAAAGTTTCGTGAGTCGTCCATTATTGGACTAAACTCCAAAATATCGAACATTTTGAAGTAATCACTCTTCCCAGTAGCATATTTTATATGTTTTGGGATTAGGTATGTCAGACTTTTCAAATTTGTCTTCATGAGTTTAGTTTGGACTTGAATCATTTGTACCGTTTGATAGAGCTTGTCTTTCTCAATCCAAAGATACCGTTTCTGAAAATGAAATTTTCGCACTTATCGACTTTTGCCCTAACATGCAAATTTATGATCAGTTATCTGATACGACAAAGCTTTGATACGACAAAGCCTACCTCGCCGGACCGTTTTCAGCAATAAAAAGATCAATATTTTTCAGAATATCCGCGTTTATTATTCTTCTCATTAAAAATACTACTCAAGGGCACGGTGCAATCAAGAAAGGTGTGATATTCAAATGACTCGAATAATCAAAAGTTTATACCGTTGGTGCTCGAAAATTCGAGGAACAACGGATGGCTCCGCCCGTTTTTGTCGACACACCTAGTATATACTCAAGCTACAACCCACTCATATGTAACAAAAATGAAATTTGTAAAACGAGGAGCGAGTACACATCCAATAAATGCATAAACGTACCTATTCGCTATTAATATATTCAAAGGCAATATTAGGCCACTTTTTATATAATATATTCAAAGGCGTAATTGCTACCAATCCAATTGGATCTACCAATCCACCTTGTGAGAAATACTTGAAGGTGACATCCTGACAGACCAATTCCACCTAAGGTGACTGTTTAAAATAATAAATTCTTCAATATTATTATGTTTGTCCTACATTCCCGTCGGGTTTGTTCGAATGAGGGACCAATTTTTACAAGAAAAAATATCGTTTTTTTCTTGTAAAAATTGAGTAGCTGTTTTCAATAGGAAAACGGAGGGAGACTATACCTGACTTCAAATCCAAGTTGTCAGTACCATCCACATCTCCACAACTGTCAAAGTAAAAATGTTTAGAACAAAATGAGGCACCTACAGGAAACCTCTTCAGAACAAGAAAACAAGACGCAGGCATCATCAAAACAAGGGCATGATTTCTTTTTCCTTTAAAAAATAAGCTAGAATAATACCCAATTCTTCTTTCCAATCATTTTTTACACGACATCGACATATTGAAACATACTTGAAACTAAAAGACATAAAAGCCAGACACAGAATAGATAAAGAACAACGATAGCTTTTGTGTGAAAATGTGAACAGACAAAATTCAAAAGAGACAGGAATGGAAAGAGAGCTCAGAAATGCAAATTAAATTTTGCATCTTTTGAAAAACGTAGGAGAGAATCTTGAAGTTCAAAGTTTATCCAGTTACAATGAAGGGATCTTACAAATGTATCTATCCATAGAATGGAGATAACGCTTGTGGAAACATAGAGAGAGAATGGGGTACTTTTATATGGTGATATATGTTGCTGATGATATTGGACTAAAGGTGAGGATTAAGCACAGAAGAAAAAAAAATAAATAAGTTTGAGTTCTTACAGAAATATAGCACTAGAAAGAAAACAGGTATGTTTGCATTGTAAAACCATTGGGTGATATCGCAAAAAATGAATGTATCGATAGAATTGAGGTATACTCGCACAAATCAAAATTGTAGATGAATTTAAACAAGGTGTGGCGTATAAAAATGTCAAATAAAGACTAGTGCGATCATAAATCGGGTAAAAGTTGTATCAAAAGAACACATGGAGCAACACTGTGGTTGATCGAAAAAAGGTGTTGTTTTAACAACCATTACTTTCTTTAAACATCTGCCAGTTTGACCCACGATCACTCTCGAACGCCTTGTCGATTTTTTATATTCTGGGGCCTTTTGACGAAGAGTAGCAAAATGGCGGCCCATTATTTGCATAGGTCTACATCAGTTCACAGACTTACTAGTATAATTATTTTGTTTATTCAAAATACATAGTTGCCACAAGTTTTCTTTCGAAAACAAAAAAAAAAAAAAATATATAAATATATAGGCCTTTTTATTTATTATTATATTGTTTATTATCTACAAAATATGGTAGTTTAGGTATCTCCTGGTTCCACGTGACTAATGAAAACACATCATCCATGGTAAATAAAGCCGTCAGAGTGTATCTTTACTCTGTTTAATTCGAGTGCATTATTTTCAAATGTAAATACATAATGTGTTTAAGGATAGATTTATTTTATGTTTTATGTATTTTTATGTTGTTACATGTACACATGATACATGAGTACATTTTTTGTGCACATTGTTAAGTGCCACTTGGTTATTTAAATTTTTTTTTAAACATATTTATGCCCCTAATTTATTGTGTGTTCAATACGAGGGAGGCACATACAGACAGATAAAAATAATATTTTTTTCTATACCTTTTGTATGTCTCACATCTATTATTTTTTGTCTCCATTGTATTATGTTTGTTGAAATATATGAATGAATTTTTTTTTTTTTTCAAAAGAGAGGTGAAATGTTAAATTTTAAACTAATTCTTATCAAAATTTCGATGGTAAAATAATAGGACTGCCGAGAACGCTTATTGATGGATGGTGATGTCCCAAATACTGACAACGGTACAAAGATTTCGTACAGCTATTTATAAAACTAGTTATCTACAATTTTCTTAGCATTCAGTTCCAAAGGAAAAATATTTTTTTGTGTGCTGCGAAGAAAAATGTCGAGCTCAGTGGGTTTCGAGTCTTACATTCATATATTGCTACCATCTCAATTGAAAAATATACCGAGAAAAAAAAAAAATACTGCAATAAATTTATAGAAGCATCATCGTACCCGATGGTAGTCAGATGTATGAAACTGCATCTTTGAATACATTAACCGCCAGAACTATGTCAATCATTGCTATAAATAGGTAATACTAACATATTAGTAATATTGTTCATTCCTGTGTTATTCTTTCACATCAGCTTACAGCTCAGGTGGACTCGGTCCCTGACGATATCACCCTCAGGTGACGGGTGACTCCTCTCAAGCTCAAGTATGACTTAATATTCACAATGAGAAATAAGTTATAACTGGATTGGAAATATTTCGTCTTCGGGAAATGAAAATAGCAGGGAAGCATTATGTTGCAATATCCTGCGCTGGGAAGCAAACTGTTGTGCGCAGTGGATTTCCAACCACAAAATTGAGCTATAAATACACACTCTGGTACATGGAAATTATTGATTGATTCCTAGAATTGTACCATTCGTTTTGCTATTTTAAATGATATTTCTATAGAAACCCATTGTCGGGGTTCGTTCTGAACCACTCTCCTCGCCATACCTATGTTTATGTCCCCAATTATGAAATATTATACATTGTTATATTTTTCGAAAGCTTTTTATTGTTAGTTCTCAGTTGTATTTTCCAAACATTAGACATTAAAACAAACATTTGTCCACGATTTCTTCTAATGGTATTCTAAAAAGGAAAGAGTTCTTATTGTTGCTCTTTTAGCCAACGATCATACCACGTTGAATATACCAGTTCCCGTCAGATCACTGAAAATAGGCAACGTCGAGCGTGGTCAGTACTTGGATGGGTGACCGCTTGGTTCATTTTTCCGGCCCAACCCAGGCTGGGTGAGGTCAATGTGGGTAGCTGGTTTGCAAGTTTCCAGCGAATGGAGGGTAAAACCCCCGTTTTGAATGACCAATATATGTTAAAGAGATGTTAAGCCAAATTGAAAAAAAAAATGGGTGTGTGTACTTATGTACGCGCGTGAGAAGTTATACTTCTTTTTTAAAATTAAATTTAAAAATATTTAAAAAAAACTGAACTTCTTTGCTGTCACCCATCCATTGTTTGTCCCTACTTGGTGTAGCTTAACATCAGACGGATGGAACCTAGACAAACATTTTTCTCGCTTTGAGTTGATATATTATATAGTCGCGACTAATTTCGAGAAAGAATCGAGAAACTCGAAAATCGTGAACTTTTTTGATGTCATCCATCCATTGTTTGCCCCTACTCGGTGTAGCTTAACGTTAGAGTTACAAAATATGTCCTAAATGAATGAGTAAGATGTCACCTAAAACTTTCTCGATTTGAATTGATAGAGAAAAAATGTCATTTAGGTCGAAAAACTTGAACTTTTTTGCTGCCACCCATCCATTGTTTGTCCGTACTCGGTGTAGCTTAACATTAGAGAGATGGGACCTAGACAAAAATCTTCCCAGAAATGCACCCATCAACTGTGCCAAATGGGCCGTCGCGAAAAATTTTGAGAAAGAATGTCATTTAAGTCGAAAAACGTGAACTTTTTTGCTGTCACCCATCCATTGTTTGTCCTTACTCGGTGTAGCTTAATTAGAGAGATGGGACCTAGACAAAAATCTTACCAGGAATGCACCCATCAACTGTGTCAAATAGGTCGTAGCGAAAAATTTCCAGAAAGAATGTCATTTAAGTCGAAAAACGTGAACTTTTTTGAGGTCACCCATCCATTGTTTGTCCCTACTCGGTGTAGCTTAACATTAGAGTTGCAAAATATGTCCTAAATGAATGAGTAAGATGTCCCCTAAAACTTTATCGCTTTGAGTTGATATGTCTTCGCGACAAATTTCGAGAAAGAATGTCATTTAGGTCGAAAAACGTGAACTTTTTTTCTGTCACCCATCAATTGTTTGTCCCTACTCGGTGTAGCTCTACATTATAGGGATGGGACCTAGACGTGACGCTCCCGCGTCTCGCAAAAATAAAATTTCACTCACAACATTTTTTCATAACGCGCCTAAAGAAGTATAACTTAAAAAAAAAAAAAATGTTTCTCTGTTGCTCTGTATACGATATCTGTCCGATCCACCCGTACTACATTAAAACAAACATTTGTCCAGGAATTCTCCTAATGGGATTCTAAATAGGAAAGAGTTCTTAATGTTGATCTGATTGTAATAATATCTGCTCCGTGGATAGGGTGACAGCCCGAAAGGTGCCGCTGAACCCTATTACCTAAGTATACGATATCTGTCCGATCCACCCGTACAACATTAAAACAAACATTTGTCCAGGAATTCTCCTAATGGGATTCTAAATAGGAAAGAGTTCTTAATGTTGATCTGATTGTAATAATATCTGCTCCGTGTATAGGGTGACAGCCCGAAAGGTGCCGCTGAACCCTATTACCTAAGTATACGATATCTGTGTGATCCACGCGTACTATTATGGGAGGCAGTTGAAATGTGTTATGAATGACAGTTCACAGATGCTTTATCAAGGGATTAGAACTCTTGCTTATTAACAATGTCACAAAAGAAACATGTTTGGTCGCAGTGACAAAATACTTTTATAGGCCACTAGTCCTACCAAATATTGAACTAAAGTCGTCGAGCTGTTTACGAAGTACCTTAAGGTACCACATAAATAGAAGTACCTATATAATGAATTACAAAAAGACCCGCTAAAAAGCGTCATTTTTGGCGGTAACTTGCTCCCACTTGAACTTTCGATTTTTTCCTCTCTTATTACGCACCTTCATACTAAAAGGAATATGTGTGCCAAGTTTCAAGTCTCTAGGTTTAGCCATCGTGGAGCTACGTTGATTATCAGTCAGTCAGTACGTCAGTATACCAACTGGGCTTTGCGTTTTATAAGTATAGATATTGCGGAACGTTTTCTTCCGAAACAACACATTTTTTATTTAGTCGCTAAAGTAAATTAGACGGTAGAAAAATGTTGAACTTTTACCTCAATGATAATTAACGTAGCAGAAATTAATTGAAATGATTGTTTTCAAGACGATTTAATTGAATTTCTCTCATACAAATTATTTTTATTACAAGTCTCTAAAAAACAATGAAGAAATTAACGTAAACGTAAAAAGAAGTTACACAAAATATGGCGTTGCATATCTTATTGTACAATGCTCTCTCTCAGATTTCATGTTTGACCAAATTGACATTGATTGCTCCATATTCCAATGACTGAATCACTTAACAAGAAAGACCATATTCGGAATGTACATAAAAGTTCATTAGGTTCACTTGTAGCTTAGTAAGATTAGAATTTCGCCTGGAAAAAATTACCATAAAGCGAGACATGATTTTATTTTACGTCGGGCATTCCGAATAATAGTAATCCTGGTCCTGCGATGTTTTTTGAGACAAGTTCAGGCACAAATAAAAATCAAGATCTAATCGTAGTGAACTCAGCCTAGTGAGGACACTTGGGTAGCTGTTGTTGAATATAGTGAAGCGGAATGGGATAAACGAGTATACCTTACTTAACCTAGTTACAAAAAGTGGCACCATCTGCAGCTACTTCAAAAATAATAAGTAAGTAGTTTTGTGAACTGTAGACCTCATACTCTTACACTCTCTACTATTTGTCACAAGAGAACCAACAAAGCTCTAAAACATAATCATATAATCAACTGATTCTAAAAATATAATATTGAACGTCCATACATTCTTTCGTTAAGACGTTCGATGCTTATCATCAGGGCCGGTAGCTCAGATTTTTTCGGGGAAAGGGGAGCGAAGAATTGACAGCCAAGCCAGGACTAACACCTGAAAATGATGATCATGGAAGGTGATGTTTTTGATTCTTGTTGTTTATGATGATGTAGTTGTTGATGTTGTTTATGTTGTTATAGAATGATGTTGTTATGGTTCTTGTTGATGTATTACATAAGTCATGCATAAAGAAAATAATGATATTTCGGGGGGGTATGAACCCCGTGGTCCCCCCCCCTGGGCAGGGCCTTGCTTATCATAGACTTCTTTCTTTCCAAAAACATAAAATTTAACTGCATGCGAGTTGAATCGAAGCGCCAAAGAAGTGCAAAAAGACAATGCCACTTTTTCATTTCCAAAATTAGTTAGGAAGTAAGATTGTTTCATCCGTAGAGCTAGTAGGAAGATCCTAAATTCCTCGACATTTTATAAGAACACTCACAATTATCAAAGCTGAATATTTTACGGAAGAACTAAAGGAAACAACAAGAAATTATTATCTTTTGGTTAAAAAATAATAATACAATTATATTATGAAATTATTTTCCCTTCAAGATGAAATTTCCCTTGGAGATGAAAGGTTTTATACAGTTTACTGGGAGGGGAAAAAAACTTAATAAAACTCAAGTAAAGAGGGAAAAATAACAAATAATTCAGAAAAATAAGAATTTTATTAGCCTCAAGCTACAATATGGTTATTCTTTCTTTGAATTGATATTTTAAAAAGACAATAAAAGATGAGTATTCTCGTGGCTATCATTAAATTTTAGTAACTTTGAGTATGACTTCCCCACAAGTTAAGAACAACACATTACACAAGTTTGTTCATTTCATTTAATTCTTCGAGTTGTTGTACCTATCGCTGGCACGATATTGAAGGTTTCATAATATTCATATTGACGTCATCTTTACATTCAAATTTTAGACTTTTTAAAAAATTATTTAACATTGAGTGAAAATCCGGCACTTTGAAAAAAACTAAAACACACAAAGAGAAATACAAAGAGATGAAATTTGCAAAATTTGCAGTCTACTTCAGTGATAGAAAGATGAGAAATCAAAGTCAAATTTGAGTCCAAATATGTATGCGTACTTGCTCCAGGACTCGAGTTATCTAGGGCTCTTTATTGAAAGACCTCGTAGAAAAACAAATCCAGCGTGCTATATAGCACGGTAAACCTAGTTTGTAGGTATCTTCACTTTCAATTCTGACCCTTTTTAACTAAACATTTTTTACTTTCTCTTCCTCTAGAAGATAAAGTATTGTATTCGTGCAGCAAATTTTGACTTTCGTGCAGCAAAAAATGGTCTGACGGGAACCCAGAACCCAAAATAAAGATCAAATATATCATTTCCTATTGCTTTTGGGCCATATTTTCACTTTTTCGGTCATTTTTGAAGTTTGGAAATATTTGGAGCCATTGGGCCAAAAAAAAAAAATCCGACGTGGGACGTGGAACTTGGGACATACGTACCAAATCGTGTGCAGAGCTCTGGAAGCCAAACCACCGGTCCGAATTTGATGAAATTTGGCACAGGTCATCTTTGGGCAAAAAGCCCGACCTATAATAATTTTCTTTTTCTCGATATCACCCCCAGGGGCGCCTCTAGAGGCCCGGATAGCCGTTTTAGGACCGAATCTCTAAAATCCAAACCACATAACCAATTTTGATGAAATTTAAAATCAGTAATTATGGAATCATTTTATCCAAAATAAATGGTCTCACGAGGGTGTATCCCTGTCAGGGGCGCCGCCAGGGGCCAAAAAAGGTCCGCCAGGAGCCAAACAATGGAAATTCCTTTTAAAATAAAAAAGAACA
>CM022874.1:21200627-21213930 GCA_012654025.1 Pachypsylla venusta | reverse complement strand
TCCGCAGCCGAAGGCTGCAAAATCTTTTTAAAATATTACTATCACTAAAGAGCAAAGTCCACAGCCGAAGGCTGCAAAATCTTCCAAAATAATATTGTCATTAATGAGCACAAAATCTTTTTAAAATAATGGTCAACATCAACAGAAAATAGAAATATAACAATAATATCACTAAAAGTCTTAAAACTTTTGAAGAGCAACATCTTCATTCGATGGTAGTCTGATGGAATGATTAAGGAAGAGAAAGTCTAGTACGGTTTTCCGTACCATTTTTTTTTTTTTTGATATTACCATCTCAACCTCGACATGATGATGAGTTGCTATACTGATGTAGTTGGTAGCACCGTATTCAAAACATTTAGCAAAGCTTTTGCAAAATGTTTTATATAATTGGTACCTTTTCGAAAGAAGATACGAGTACATATATTTCTTATGATTTCTTAGTATATTAAATACATGGTTCTGGGGTGTCAATGTCAATTTTTAGCTCCAGCAAGATTAGTTGTATGATGGCAATGTAAAACTTTCATAAAACAACTTAATTAGAGCTGCAATCTCATTCATCTGACTAATATCGGTCACGATGATGACACTATTTATTGATTGTTTCAAAATTTAAAGGTTGATGCGGTAGATCCATCATTTGCTTATATTTTTAAATTATTATTGATTGTAGCGGCTTTTCCTTTCGGAATTCCAAGTGCTACGTCCACTAGTTAGGACTATTGCACACCTTTTTTTAAATTATCTTCTTCATTTGAATTTAAAAGACATTGTAAAACTCTTCATTACTGTCAATTTCATATCAGATAATGTTTATAAAAGGATGTAATTTAGCCAGCGTCTAAGGCCCATTAAATATACCAGTTTCCTTTAGATCACTAAAGTTAAGCAATGTTCATTTAGCGAGTTTGTGACCAAGTAGGTTCCCGCCCTCATGATGCTGCTTTTTTCCGGCCCAACTCAGGCTGGGTGGGATCAATATGTATAACTTGTTCGTAAGTTTTAAGCGAATGGGGACGGTAAAACCCCCCGTCTCGAATGGCAAATAGATGTTGAATAGACGTTAAACCAAAATGAAGTGATGTATTTTTTCAACCAGAAAATATTTCTTTAGTAATTCTTCCGTTTGTATTATGTTAAATAACACTGTGACATAATAATGTTGTTAATGTACGCATCACATTTTAGAGTTAGAAAACAATTGCTATGAAATAATATAGGTAGTAGGTATATCAATAAACAAAGTCTGTTTTACTTATTTTCAAAAATACATTAATCAGAGAGAAAACTCCAGTGTGTACAGAACTCTTCAACAGAGACTATTAAGTTATATGGCGCGTGTATTGCGTGCAATACACACTCCACCGCCTCTTTTATATTTCAGTGGGAGAAAATGTTAAGGGCATTGTACAAAAATGCAAACATACTGCGAAGATGAATGTTTACCTGTTTAAATTTTCAAAAAGGAAGACTCTGCTTTCGTTTTTTTATAATTTTATTGTAAGGCAGAAAACGTGTAAAAGATAAGCATTATCCGCCCGGACTTTAAATCTATTAGCATAAGTATTTGCGGAACCAATGCATTGTACGTATCAAAATTATATAGGTAACAAGGACATGCTACTAAAGGTGATCCATTAATGAAGAAAGAAAAAACAGACCTAGAGACGTAGCCAAATAAAGAAAAACATTGAAAATGTATTCCCTGATATTTATTAAAATTGACCCACGTGTTAAAAAGGCAAAATAATTGACAATGATAGTATAATTTGGAGTTCAGTAAGACAAAAATCATTTAAACAATTTAGACAAAATTGTTTACATTTTTTAAACTTACGCTTACAATGAAATAAATTACGCTTACAATGAAATAGTTTTGTCATAACATCAAAATATTTATGTTTTCCTTCTATTCACAGCTGGTGTTGCTTTTATATTTTTCTGCGTCTTTCCAACTCTTGGCCAACGTAAAGTTTCCACAATTTGGAATCTTTCACCGATTGTTTTGTAGCATCACAATTTATTTTCTACAGTTTATAAAAATTATATAAATTTGATGTCAGTCATATTTTTCAGAATGAAATACACAATGCTTTAGCAGTGCTTGTTACTAGTCTCTTTTTACACTGCTTTAGCAGTGCTTGTCTACTTGTCTCTTTTTACATCAACCAGTCATTCAAATTTAGTTCATATGCGTATTTCTAACCCCCCTATCATTTTTATTGTTCATATTTTGTATTGCATTGTTTGCTATGTCAATATTTGTCAATCATAATAATGATGATGCTAATAGCAAGACAGAAAGCCAGATGTACGAAAGCATCTTCTTGTTGGTGATGGGGAAATGAAAAAGAGGGGTACATAGAAACTTCCATATTGAGGATGTTGTGATTTGAAAACCTTAATCTCAAATTCATTATTTATGGCTTAGCGTTTCCTCCTTAAATTTAAAAGTATCACTGATATGACCTAATCATTAAAGACTGACTATGCCATACTATTTGAGATTCTAATTTTTTGAAATTATGATAGATGGCACTCTAAAAAGCTTCATAAAAAACCCAATTATTGTAAATCCTAAAGGCATAATAAGTCAATTATTGTAAATCCTAATCGAGATTTACTGTAAATTCTAGTTTAATTTTACTGTAAACTTTTGGCTGAACTTCTTTTNGTCTAGTACGGTTTTCCGTACCATTTATTTGAAATTATGATAGATGGCACTCTAAAAAGCTTCATAAAAAACCCAATTATTGTAAATCCTAAAGGCATAATAAGTCAATTATTGTAAATCCTAATCGAGATTTACTGTAAATTCTAGTTTAATTTTACTGTAAACTTTTGGCTGAACTTCTTTTTAAAATCTAAACATCGAATATAGGTATTTGCTATTTTAAAAAAATGTATACCTGAGGCTTTCTAATCTTCTAACATTGCCCATTTTAGTACTGCATAATCAGGGGCGGATACAGGTCTCCAGTCTCCAAATTATAATGGACATGGAAGTCAGATAGTATTTATAAACACCAGAGTTTTTTTTCTTCTTAGAAACTATAATCAGCTTAGAGAAAGTGCCTTTGAATTTATAATTATAAAAAAATGAGAAAAGTGTGTGGACGTTCAATTTCTTCAGGTCTGGGGGGGGGGTCGATCGCCCCTAGCAACCCACCCCCCTTTACCCTCTTCGGTGAATAATATACTTGTCATCATACTAAGAAACTCGATATTCTGGTTGCCTCAGCGGATCCATAATTTACGCATGACAGCGGGTCCATCATTTACATTTCCGTGATCTTCATTTTCTTCCACTCCGTACCTAAAACAGGGATAGTCTTAAAATAACTGTTTACTAGTTCTTTCCTTTAAGATCCAGAGGCCAACAGTAAATTGCAAAGTGGAAACTGTGGTAGTGATCTTTCCCCATGGTATAATAAGCATGGGGAAAATGATCATGAGGAAAAGTGAAAAAGTCTCAAACACATTTTAACTTTATTTATAATAACACAAAAGACTTTAAAAGTTTCTAAGAAAATTCGATTAATACAAAATGTCAGTAAAAAGTTTTGATCATTCATCCATCAGTCGGATAGAAAGACACATTGAAAAGCTGCCAAAAGTGCTATCTAAAAGTTTTTAAACATTTCCAGGTGCTTTTCTAACATTTAACATTGCTATCTATTTCAAGACTGTAGTATTCAGATGCAAATTGTAAAATTACAAATGGATATCTATCATGGGGACGTGAATAAATCAAAATGGGGGAAACACTTAGGAAAACTTTTATGACTCCAAAATATGATTCCATTTTGGAATATCATTGAAGTTGTTTCCATTTCTGATTGCATGTCCAAACTGCTTCTATTGTTTACTGTATGATTGTCTGAACTGAGACAGGTCTAGTTTTAACTTTTAACTTATTTACGATTTTTCTATTATTTTTTTCTATCACGATAAGTCTCGAACGTTTTGTGCGACTTTCATCTAACACGGTATGCAAAATAATTATTGTTAATTCTATGAACCTAATATAATTATTATATTAGGTTCATAGAATTCACTGACCATTTTAAGTGAGTCGAGTCTTTATAGTTTTTTTTTTCTTCTACAATTTATAGTTTTATTTTGCACAGATTTTCAAATTAATCAACGTGACCACTTTGACAATACGAGTATAATGTGGCATGCAAAGTCATAAGCTTTCTACTTATGGGCAATACACATTGTGAAAGAAGAATATCTGCAACTGCACCCAATGGGCGCATTGCTCTCTGCCCGTATTTTTCAAAAGAAGAATATCTGATTCCGATCGAGCTGACCTCACCCAGCCTGGGTTGGGCCGGAAAATTAGTCAGCATCACGAGAGCGCGAACCCACGTTGACACCCACATGTTAAAACCTCGCTGGACGTTGCTTAACTTTAGTTATCTAACGGGAACTGGTGTATTAAATGTGCATAGACGCTGGTTAATACTATATCTAATGGCTTGTGAAAACTATTGCTCTCAGGAAATAGGACAATCTGTCTATTAAAAAACAGAATAGACAATTTCATATAAGTTATACCTGTTTTGAATCTTAGAATTCAATGATTGCAGGCGACATGAGAAGATTTTATCTCAAAATTATATAAGAATTAAATCAGCTAACATTTCATTCAGCAAAAATGACAAAAAGGTGTCAAGTTTCTGAGGAAAAAAAAAGATGCGAAATACAAAGCATATGCTGCATCAGTTGTGTTCATTCTCAGACAAATGGGAAATTAATAGAAAAACACATACAAAGTCTGGGTGTTATGAAAGTTCATAGGATAATATTTTATTTTGACTCAGAATATCTTTCTGATTTGAGAGCAAGTATAAGGTACCGGATTCGCCTACCATATACAAGGTGAGTTCAAATTACTACAAAAATTGATAAATGCTTCAAAGAGGTGTTGTACATATATTTCCCTGGGCTGGTTGTCATCCGAGTTACAGCAACGCACAACATTGCTTAACATTATTAGTCTGAAGTGGGGAGGTAGTTAAGATTTTACAAAAGTGTTGAACGATTTACTCAAAAAACATATTGGTCGTAAATACACCCAGTATATTAATTGGATCATAAGAGTTAGCAATTCTCAGGAAATCTTGTGTGGTATTGACTCTTGCATCAGATATTAAACTATTGCATCAAATATAAACAATATTAAGTAGAAAAAAGAATTCTAGTTATACATCATCGAAATGTTATATGACCATGCCAAGGGAATTCTAACAATAGTAGTTAAGTGTTTAGAATTAATACGAAGTTGCTATTGGCTGAACTCAATATAATTAGCCAATAGAAAACCGGGAATAATCCTAACGGTCGATCTGAAGGAAGAACTTCAGATCGAGCGCCTATCAATATAATTTTTTTTCTGGCATTCGACGAAAAACAACTTAACATTTTATAAATTATCTCTAAGTCCTGAATTCCAATAAAGACCAACTTCGTAAATTTTATTCATCGGTAATTTTCAACATTAACTTCTTGTTGTTCTCATTTCTATTATAGTTTTCTCTCTCAGGTTGGGGTCTATCTTAAAAAGGAGTTTATCGTAATTGTGAAACGGATAGACGAGGAACAACCTTTTCCATAGGAAAACCAGCGCGCTCCATAAACAAAAAATACCCAACAAAAAACCAATTTTTATAAATCATAGGGTGAGCATCAAGAACAGAAAATGTCAACAATATACCACGTTGGATACACCAATAAGCAACGTTGGGTGTGGTACTTACACTGATAGAAGCCCATCCGGTGATATAACCACGTATCTTTGGCTTTATCGGGGTGTACACAGACGTGTAAAGTCTAATGTGCAACTGTTATTTATTGCAAGGAAGCTATACTTTAACTTACCCATTAGTAAAATAAGTGACTTGCCACAGCCAGAGCTACTCAATAATTATAATTTGATCTAACATTATTGTGAAGAAAGGCGAACATGAAATATTGTAACAACCTTGCTCATGTACCTAAAAATTATCAATTTCTGATGTTTTTTTTGTACATATCGAAAAAAAAGGAAAATACCCGAGGGAAGAATCTTGTGCTTCAATAGCTTTACTCAGTTATGAAAAAAACAAATCGTCTGAACAAAATATTCGGAAATTGATGGCTCCATCCACGGAACAAAGATTTCGCAAAGAAGAAAGGAAAAATTAGCAGATAAAGATATGCTTATACGAAATTGCTTATTTTTAGTATCTCCTTGACCAGTTCAGACGAACAGGATTTTTATATACAGACATCTGCTTGTAAACTGTTACATCCTGTAAGAAATGAAAAGTTGAATAAAAGCTCTGAACTTACTTGTAACATAATAGCATTTTAGTGTTAGGCATAATTCAACAGAATTTATATATGTTATGTTGCGTTTTGAATGCCGAAATATCTTTGCATTATTATTGCCTAGATTATTTGATTTAACAATACGTAATCAATCTTTGGTGCGTTTTTTTTTTTTTTTTTTTTTTTTTTTTTTTTTTTTTTTCTGTTAAAATAAATAACTCTAGATGAGATATTAAACGGGCAAAACTGATAATTTTATCAAAGCACGATGCTTAAGTCACATTCTAACTTGATATTTTTTACTTTCCTTATCCTCTACAAAAAGGGAAATCTCAACCCATTACAGGTTTGAAATTTTGTCCCGATATCATAGCCACATCACTTTTTGAGGTCCCCAGAGTTCAAAACTCTAGTTTTGGCCATTGGTAAATGTGTGTGTTTGCCTCGGTCTGTTTGTGAATAATATTCTACCAAATTTCACACCCTTTATGCAAAAGGGTGTGAAATTTGGTAGGTATGTCATTTATATCCGAAGGACCAACCAAGAAAAGTTTTATTTGAAATCACCATTAACAATAAAATATTTATGAATGAGGAAAAAACTAATATAATGTTAATAGAAAACCCTCATAAAAAAGTTACAATGGAAAATCTTAATATCAAGGGTCATTCTAGACATTTTCTCTACATGGGTAACTATGTGACAGGTTGTGCTGAGTGAAGAAGAGCGATACTTAGGATTAATTTTAGACTCTAAGTTTAAAGCTCAAATCCCATATAGAGAAACTGAGTACGAAACTAAGATCTGTTTCTAATTTTATTGTTTAAGTAAAATTAAGTTCATGTTACCACCAAGCGTCAAATGGACACTGTACAAATCATTATTTGAGTCGTTAATGAGATACGGCCTGTCAGTATATGGTTTTGCAACCAAAACAAGTTTATTACCCGTAGTGGAATTGCAACAAAAAATTGAAAAAGATCTTTTTATGTTTAGCTCTGGAAGATCTGAGTTAATGTCACCTCAAGAACTTCATATATATTTGTTAAAATTAAAATATTTATTCATGCCAGAATTTAGATCGAAACAAAACATTCAATACCAACTTAGAAAACATAACTTTGTAGTTCATAAACATAGAACAATGTATGGGAAAAAAATCCCAAATTACTTTGTTCCCAAATTGTTAAATATAATGGGTAACAAGGTGGGGGGAATATCTGATTTCCGCCAACTGAAAGAATTTATCGCGGATAAATCTTTCCTTCAGGAGATGGTCACGAAAATCAATTAGGTAATCATGGTTCATGATTACCTAATTGATTTTCACTAGTACTCAATATTAAACTTGAAAAAAGAAGGAAAGAAAAAAAATTGAGGAGTTGTATTTTATATTTTAGTTTACTTTGTAATATTTAAATTATTGTTGTACCTAACTTATGCTCTAGAAGTTACGTAAGTAACTTAGGAGGAGACTATGTGTTTATCTTGGCCAAAACTAGAGTTTTGAACTCTGGGGACCTCAAAAAGTGATGTGGCTATGATATCGGGACAAAATTTCAAACACATAGTCTATTATATTTAGTAAAATAAATAAAAATATTATTATTATTAAAAAAAAAAAGAATAATTNAAAAAAAAAAAAAAAAAAAAAAAAAACTATAATATCATATTAGAATTGAGTTTTTCTTATCTCTTCTTATCTTTTCTCTTTCTCCTTCATTCTATTTTTCTTCATAGATTAAAGTTCAATAAAAAGTTAAATAAACATGCCCACAGTCTACGGTTGACGGTTTTTAACGTTTTTTAGAGGTTTTCATGTATTCTGCCTTAATCGAGGATGGTCAGAGCTGGAGCTTAAATTTTTTGTTCCTATGCATATCAATATTATGTATGGGACAACCAACGATACTTCTGATTGAAATCAAATCCGTTGCCTCTTTTCAAGAATTCGGCCTAAAAAGGGTTTCATATTCATAAATATATCAAACTTAAATTTCGTCAATAAAATACAATTAGGTACCCAGGTAGTATTTTGAGAAAAATAAAATGGAAATTTAATGGCGTATGGTGTATTACACGGCATAATACAACATCCTAATGGCAAAGTGATAAAAATGTGCTATAAAACGTAACGGCGCGGCGTTCTCTCTATGTTACATAACATTTTGCTTAATTTAATTTCACCAATTTTATAGCACGTTTCCTTTTTCTATATATTGATGATGAAATTCAATAAACTTTGTTCATGTGAATGGGTCGAATTATCTACCGAGTATTTTCACGACTCTTGAATCTTGGTTATGTACTCTCGTACTCTCTACAGTATCTATCATGTGCTTGTTCAGATCATCCTCTTGAATCTTGGTTATGTACTCTCGTACTCTCTACAGTATCTATCATGTGCTTGTTCAGATCATCCTCTTGAATCTTGGTAATGTACTCTCGTACTCTCTACAGTATCTCTCATGTGCTTGTTCAGATCATCCTCTTGAATCTTGGTAATGTCCTCTCGTACTCTCTACAGTATCTATCATGTGCTGGTTCAGATCATCCTCTTGTTCTTGGTAATGTACTCTCGTACTCTCTTCAGTATCTATCATGTGCTTGTTCAGATCATCCTCTTGAATATTGGTAATGTACTCTCGTACTCTCTACAGTATCTATCATGTGCTTGTTCAGATCATCCTCCTGAATATTGGTAATGTACTCTCGTACTCTATACAGTATCTATCATGTGCTTGTCCAGATCATTCTCTTGAATCTTGGTAATGTACTTTCGTACTCTCTACAGTATCTATCATGTGCTTGTTCAGACCATCCTCTTGAATCTTGGTAATGTACTTTCGTACTCTCTACAGTATCTATCATGTGCTTGTTCAGATCATCCTCTTGAATCTTGGTAATGTACTTTCGTACTCTCTACAGTATCTATCATGTGCTGGTTCAGATCATCCTCTTGAATCTTGGTAATGTACTTTCGTACTCTCTACAGTATCTATCATGTGCTTGTTCAGATCATCCTCTTGAATCTTGGTAATGTACTTTCGTACTCTCTACAGTATCTATCATGTGCTTGTTCAGATCATCCTCTTGAATCTTGGTAATGTACTTTCGTACTCTCTACAGTATCTATCATGTGCTTGTTCAGATCATCCTCTTGAATCTTGGTAATGTACTTTCGTACTCTCTACAGTATCTATCATGTGCTTGTTCAGATCATCCTCTTGAATCTTGGTAATGTACTTTCGTACTCTCTACAGTATCTATCATGTGCTTGTTCAGATCATCCTCTTGAATCTTGGTAATGTACTTTCGTACTCTCTACAGTATCTATCATGTGCTTGTTCAGATCATCCTCTTGAATCTTGGTAATGTACTTTCGTACTCTCTACAGTATCTATCATGTGCTTGTTCAGATCATCCTCTTGAATCTTGGTAATGTACTTTCGTACTCTCTACAGTATCTATCATGTGCTTGTTCAGATCATCCTCTTGAATCTTGGTAATGTACTTTCGTACTCTCTACAGTATCTATCATGTGCTTGTTCAGATCATCCTCGTGAATCTTGGTAATGTACTTTCGTACTCTCTACAGTATCTATCATGTGCTTTTTCAGATCATCCTCGTGAATCTTGGTAATGTACTTTCGTACTCTCTACAGTATCTATCATGTGCTTGTTCAGATCATATTCTTGAATCTTGGTAATGTACTCTCGTACTCTCTACAGTATCTATCATGTGCTTGTTCGGATCATCCTCTTGAATCTTGGTAATGTACTCTCGTACTCTCTACACTATCTATCATGTGCTTGTTCAGATCATCCTCACGAATCTTGGTAATGTACTCTCGTACTCTCTACAGTATCTATCACGTGCTTGTTCAGATCATCCTCATGAATCTTGGTAATATACTCTCGTACTCTCTACAGTATCTATCACGTGCTTGTTCAGATCATCCTCTTCCTCTTGAATCTTGGTAATGTACTCTCTACAGTATCTATCACGTGCTTGTTCAGATCATCCTCTTCCTCTTGAATCTTGGTAATGTACTTTAGTACTCTCTACAGTATCTATCATGTGCTTGTTCAGATCATCCTCTTGAATCTTGCTAATGTACTTTCGTACCCTCTACAGTATCTATCATGTGCTTGTGCGGAGCAGCTATGGAATCTTGGTAATGTACTTTCGTACTCTCTACAGTATCTATCATGTGCTTGTGCGGAGCAACCTATGGAATCTTGGTAATGTACTTTCGTACTCTCTACAGTATCTATCATGTGCTTGTGCGGAGCTCCCTCTTGAATCTGGTTAATGTATCCTCTCGCTCTCTTGCAGAATGGACCCCCCCCAAAAGAGAAAGCTGAAATTCGATACAAAGGTGTTTCGCAATACAAAAAGTCATATCCTTGCAAAAAAAATTTAATTTTCTAAATAGACGCGGTGCTCACTCTGGGGGGTCGGTTCCAACAAAAACCCATAATTGAGAAGTATTAATTCGGGATGAGCGAGAAAGCTGAAATTTAATACGAAGGTGTTCCGCAGTGCAAAAATTATTATCTTTGATTAAAATATTGGATTTTCTAAATAGGAGCCGTGTTCACTCTGGTGATCGGTTCCACACCAAAAATCCAAATTTCGTAACCGAGGCGAAACACGGGAAAACAGCTAGTATATTTTATATTATGTCAACGGAAAACCTTCTTGCTCATGATGCCCTGGTAGACGGGTAGACATAATAGGTTTAATTTTAAAGTACCATTGATTTAGTTATGGAGTTTATTTTCAACCTCTATCGTCTATACTCATCGCTTTAAATTGATTTCGAAAACTCGAAAATAAATAAAATACATGAAAAAGCTCTAACTTTCTTATATTAAAACTCAAAATTACCTCCTATGTATTTTGAAATTTATTAATCAATGTTGTTTTCATATAAACTTTTTGTGTACTTTTTCTATCTATTCCTCCTTATTTCTTAAACTTCTTTGTCCTATTTAATTTTTCTCTTTTCTATTACACCAAAAGCTTCTTTCAGAAACATTTCGGGAAAACTGTGGCAAACAAAAAGTTTTTTTTTCTCATTCTTGTGTTAATTTATATTAATTTTCTTATAGATATTATTTTCTATGGATATATAAAATAAAAAAGTTTTTGAAAGTATAAAGAGGAAATCGGAAAAAACAGTGAGGAGTTTACTCACGAAAGGATGTTCTTCTTGGTCACTCAGAATAGATGAACAAAACTATGATAGTTCTTTATTTTCTGGCAATAGATTCAATTGCCTTCTTCGATGGAAAGAGAATCAGTTATTACGAAACATTAAGACACAGGTTTGCTGGCTTGAAACTGTCAAGTGTCATCGAAAATGTGAACTTCTACCCCTAGTAGCTTATTTCGGCCTAAAGCCCCCTGCATAATTGTGCGATATATTCGCCTGTACTTAAGGGCATTTAAACTCATAAGGTTTTACAACTTTCAGTAATGGGATATGATTTCACCAATTTTTTAGGCACGGAATTTGCAGAAAGGATAAAAAATAAACCGTTGGAACAGGTGTCAGCAGTAGATGCGGAAGGGCGTTGCAAAGCAAACATACAAGCGACAGACACCCGAGCGTTGCTTGGACAAACGTGGTCTAAAATAATAGAAAAATCCAATACAATAAATATTCATTAGGAAAAAAAGTCCGGGAAAAGGTTTTATAGATTTAACCGCTTCAGATATGCCCCTATAGTTTTTCAGCTCCACCGATGTGAACTAAAGGGAAGGTTGGGGGGTAAACGTATCCGGGAAAGAGTATTTTTTCAGTTTTTTGAAAATAATATCTAAACCACAAAATAAATCCGAAAAATATTTGTAGAGCGGTTATTTAATGAATGTTACACTTTGACTAGGGTGTAATTGCGATGGCTGTATAAATATGACCGGAAAACATAGTTTTTAAGGTTATCGATAATAATATCTTTCATCTGTAAAAGTTGTAGAAGTTCATCTTGAATAAGTTTATTTTGAAACTTACACTCATCTATAACTTTGTATGTTGGGTAAATGGATCCGAAAATAAGTATATAGGTACATTTAAAAGGCATACGATAAATAAGAACTATGCTATATACGAATATTCAGAAAATTGCTTGCCCAATGTAAAAGATGTGCGGAATATGGCGGAAATCTTTATGTCCACTCAGTTAACTAATAAAAAAAAATCCACGTTTAGAAATGTTCAATCTTGTGTTTGAAAAATCATGCACGTTCCCTTATAGGTGTCATTAAAATGACTTATGTATTTTTGGAAAAAATAAAAGATCACTCTCTACAGAAAAAAATAAACTNATATTTGATCTTTATTTTGGCTTTTGGCTTCCCGTCAAACGATTTTTTCAGCCAAAATATCTCTAAAATTTCTGCACGAATACAATACTTTATCTTCTATGGAAGAGAAAGTAAAAATCTGAGGATGTGAGGGGGGGGTGAAGTGGGAGAAAAAGGTAAACCCTTTTTTTCAGCATAACAGATATTATGAGGTATACACCAGCGCAGCGTTTAGAAAAATAAATAATACCTCATTACTTTTATTTACTTGTATTACTTTAGGGAAGACTCTGTGTGATTGGGTGATGTTTACAGGATGAACAGGAAAATATCAGGCACACCGCCTGATGGAACGAGTTCATATCAATAGGAACGAGAGCACTGTATTTATTTGTTTTTATTTTTACTTTCTCTTCCTCTAGAAGATAAAGTATTGTATTCGTGCAGCAAATTTTATTCGTGCAGCAAGTATTGTATTCGTGCAGCAACTTTTTTTGGACCAAAATATCGTCTGACGGGAACCCAAAACCCAAAATAAAGATCAAATATATCATTTCCTATTGCTTTTGGACCATATTTTCACTTTTTCGGGTCATTTATGAAGTTTGGAAATATTTGGAACCATGGGGCCAAAAAAAAAAAAAAAAAATCCGACGTTCCACGTA
>CM022874.1:21167248-21198495 GCA_012654025.1 Pachypsylla venusta | reverse complement strand
AATCTTTTTAAAAGAATGGTCAACATCAACAGAAAATAGAAATATAACAATAACTAAAATATATAACTAAAAACCTTAAAACTTTAGAAGAACAAAATCTGCATTCGGTGGTAGTCTGATGGAATGATTAAGGAAGAGAAAGTCTAGTACGGTTTTCCGTACCATTTATTTATTTTTAAGACTCCACAAGAGTAAAAATGAATTCTTATTCCTTGAGTAAACATGATTTCCTCAATAAACATAAAAAACGTGGTACTTCTGACGTCAGCATTTTATTCGAAATAACATACCTTGTCTAATATCCACCAATACCATATTAAAGGTCAGCAGTAATGAGAGTTTTCAAATCTCTTCGGAAGTTTAACTGTGATAAACCCTAATCATACCACAATTTTTTGGGAATGAAGGTGGTTCAACTGCGAATTCATTTGCACTGAATTATTTTTAATGACCTCATTAAAGTACAGATCGTCTTATCTGATATACCTCTAATTATTAATAATTATACAGAAAAAGTGGATATTGTATTTGGCATCTCCACTAAATATAAAAGTTACGACCTGCTTTATCGCAGGCAGCCTCATACCTACCAATCTCATTGCATACCATACATCTCTCTCTCTGTTTTTCATATGTGCAATACATAACTTTTCAATTTTTCTTTTAATCTTCTTCCTCCTTGACCACTACATATTTATCCGGCGTGTGAAATAACAAAGTATGTCTGGAATATAAAATAGGCATATCTCCACTGAAGTGGAGGCGCTCTAGGCCGGCATAAATAAAATTGTGTTGGAGGATTATTGGTATCTTGAGTCTAATTTTGTGGTATTAAATAATGAACTTTAGGTTTAACATCCAGAACAGTATTTCCTGCTGTTTCACTCTAATTAATAACAGCTACTACTCGTCATCACTAGGCTGCATTCAACCCTATAAAGTCAACGATACGTGAACTCCCCTGTCGGGCTACCGTCCGAGACGTGGTGTATCCAATGTGGTGAAGCTTAATGAACGCTTTGAATTGACCAGGAGACATATTTGGTTTGGTAGAGGGATTTTCTGCATTAGCAGTTAGGTCCTTATGTCAATATCATTCTGGAAATTTAAGAGAAAATAGAGCTAAGTCGATCCCCGAACATTTTTTTTTTTTTTTTTTCGTCTGTGGAAAAATATGGTATAGTCTCAGGCAGTTATATGATGATAGTTATATTATGAAGAGATCCCCCTGATCACTGTACATCAGAAATAAATTTTAATGATTATTATTGATAATTTATGTAAGTATGTTAACACAACCATTCTTGTACAATAGATAAAGAACTCGGTCAATCATATACATTTACGCATCATTTTGATTATTTTTCCACTCGATTCAGATATGACGCCGTTCACCGTTCATTAGGTGAAAGGAAACCAAAATAAAAATAATATAAACTTCCACTAAAAGAAATGAATAAACACCTCTGTTCAATAATAATTAAACTCCGCGATACGTGCTCCCTTCAACTTAAAAAAAAATTAAACAAGAACTTTGAAACAACAACAACAAAAGCTCTTGGATTTTGCAATAAACTTTCTAAATTGTGTACTCTACAGATAACAGAATTTTTGTTGGAGAAGAAATTACTAAGGACGAGGGGAAGGGTCCAAGATAAAAGAGGCTATCTGAAGAGCACCAGACAATAGTGAACAATCTGGAGAATACCCTTTATGAACGTAAACAACGAATAATTAAATAGAAATATTTTAAAATGTAGCTACCTCGGTAGCACAGTAATTAAGAGGTTGTCTAGTAACATGAGGAGTGAGTTTATTCCCCTGCAGAGCTATTTGACCACTAAAAAATTGAGCTCTAAAGGTTAGGAGGCCTTAGGCATTCATCCCGCCTATTGGTAACTTTCCACTCAAAAATCTATTTATTTTTTTAAATGTATCTTACACGGTAATATTTATCGTTGGAAAAAATCAATATGAATATTCCTAGATGTCCAAATTAATCTGAAAATGATCGTATGAGAGACAGCTGCTATATAAAGTGAATTTATGAAAATACAGAAGGGAATATAAATGGAATTATTTTTTGCAAAACAAACTTTTTATGAAAGCCCTCAAAGTACTTTTGGTAATAGAGAGATTGGAAATGCTTGGAAACTTGTATTGAAAATTTAGAAACCCCATCAATTGTGGTTAACCATGATGTCCGATTATTTTCTCCTATCACACTTTCATAAATTATATTATACAAGTTTTTGTTTGAAACTCGGATCTCATATATTCATACTTTCATGTACATTGTGCGCAAGTAAAAGTTTATCATTTTCATTGAATGAATTTATTAAAAAACATAATACCTATACGGAATAAAACTCCTTGTAATATTAGTTCCAAAAGGACGCATTAGTAGAGTTAAAGGACTTGTACTATTTAGAATACATTTCACATTACTTATCAGTCTCCGGTGCAGAGTGTGCATCACAATCGGATTGCACCAGAGAGGTACCGGGTTCCGGGTAGACCATTTGAAAAAGTTTTTTCGAATTTTCTACTTGGTCCGGCTGTGTCTGAGGGTAACTGAGTAGCTGTGATAATAGCGAACATTGGTAGCATTTTGAGATAATTGTTAAGTGATAGTTAGAAGAAACCTTGGAATGCTATGATGCCGACAAAATTGTGATATAATAACACAAAGAAAAATATACATTACGAAATGGAATATTCTTGAACGTTAATTCAAAAGTGTTTGTATCTAAAATTACGATCAGGATATGCCCCAACCATTTCATTTGTCTTTTTCTTATTGTTTTCATCAACGTTCTTTCTTCTTCCACTCTTCGCAACACTTACTCGTTCGTTACTCTATCAGTCCAGTGTCCACTGAAAAAAATTAAGTGGACACATCTATAATAGGTATAGAATTCAAACTTCCCTAAGTACTCATGGATTTTATAAAGAACGTAAAGAAGGTTCCTGTTCTAAAGAAATCAAATATTCAAAATGATGGATTTTGCTTGACAAAGAAAAATCTTTTTAAAAATAGAGAAGGGTCAAAACGATTGCATTAATGTGAATGGACAAAAGGAAGCTAATATCGATGAACTTGACAGACAAAGATGTCGATAAAGGGAGGGAGAGTGCTGCACATAGGGAGATCAAACGTTGAGAATATTAAAGAAGAAATATAAGTAGGTATATGTGGCAATCATAGAAATGACGTCATGCATTATGAATGTTGAGTGAAAGTGATAATGGAAAACCAAGGAAAATGAAACTCATAGATCAATAGCAATATAGAACAGAATGATTGTTTAGAGCTCTTGGATAGGTGTAATGCTTGGAAGAGCGGATGATGTTAAATTCTCATTACTTTCAATTATTTTCCGCAAATATCAATTTCAATTATTTGCCACAAATAAACTGGGTACATTTTGTTTATTGGAATTTGTATCTATAGTAAATCTGAAATTGCAAGTTGTAATCTCGCTGATTTAGAGGTAGCGTAGTCAACGTTTGTTTTACTTGTACGCTATATATATCCATCCAGGAAAGCACAATAAAAATAAGAAATTAATTCTAGTTCATAATATATCCAGAAATGAAAGGAAATAAAACAATTAACGCAATGGAATAAGTTGAGGAACCTCGCCAAAATAGATCATTGTGGATGAGAAGCCAAGTAAACGACGTAAAGAATACATCTTTCCCCCTTCTCAATTAGTGGTAAATATAATAAATTAGCAATGTTGATTATCAACATAAACAAGAAAAGTAAATGGTCTTATTGAATTGGTTTGTCATTTGAAATTATGATTGATCATTTTGAAAAAGGGATAGAATAAAAAGGGGTAAATAGAGAATTAGAAATTTTTATCTGGAACTATTGTTTGAAATATTAATCGTTTCGGAGTACCTGGAAGTGCCAGAAATGTGTACCTCAATAGTAGTTGGCTTTGTCGAGGTGAATTGAGAACATCCAGCCTCGCGAGAACAACGGTGTAGCTGTTATTGATTACAGCAAGAAAGCTATACCTTAATTAACCTGTTCTATTATCGGCTACTCTATCTCGGATATCAGCATAAATCTGGACGGAACTGTTTTTCAAATTGCAGGAACTAATATATAAATATAAATTTTTATGAGTATAGATAATGAGAGGCTTTTTAAATGAGCTCTCAAAGTAGCTTACTAAGTGGACCCCTATTAAACTTACTTTATAAGTTAGACTTTTAAAATCCAAAGAGTGTTAAGATAGGAGTTTTAAAAAAATAAAGAGGGGCCTCAAGGTTTTGAATAATATTGAATAAGACATTTTCATTATCTTGATATCATGAGGATACTGTCTGAATATGGGGAGGGGTGAAAATGTAAAACTAACCTCTTCATTATACCCTCTGAATAATGAATCAGGTGAATGTACTGGGTGAATAACAAATTCAAATAAGATTGGATTTTCAAATTCTATTACCAATGTATTTCCTTTGTATCATAGTATATTTTTAAAATATGAGGGATTTTCAAATTCGACTACTAATGTATTTTCTTTGTATCATAGTATATTTTAAAATATAAATGGCTTTTATCAAAATGTACAATATAATGTGATTTTCATTAATAAAAAATATATTTTTTGAAAAAGAAAGATTGGGACAAATATTGGAAATCGAAGTGCGAAAACAGAGATCTATATCTGCTACATCCTCAAGTTTGAAGTTGTCTATTACGGCAGGGTTGATTTTAATGCTTCCATTTTATTTGTTATCATCATCAAGTTGACAGTTGAACAACTTGTTTGCAGTAGATGTTCATCAGTCCCCTAATTTGATTCTACTCTTCTCCATTATTAGCAAACTGTTTCACTTCTTTAACAACGAATTTCTTTAGGAAAGGAAATGCACTCGAAAGCAAAAAAAATTTCCAAAAGAAACAAAAAGACTGTGTTCAACCTGCAATTAAACTAATGGAGGATTAAAAAGAGCAAAGAACACTGAACTCTTTCTAGAATCCTTACCTTTTCAAACTTATCCAAAACAAAAATCCTACAATGGGCTGATCATACTTCAAGAGCTGAAAATGAAACGAATACCAAAAAATATCTCCATCTTCCATACAGCAAAATAAGACCTATTGGAAAAAAAAGAAAGAAATGTAAAATGTAGTGAACTATATTTTGTAAAAAATGAACTTTGAGGGCTGTTCAACCGGGGAAACCATCGCCTAAGACAGAAAAAAGTGGTCAGGATGGTGCTAAGAAACTTTACGGACTGTGAAAGCTGTTTTATAAGAAAGTAAGATGTGTGCACTAATTATTTCAAAAAGAAAGAAATAATTCAGTCATTTTTTTCTTTTACTTTTCTTTCCCGTACTCCTAGAATGCCTTGAATCTCTTAGGACAATGCATATCATATGAAATTTTCACTTGTTCATTTTTTTCCATAACGACCTCCAAAGAATAGAGATAACAGTATTAAGTCTATCCCAAGTACGACTCTGTATGAATGACGTATTGTACTTCCACACTGCCACGCCGTTCTGATAAGAAGAATTTACGATTCCAGCCCCTTTCCTTCGTATAATTGTTGTTTCATTAGCCCTATTTTTACTGTTTATACATTCACTTTTATTTTGATTGTTACGAGCTCGAAACATGATAACAATATTTGTATTCCCCACCCGAATGAGACAAGGCCTTTTCACTGTGTTATGTCTACATTTTATTATTAATAATAACTCTACTGGTCAAATTACTTGACGTAAAAAGTATATGTGCGAGCAAATTTAAACTTACAAATTGCAAGGCAGTTATGTTATGCGAAAAATCACGTCTATGTAAGAAGTGCCAACAAACACACTTTCACATTTATAATATTGTGGTAGGATGGATTTTGAAAATAGATTAAGCAATCAATTTATAAGGCATTTTTTTAAATTGGGAATCTTTTTTTTTTTATTATTTTTTTTAATGCCACTTAGAATATTTAACTTTTCCTTCCTGGTATGGGAAAGATAAAGTGCAAAGTTCATCCCTAAACAATTCCACACTGCCACGCCGTTCTGATAAGAAGAATCCATGCAAAAATCATATAACTGATATGCCAACGGCTTAAACAGCTTTTCCAACCTAAATTTGAATGAATTATTTGGTAAGTAGTTCTCATTCATTGTCAGTCATGTTAAGCTCAAACCATTATCGGTCCGCAGATAATTCCAAAATATTCAATTTCTATATAATTGAAAAATTGCTCCTTAGTTTCTGCATGTTACCATTGCCTTTCTGCCACGAGATATTCAAAGTTGTGCACAACAGAACTCATTACATAGAATTCCACAGTATTCTTGCATGTGAGTGTTGTACTATATTCAGTTTTCGAATGTTTCATTTTCGATAAAATAAGTTAATTTCATGGAGCGTCAAGGGCCGTAAAATTATTCGCATTGGAGTGCATTGTTGATCGCGTTCCCCCAGATTGGCATGCCTATCTAGATTCTAATAGATGTTCCCAGCTTCTTTTACGAGAAATAATTATAAACACTTGTGCAAATGTGGCAATGTCTTTTATCAGAAGTATTAAGTTGCATTTAATGTCTACATTAGAAATGTTTTTTTTAAAGTTTTCTTTTAAAGAATTCTTTATTTCTAGTTAGAACGAAGAATTCTCCAATGACTTGTCTTCATAAAGGAAAAAAAAATTAAAAAGAATAAAATAAATTTAAATTTATCTGTGAACAACTTCAAAAAGAAATTTTGCACTCTACTTCATCCCCACTCCAAAACAAAGATAAGAGTTCCTCAGCTCATTAACATAAGAAGAATGCTAGCAGAAGGACCATCATCAGTCAAAAGCTTTTCATTCTCAAGGACCATTGCAACATTGTGCTTTGTTTACATTTTTATTGTCTGTTTATTTATTTTTTTAAAAAACTCATTTGTACTTTATTTACTTTGAGATAAACAGAAAGTAACTGTGTGAAACATTCATTATTATCCTCTGTGACATTACGAGTATGATACGACTCATAAGAAGAAAGATAAGTGAAATGCTTAGAAACGTTTTTTTGGGGTTCTTTCACTCGTACCTGCAGGATGAAATGGAGTCCTTTTATCTTACAATACCTACATGGTAAGTGGCACCCAGTTGTAAGTTGGTAAAAGAAAGCTTTGCCGACTTTGATGAAGCTTACAATTTTTTCTGGCCGTTGGCCACACGTGGCTCCATGGTAGCCATTTTAGTGATGAGAAATAAAAAATCAGTTAATTTTTACATACATATTTATTATATTTATAATTGTAGCAAAATAGTTAGCATATTATAAACGTAACCGAATCCCCTAAAGCAGTTCAGCGAGAAATGGTCCTATTTTTGTGAAACTGTCTGTCCCAAATTATCGAACATTATTTATTTAATTGTCGGCGGAGACCTGTTATTCCGACTCATTGTTAAAATGATAAAATTGACAATCGGAGCTTAGCCGAAAGAATCAATTTACCTGTGAAGCCAGATACTAAGCTATCAAAGATGTAGATCTTGGAAACACAAATCAAAACTTTTGTAAGCTGTGGAGATTCCTCCACAATCACAACTAAGGTTCAAACGATCAACGCGTTCGTCTGGCATCTAAAGGTAATTTCATTCATTAGTATTTAGTTTGTGAAAATGTATGCATAATATTCAAATTAGAATGCTATCTAATCTTCTTTGCTGAGTTGTTAATACCATTGGCTCTGGTCCTGGATGTTGTAAGCCCCAAGACCACGCGGATCAACAATTTTCAGTGAGATTTTTTGTTTGTTTCCGGAATGGCATAGCTGTAAAGCTTTAGTATTACTTCAATGCCCCCAGGAAATACGAAAGTGGTTTCAGGGCATATCTGTTCACTTAAAAAAAAATCTATCTAATTCCAGAAGAACATCCTTCTTCAAAAAGATACCTCACTGATATTGAAACCATATTTCACAAGTTTGGGCCCCAGTAATCGACTAAGTCAAATTTTCGAGTTTTATCAGAACCTAATCTCCCAAATTAATCAACTTAAACTGTACTTAAGCAATATATTAGTAATTTTTTTTTTTTTGCAAAAAAAAAAATTCCTTAGCATTACATTAGTTTACATTTCATTCAAATTTATATACAAGGGCAACCATTTTAGGGGGAAAAACAAAAAGAGAAAAGAGATATAATACTCGTACACATTCCAGTAAGGTAGAAATCCATTTTTTTAAGTCCTTTTTGGTTGCTCTGATTTCTTAGCTGTATGGAAGTGTTGTATGAAGTGTTGATGGTCATTATTGAAGCATCCTTAGGGATAGGTCTTATACATTGTGGTTGGCTATAAATGGGACCCCTGAATATGGTAGGTATAGTTGAGATTAAATGGAACATTTTTACGAAATTCGTCAGTGATAATTATTTGATAGGGTTCTTTGATGTTATTTTGTTCTCAATAAGTAAGAGGAGAAGGAAGACGTATTCTTAGGTGTAGTTCCTTTACAATAGTATTATAGTGGGGCTCCCTCTGGTATAACAGTGAAAACTACACCAGTGACTGAATCTCGCTAAGGGTAGACCTCTAGTGTAGCTCCAGTATAGCTTTCCGGCAATTCTATTTTTGTAGACGAAGATAAATTTACTGAAATTCACATGGATTCATTAAAACGGATAATATCTACCTCCAGTATTTTGGAACCTAAACTTGCATTCTGTTTCCATAATGGAAATAAATGGGGTACTATGTCAGTTCGCCTCTACGTATTAACACATATATTATATCTTTTTTCTAAAAAAATCCACCTAAATTATCACACGAGCGGTCTGGTAGGCATTGCTATGATTCCTGTTTTTTTTATTATTATTGAAGGTGCTATTATTTTAAGGTCAAACCTAATTTTTCATTCTGTTTATTATTATTTTTTTGGAGAGTTGTGTTATGCAAGTATCCTATCCTCACCTTAAAAACATTTTCCCGAGAATTTTCACATCAGCATTTCCTACTAGCTTTGCTCAAATAATGTTTTAAAATAAAATTCTTTGAGTTTCGTAATACCTTTAACAGATATATGTATGCTGAATAAATTTAGTTTAGTATTCTTTGGTTTTTTCTCATATAGAAAACAGATTGAAATTTAGAAACTTTATAAAAGTACATCTTTTTTTTAATCCATATTATTTCCGTTTGTCAATTCTTCGGGCTACACAAAATACAAAACCAGAGAGAAATGTTTAAATTCTTCAACACATAAACATTTGAAAAGAGATCGCAAATATTTGGTATGTCTTGCATGTTCAAAAACAAAAAAAAATGGCAAAACCTATCATAATCTGTGGCAACTTTCCATCTTTAGCTGCTTAATATTCAATCTGGGTCAGCCACTGAGCTTACAGTATCAGTCAACAAACTTACTCACTTAAGTTTCCGCAGACAACATTTTTCTTCAAAAGTTATCATTGATTTCTGGGACATATTCTTAAAGTTGAGTTAAAAATGAGCATCTTTTCGTTCGGTAAACAAAAAAAATCAAAAAGAATAATAAAAGAGGGAAAATGTGTTTACTTTATACTTTAGCTTAAGGGATTAAAGAGGAATTTCAAGGGATTTTTTTGCTTTTTTAAGCTGAAATATTAGTATGACAAAATAAGGTCACTACAGTTTTACAAGCTTTAAATAAAATAATAAAACCGACACGCAATGGACGTACTTCAAAATAAGGTAAGCCGTTTATGATATAAAGAACAAACTAACACTTTACATAAACATTTGGACAACTCATAATGCATTACTGCTATATGTTGGTACGACCACAAAGTAGTCATAAAATGATGCATACTCGTACTTAACCAACCGTTGCTTCTTTCAATGGCCAACGAAGAAAATTTATTTGACATTTATAGCAGGTGCCTAAAGTACCAAGCCCGACGAGAGGGTGGGGAATATGGTATTGCAGGACACTGATTTTAAAATATAGTGCGAAAAATTTTCAAACACACAAAATTAGAAGTTTAGCGACAGTGGGCTAATATGGGACAATGGCTATTGCAAGACACTGATTTTAAAATATTTTTTTTTTTTTTTTACTCTTTACGCCTAGAATCGCAATGAGGTTAGATATTTATTTACATCTATTCCACTTGGATACGAAAAATTNGGTAGACATGGACAAGATCATCTCTGAAAATATTGAAGGATATAATACAAATAATTATGTAAACAATCTAACATTACAAAAAAAATAATAATAAAAGGGAAATGGGAAGAAAATAAAGAAATTGCCCAATTAATTACTGTTGACCTTTCAATACATAGGCATACCAGGCATTTAATACCTTTTTACATAATGTTGTAAATTACAAAATTTTGGGGTGCAAAGTTAGTTCGCCTCCACGTGGTATACCCCGGATAACGCTAAATGAACTGACAACTTCCGACTGCCAAACAATCGAATCCACCTGATCTCCTGGCCTCTACTTGTTTAGGAAAGGAATTACAATGGAAGATATTTTAAAATATAGTGCGACCTTTCAGCTTGTACAGCAATCATAAATATTGGTATATTTCGTAAACATTCTGATAATCGAATTATTTGTTGCCAAGAAGAAGCGTACACGCCTTTTCACATCAACTAAGTGAATTGAAAGAATAATGGAGAGGCCCGTAAATCCCCCCCTCCCCCCCCGTCCCGGATTTTCTGTCTACGGCCCTGTAAAGTAGCATAATGCGGAGTATGGTGAGTTTCTGACCTTACAGAGTTTTAAAACTATGATTTTACTCTAAAGTCTATCTATTCCATGATAACTCTCACACTCCTTGTCCAATTGTATGAGTTTTTAAATGATTCATTTTATAAAAATTAATCAGAATGTATTTTCAATTTCAGAATGTGTGTTTTGAAAGGTGTTCGTGGTAAAGCATTTAAATAGGATCCAAAAAACCTATCCGCCATGTCTCAGACTGTGATGTCCATGAATAAAAAAATATTTACCTATACAAAAAGATCTTATTTTGTTTTGGAAATTTATAATATACAATAAAAATATGCATTACATTTGAATTTGAGGGGAACAGACATGCAACCCCCCACCCCGTACCTATATATATGTATATATATATATATCCCTAGGGGTGTCGCAGAGAGTTGGCATAATTATCCAAGGAAAGTTCAGGTTCGATTATTTAGTAATTACATTCTTTATCCTAAGCTTCTGTCTTGAACCGTCTCGAGAAAAATATAGTGGCCGGCAGGTCTGGGATCATACAAAATTATTGTCGATGATAATGATGATATATTGCAGTATCTCTCTCTTTCACACAAATAGATTCATTTTATACTGTCAATATTGCACATTTCCTCGTTAAATAAAGGTCTTTAAAAACTAGTCAACCACAAAAATTATAAAAAAATTGATAGAAACTCTTGTTACTCCCCTCCAGCCCATTGCTAAAATTCATTAATAAATACTTTGTTCCTTTTATTTTTTGCATAACGACACCCAAATACCACAAAAATATTAAAAATAATTATCTGTCGTAAGATACGAGTATTTCATCAATTCTTCTTACTTAATTATGATGCTGCCATTCTTTATTTCTATTCCCCTTCCAATGGTATTTTTATATATTTCTCACCAGGAAGATGAATCGTTCCTATCATTAAAGTTTATCGTTTCAAATTAATTTTCATTACTCCTATATATTTTTTTTTCATTTTCTCGCCTATTTCTTTTACTATAATTTTAATTCTCATAACAAGATTATTAATATCTCCGCTATTCCATTTCCTTTTAGTTGATTATTTTCAATAAGGAACCTTTTGAATTCAACCACAAAAAATAAATATTCTATGTTGGTTCGACAAAGGCAAAAATTGAATATGTCCGAAGTTTTTACTTTATGTATAAGCTAACAGCCAATATGATTTCCCCCAAAGTAATTCTCGTGTAAAGACTAAATCTTTGTCCAATTTTGCATTTAAACCAGTAGCCTCCATATGTGCATCTATCAGCTCTACCAACTGAACTCTTGATGCTGTTCCTTCCGTTCAATAAAATTTATATTTCTCTAATTTCGTTAATTTGTAGGTAACTGATGATATTGTTGTCGACCAAAGTGGAAGTCTATTTTGTGCACCACCATTATTCTTTAGACTTCTGTTCTTTTCGTGATGATCCCCGAAGTCCTTGTCTAATTGAAAATTGGCATGGGCATTTCTTATATGTTTATAGAATTGGCAGACAGGAAAAATGAGTTCCGTGAAACAATATTTTACATTAGATCGGGTTATGTAAGTTCGGGTAAACCTTTTCCAAAGGAGAGATAACACCCTAAAGATAATATTTTATTCGTGATTTTTACTTTCCCTTCCTATAGAAGATAAAGTACCTATTGTAATTTGTAACCATGACTGAACGAAATAAATTGACGGTTAAATGAAAAAAAATTGTCTCCTTTGAATTTTTTTACAAATAATTTTTGGGGCAGTCTAATACGAGTATCTATTTAAAATCAGCCAACAATATGTGGTCCTCGAACTTCCATCCGAGTATGAAAAACGATGGTCATTGTTTGGCTTTAGAATTTACGCGAATTGGGAAATTCAACGTGATTGAAAACAATATACCTCAATAAGCAATGAAAACCTTTTTCCCCAATTTTCTTTCACATTCAATAAACAAAAAGGAAGAAAATAGAATTACGTTTCTTATCAGGAAGAGGTATATTAGACACCCTTTAAACTTAGTAAAAAAGATAGGAACATAAAAAGAGGATCCGTTATTATTAAGAGAAAATATAAACTGCGAGGAAGTTTGCCGAGAAATTTAAATAAAGTGCTTGTGGCTATACGAAAAAGAATACAACTTTTAACGGGAAGAAGCACAAATGAGGAAAAACACCTACTATATATGTATATTGACTGGAGATGGGCGGAGCAATTGGAAGTAATTTCTTGTATGAAAAATCATAACTGAATATAAAATATATAGATAAATATATTTTACATGAATATCATGTATGAATTTAATAGTATATCTAATATATAAAATTCTCGTTTTACTTTAATTTACAGCTCGGCAAAGAAAACTTAATTTAGAGGTCTTTTAGACTTCTAAATTAAGTTTTATAAACAAATTATTATTCTTGTTTGACGTTCATGTTTTGGTTGCAATTTTAGAGAGCAGTTAATAGCGGTGGGGAAGTATCTTTTCTTATGTAGACGACAGCTGGATCTTCTACTTTGTCGTCATGAGACTGAGCGATTCCTGAGAGCGCCAACAAATAGGAGGTGTATTAGTAGTAGGTAATTTTAATATTCAAAGCCCTGGGGCCTATTTCATAAAACTTTTAATTCCTGTATTACTTCACGATGCGATGACTGCCAATGTAGGTAAGTATTAAATAAGGAAGGAAAATTAAAAGTTCATAAAAAGTAGAAGCCATAAATTGTTTTTACCAAAAAGAATGATACAGTCATGGAAAAAGATTTATTGTAATAATTTTTTTTAAATTTATTTAGCATCTTCTCTTATTCAGGCACGTTGAATACACCAGTTCCTGTTAGATCACTGAAGTTAAGCAACGTCCAGCGAGGTTGTACCATGTGGGTGTCCACGTGGGTTCGCGCACTCGTGATACTGGTTTTTTCCGGCCCAACACAGGCCGGGTGTGATCAATATGGGTAGCTGGATTGTAAGTTTCCAGCGAATTGAGGAAAACCCCCGTCTTGAATGATCAACAGATGTTAAAGAAACGTTTAGCCAAATTAAAAAAAAAAAAAAAACATCATCTCACAACTTTCGTTTAACATATACCTATTCGCAAATCCGAAAGTGTACCAATTAAAATTTAACTATTCAAAAACTTCTTGGTAATCGGTAATCTAGCTGGAGAAACTTGCTTGATAAACGAACATTTCGGGAAGATATCATTAAAACTAAAATTTTCAAAAATTAGTCGGAAAATATGAATACATGGTACCTATATTAATCCGGTAGGTATTTAGGTACCTATTTTATGAAGATATTTTTTTCGAGAACAAAGAAAACTATCCGGGTGTAAAAAATGAGTGCTTCACAATAACGAACTATACATTGTTCTGGGTGGTAGGGACCTACATGAACATAGCAATATTACATGACCCTTCACAGTAATATCTTTTTATAGGTACCCACTCCATATACATAAATTTAAAATGCAGTTAAATAAGATTTTTATAGCTTACAAAAGTTCCCCACGAGGGACATGCCGAGGATATTGCATTATATAAAAATAGAACATTTCCTCTTATGCAACACTAATACACTTCTTTTTCCTTTATTTCTGAAATGTTTATGAATTTACATGTAAGAAAACGTATAGTAAATATAACTATAGATTGTTTCGAACACAAATAACGGGAAGAAAACATATCCCCATAGGCTAAGGCTAAGTTAATCTTAGTGCATAAGGATAAAAATCTGGAACACTAAAGTTGATAAACATCGATCAATCAATTGATGAATTAATGGTGGTATAGGCGTGTCCGATAGTTGCCAGATGTGTGAGACTGTAGGTCTAATACATAAGTTGATATTGTTTTTTTTGCTGTCACCTACATTTTTGGGCTAATTATTGAAATGAGTTTCCAGAACCATGCCAATCAATTTTTGCAATTTAATTACACGAGTAACACAAACATGATAAAAATACAGAATTGTTTTCTGTGTGACTGATGTGTCCTACAAGTTCTTAAGAAATCAAGGTAAATATTATAGAAAGTAATTGATGGATTTCCCTGAAGTAATGTGAAAGAGTATTTCGCGGTATAGTCCTCAGGGGTTAAATCTTAGCACAAATTGTACAATTGTAACAATGAGTGTCCATTCTAAGAGTCTGGTCAGATCGTCCATCAGTATCTTGTGTGGGCAACATAAACAAAATGTCATGTTGATTAGAGCCAAAGATCTTACACCAAGATAGTTTTCTCATTAGACAATATCAAATAAATTAATTGAAACTTGTAAATGTCAAAGTTGTAAATATATCAAGGCAAATTAGTACTCATTAAAGGTGTATAAAATAATTCTAAATGTCTGTCCAGTCGGTGAGATTGGGTCTGCTAACCATAAACTGTTGCCCACACATATTTTATTGTTTGTTTTTAATATTCAATCTATAATTGAAACTAGCAACAACATTGTGTATATCTTCAATCAAAACTAGAAAATCCTTTGCTTACTATCTTAAATGGTAAGTTCGCTTCCACGTGGATATACTAAAGTACTAGCAAATCACCTATTCATTTTTAGAGGTATTTTTTTGAAAAATATCCGGACACCTGTAATTACTGCTGATAAGTTTTTGGACTTCATTAGGCCACCAAGGGTCTTGTGTGGATAATGATGATATATATTCATTAGAATTAGTTGTTTACTTTTCGACCTTATTGGACCGATTGGGTACTCGTGGTGACTATTAAAAGTGAGTCAGGTTTATATTTCACATAACACTAATGTTATTTTTACTATATAAAATTTTGAATCATATTAAATTGAATGGAGGTGAAAACAATATAAATAATTATCTTTTTTATTTGCTTAACATCTATTTGTCATTTGTGATGGGGTATTACGCATACTAAGATATTTCCGCGGATCTGAGTGAGGTCCACAGTTCATTACTAGTATTATGTCCATTGATTATTTATATATCATTATTTGTGATGGATCTGATGTTTGATGATCGTTTACAAAAGCTACATATTTATCTTTTTTTTACCGCAATAACTTATCAAAAGAATAAAAACTCAAAAGAAATGTTTTTTCCTTGGAAATCGTATTCAATTATTTTTATATTTCCCTCACAAGATCATCAAATTTTATTTCAACATCATCATAACGAAAAGTTCGAATTTCTAAAGATTGAGAAGAGTGGCGGTCGGCGCGGCGGTGAGGACAAAACGATTTACTTTGGTTATTTGATTTCTATCAACAATTCAAATAATATTTTCCCGTAGTCAAGGTAGATATTTGAGGGTTGCCTTTTCTCTCTTTATTGAAGTACCTATAACATTTTACTTACTCTAATCTTACAGAAAAGAAAAAGATTTGATGATATTTACTCATAATATATTGTACTTATATTTTGAAGATGATGGTATATACTATTTACTCATATTAAATTGTACTAATATTTTGAAGATGATGGTATATACTATTTACTCATATTAAACGGTACTAATATTTTGAAGATGATGGTATATACTATTTACTCATATTAAATTGTACTAATATTTTGGAAACAGATCACACACCATAAACGGGTGAAAGTTAGACTTCTCGATATTTAATCGTATATGCGATTTCGTATGTCCTGGTAAAAAAAAAATATATTCACTAAGACACTATCAATTTACAACGCAGAATTTAAATTATAATTTACAATTTATTTATAAAAAATGTACTTCCCGAATCTATTTACATCCACTGAATACAGTAACAATATATATATATATATATAACTTGAACAACGATCACATGAACACTACAATGTAGTCCTAAATTTGCTGAGCAATTGGGCACCTTTTATAAACAATAGCAACACATTGGGGTGGTATGTAAGAGGATCGTCAAAAGCTTGAGAAATCAAGATCGTTTATTTTTCTCCATCCTCGATAAATATAATATTTATATGTATACGAACTGAGCCCAACTTCAACCAAAACATCATAATATATTGTTTGAATGGGGATAATATGTCAGGTAACCAGAATAAGACAGATAAAATACTTAAAGAATAATGACAGCTTTCTTTTTGTATTTATGTTTAATGTCTGTTTTATAATTAATTTTGCAAAGCTATACTATTTTATCAGCCTTATTAAACATCATAAAGAAATCATAATATTTAGTTAGATGTTGAATAGATTAGTTTGATAAGAACACAAGTAACAATACATTTTTTTTTAATTTATTTTAATTCTATTTTTACAATTATAAAATCAAAGGTTTACCTAAGCTGATTATAGTATGAAAATAAATCAGATTAGATATTAAAGATGTGGGGAAAAACAATAAAAAATATAGGTCCTCATTATATCACTCAAGTTAAA
Organism: Pachypsylla venusta; assembly: GCA_012654025.1. Classification (NCBI taxonomy): domain Eukaryota; kingdom Metazoa; phylum Arthropoda; class Insecta; order Hemiptera; family Aphalaridae; genus Pachypsylla; species Pachypsylla venusta. The sequence goes on along the minus strand of CM022874.1, from coordinate 21,181,420 downwards.
TAACGTCCAGCAAAGTATTACGAAAAGGGAGACTACGTAGAAAAGCAAAACTTTTAAAAAAAATATACGTTCCCGTTAGATCACTCAAGATAAGCAACAACCAGCAAGATATTATTAAGTGGGTGACCACGTGGTTGGCTAAAGCCAATAGATGTTAAAGATAGCCGTTGCTCTTTTTTTTAAGCCAAAAAAAAAAAAGATGCAAGGAAATAATAATAGAATAATATAGCTACCCTATAGGCCAGAGGTTCCCAAAATAGGGGGGCGCCCCCTTGAGGGGGGGGGTGAAGGCAAGCTAATGGGGCGCTAGACCAGATGAATTATTATCATTTAGTTAAAATATATATACACATTTTTTTTTACAAAGGTAATTTTATTGAACATTTATTTTATAACATTTTATAGCAACACATTATTAGCGTTATGATTGAGATAGCATTCGGCAGCATATTAGCGTTATGATTGAGATAGCATTCAGCAACACATTAGCGTTTTGAATGAGATAGCATTCAGCAACACATTAGCGCTTTGAATGAGACAGCATTCGGCAGCACATGAACGTTTTGAATGAGATAGTATTCAGCAATACATGGGCGTTTTGAATGAGATAGCATTCAGAAACACATTAGCGTTTTGAATGAGATAGCATTCAACAATTTGAATGAGATAGCATTCAGCAACACCCATACCCTTTCATAATTTAGGATGTACAGGGAAGGGGGCATGGGAGGCTTTCATTTCAAGGAAAGGGGGAGCGGTACCAAAAAGTTTGGGAACCCCTTCTATAGGCTATAAAAACTTCGAAAGTATATTTTTTACGAGTATCAGATCTCGATATTCTTTAGCCAAAATTATTGACTTAACTATGGGCTGCATAATTTATCCTTGTAATACGCACTCAGCAAACACGCATCGGATGAGGCCAAATGATTTTTAATGATAACAAAAGGGATGTAGAAATTATTGTGATGCATGTTCTTGAAATTAATATCATGTTTTCAAATTATCAAACTCAGTCATGCAGAATTTATAAGAGAAAATTGCATTTTTCATTTGCTATTATTATAACATCTAAAGGTATTCTGAGAGAGAGAGAGAGAGAGAGAGAGAGAGAGAGAGAGAGAGAGAGAGAGAGAAATGTGTGCTGTGTATCCTCAATTCCTCCTTCCTTAACATTTACAATTTTGCAATATTTCCCGCTCGCATCATTTAAAGAGTTTGCTTTTTTCTCCTTAGACTTAAATTTGACTAACTGAAAATATCCTCTCCAGACATTTTTTCCGGTACAATTTTCTTTCGAATAAGTTAGGTTAATAAAAAAAGATATTGAATATATATTTTAAACCAAATTATTCCATTTTCACATATCCTTTTTTATGGTATTATATTAAAAATATATTGGGACCTCAGGCAAATTTTCGTGTAGCTAAAAAAAATTGATTTGAAATTTTTGTTTTACCTATACGAGTATTTTTATAATAATATTATATTGGAAGTACTTTTTACACGTTTTTTCCTTGAATAAGTTATGTTCCTTAAATTGCATTTCTGTGTTATTAGGAATCTTCCTTGACTTGCGATTCAAGTTAGCAGTCATGTCACATTTTGAAATTGACGATAGAATGGTATGGCCGTAGCCACGTTGGTCATCGCAGGGGCAGCGGGGGTATTTTTTAAATATAATAATGTTATTTTTGAATTGCGATTTTATTTCTGAACTTCAGAGACCATTCAATTACCACTAAATAAATGTTGCTTTCATGTTACGGTCATCATCAGTTGCTAATCGAATTATATTCTATATTAGCGGGTTTGTCCGTGCTTCGCTACGGCCTCTAGCTTGACGCCTTAGATGGACGTCCATGTACTAATATTATTTTATGATTTCCCTTAGGAAAATCGGAAAAACGGCTGTAACTCGAAAAAGACTGGGTAGTTTTTTGCAAACTACGTCCTAAATTCAGATTGAAAATTCTCTTGATTTGAGTTGATATGTTGTCGCGACAAAATAACTTGAAAACACTTCGAAATTTTTGAATTCCGATAATTTTTCTAGGGTTTCAGCCTATGGTTTTGGGGGGTCCATTCTCATCAATTTTTCCCTTGTGACTTAACAATTAACTTGCAGTTGATACAAAACTCTAATATCGCTTTTGAAATTTTGCGCTTACAAAAGCGCTTTTGACTCAAGAATATATACCTACTTGCAGTTGATACAAAACTTTATCTCTTTTGAAATTTATTTTTATATTGTAGATATATAATTTGTTTGGGGGGGGGGGGANAATTGGGAAATTTCTCTCAAAAGTTAATAATAATTAGATGTTAATGCTTTTGTAATGACATCAGCCAGGAATGAAGAAACACTCAGAAATTTTTTTAATATTAATAATTATGAGGGGTAGGACTAATGAATTTTCTGAATCACAAGAAAAAGAAACATTTTTTTTTTTGTTTAATAATTATGAAATTTTAATAAGATTTTTTTTTGGCCTGAGGTGACATTGTAGAGGGGATGTCTACATAAATACTTTTTTATATTTTAATTAAATTTCACATTAATTATTAATTCTATGAAAAATAATAATAATATGTGGAGAACATCACAATGCTCTTTGCTATGTGTATTTTTACACGACCTACGTACGAAGTGAGAGAAATCAATAAATATTTCTGTGTGGTTTTTTTTAAATAAAACTCATGATAATAGTTTTGCAATAACATGTTGGGGTTATGCAGGTGCTGTCTATCTTCACTCTAATAGACAGAGAGTTCCTGTCAGGATGAAAAAGGAAAACAATGACGATGAAAATAGACACCAAATTTGAAAATATACATTAACCATTCATTGTCTACTCGTATTCAAATGTACGATATAATAGTAATAGTGATTTTGTCAATTTTGAAACAATTTGGCACGCGGCATCATTGGTTTCATAAAGGGTGCGTTTAGGGCTGGGGAGATAGAGTTTGGAGGATATGGTAAATATGAAGATGAAAGTTTGAGAAAGAGTAAAACTAGGAGAAATGGGAAGAAAACATTACATAAATTCAATAATGGATAGACAAAGGGATTATCCGAATAGAAGGATTTGAAAAGCCTAGTTGGAAGCCCCGTCGAAGACTTCCATCTCTGTTTCAGAGTGTGCTTGGAATAACATTCCGACCATATATTATGAACATTCATCTCTAACGTCAAAACCAGAAACTTCCACTTGGCAAGTGATCATCTTACGATGTGAGCAGTGAGTTTTCTAAAATTAATTTACTAATCTTAATGTAATAAACCCGTACCCGTACTGGATGCACGATGCAAGCACAAAAAAAAAACTTACCAGCACTAAGGAAGATACGAATGTGGAACAAAATTATTCTGAAATCAAAGAGAAAAAACATTAAATTAGAGAACATTTAGGTAGGTAATATTATGCACGTCCGATTAATCTCTTCAAATAAACATGGTAAAAATTAAATGAAGGAATCTTTCAGATGAAATGTCTTTTTCTTTAAAATTTGGCTTAACGTCTCTTTAACATATATTGGTCATTCAAGACGGGGGTTTTATCCTCCATACGCTGGAAACTTGGAAACCAGCTACCCACATTGGACTCACCCAGCCTTTGGGCCGGAAAAAATTGCCGGCATCACGAGGGTGCGGACCCACGTGGACTCCCACATGATCTAACGGGTGTATTCAACGTGCCATAGGCGCTGGCTGAACTGTCATTGCTGCCCGAGGTCCAAGTGATTTTTTCATAGTGAAACAGGATGTTGTAAATAAGAATCAAAATCTATATCCAAAGATGTAACAATATGAGGAAGTAATAAAAAAATATGGGGGATAAATAGTTAAGTACAAAAAAGAGGGAGAAAAAGTACTAATGTTTCACCACATAAAATAATTACGTACACAGGGTCCACACGCTAAGTTCAAACCTCAACATGGACAACCTTTCATTCGAAATCAGAGTTTTGCATGATGAAAATGATTTAAAACACAATTTTTGAATGATGATAAATTCTCGTAAAATCGCATTGTTTTGGTTATTAAGAGTAAGTTCTGGTTTCAATGATATCTTTGATATCTTCAATATGACAGTAAAAGTCTGCAGAATACTATAATGGTGGGCTACCCCGGTCAGGCTGCATGCTCACTGAAAACTTTTGAAAAATTAATTTAGATTGAAACGCCACTTGAAAATCCTGAGAACATAGTCATCAACATTGCTACCACCATCAATATGTTAGATAGTAGACAGATGTAAGAGTATATGTGACTGCTGGGCTAATCTTTTGTTGCATGGACATCATATATCTATTCTCGGAAGTTAATATTTGACATGGGTTCCATAACCATGTCGCAGGAGCGGAACTTTTCAACAAACAAATTTTTATCAACATCGATGAAACTCTGTAACCTTGTTGTTGTAACAAATAAGGAGGCTTACTATTCTGTCAAATGTTTGCGAGCTCTCTTCAGCCTCTAACAATAAGGACTCTCTTTTTGTTTTTCTTTCATATGTAGGTATACACATATTGCACATGCGCAAGGTGTTAGTGGTCCTTGGCGATTGGTGTCCAACTTGAAAACTATTGGATAATTTGATAGGTTTTAGGGAATATAAGGACTTCCAATAGATAAGAAATGATAATGCAATACTGTCTGTTTTAAATGCATTTAAAATTATAAGATGAAAATATATGGAAACCAAAGCATCAGAAACGGAATAATAGAACAAAATTTGTTTAATAGGAAAGATAATATTTTGGTGTTTAAATCTTTTGTGGAGGCCCCGTTCCAGCCATTTCCGTTAAACGAGTAAAACAACAGCATTGTAAATATTTATCTATTCGTGCAGAATATTTTTGTTTATTATAGTAGCTAATTTTGACAAAATTAAATTCCACTTAGCCTTTTCTGCTTGTTAATACTTGTGATTAAAAATAAGATCCAACTAATTAAATGGTGGAAGGTTTCATTTGCGCGTGGCGTGGCGTAACAGATGTTGTTTTGTTCCAATATTATTCTTAATTACCAAAGAGCTTGGAAGGAATATATATATATATATATATATATATTTTTTTGACAAAAGAAAAACCTGATACCCTGGTATGTGCTTTTATTGTTTAGGAATTAAAAATTAATTACACCCAGAGAATAGTTTGCTGAAACTGAAACATTTGTAGTATAATTTTTATTTAAAATTATATACATGCAAATTTATCTTTAATTACATGATTATTGGTACTGAAAGTCCATACCAAATTCAAAATCGGATAAGGCGTATGAGAGTTATCATGATAAAAACAAACAAAAGAAATTTTGTCGTGTTAAAACTAGATCCCACTCTCGTCAGTCAATTACTTAAAGTGGAGCTTGACTTTAGGACGGAAGAACAAGTATCCGATAACATTTTAAAATTATTATTACTTAAAGTCAAATTTGGGATAAGAACCCATGGTCAAGTCTATCAAATACTGGATGGATCCCACGTCACTTACATCTGATACATTTGGGTTTAAGTTATGCAGAACTCTTTCGTGCCAGTTTAACTTAATACATCTATTCAGTCGTTAAAAAAATAACTGAATAAAGGAATACTTCTAGTTTTGAGTACATCTCACCTTTCACTACCAGATCTTGAGGTCTAGGTATTAGATTTCACTTCGTAAAGCGGGACCACAAATTAGGGAAGGTACAATAATTCCTATAAGACACTAATAAAGGTCAACACTTTTTGATTAAACTAAAATTAAACCCCCAATTTAATTAAATGGGGGTTTTAAATGGGTTTTCAAGTGGGGTTATATATTTCTTTATTAAATTATGAAGGTGTATTTAATCGGCCTCTATTTAACTAATANATTTAATCGCCCTCTATAAAACTAATATATATATATATAAAGAAAATATGTTTAAAAAAATGAGAGTTATCATGATATTATGTAGACACCGACAAAATTTGACAATATGATCCCCTGACGAACGAACAGACACTGATATAGGATTATCATAAAATTTCTAAGACGGAACCCTAAATTTTCATTTTTCTTTTAATAATTATCTCGGGGCATTCATCCTATTTTTATCTCAACAATATTTGGTTAAAATAATATCTACATTATATTTTGTTGCATCCTATACATAAAAATATTTAGCTCAAAATAATAGCTACGATGTTTTTACCACAGGAAAATCATTTTGGTTTGACGCTGATAGCGTGCGATTATTTAAAGATCTTTTTTATTATTATTTAAAATTAAAATTTTATTTAAAGATCTTCTAAATTTTACATCCATCGATCTTGATAGGGTTCTGTTGATATCTACTTGGGTAAACAACCCAAATAGATTATTGAATACCTATACACGATCAAAAATTATATAAATAAGTTTCAATATTGTAGTTATTGATTTTTTTAAAAGTAAAAATTTTCCCATGTCTAGCCATCAGAGTTCAGTTTGCGTAGGTAGATATACAACGCAATATCCTATTTGGTACATCAATAATATTATTATTACTTAATACATACCTACCAGGAGGTCCATTGAATACACCATTTGCCTGGCACCGACTACTCCATTAATAATATATTTATGTTTAGAAGGTGTCATTTATATTACATTTTATAGATGGATTGTGTACATGTCACAAAATTTGTTTTCAATCAATCTAAATTGATTTCATTTTAAATATACAAAGCCTTCTTTTAAATAAATTATAAATGTATAAAAAAAAACATTTTAACATAATGTTAAAATGTTCTTTGATATACTGGGTAAACTATCTTTAGCCTAACGATTCCAAGAAATAAAATCAATTTTATTTAAGATTGCAAGATTCCAAATATTTTCAATAGTTGAAATTTCACCAACTCATGATGAGCTAGGCGTGACAATTTTCATCATCAGATATTATCAGAGTTACAAAGGACATTGAAAAGCATAACACACATATATAAGATCACTGATGTTAAGTAACGTTCAGCTAGTGTGGGTGACCACGTATTCCCGGACCAACCTATAGGCTGCGTGAGGTCAATAAGGGTAATAGGTTTTGTAAGATTCCAACAAATAGAGGAAAAGTCCTATTAAATCTCAAAAAAAACCGTCCCTAAAATAGAACGTTTAATATAGGTAAGTGTGTTNTAAAGAGCAAAGTCCGCAGCCGAAGGCTGCAAAATCTTTTTAAAAGAATGGTCAACATCAACAGAAAATAGAAATATAACAATAACTAAAATATATAACTAAAAACCTTAAAACTTTAGAAGAACAAAATCTGCATTCGGTGGTAGTCTGATGCAATGATTAAGGAAGAGAAAGTCTAGTACGGTTTTCCGTACCATTTATTATTTAGGTTTTCGCTGACCATGCTTTATGCACTTTTACCTAAATTGACCTTTATCATGCTTAGGCCGTTTACACCGAAAAAATATAAATATTATTTTTGTACATTAGGTGTTTTTCTGGCATATCCACCAGTTGTTACCCTGGCTTTCTATAACTTATGCCAAGATCAGATTTCTGACACAATTTTTGGTTATTGTAAGTTGCCGATTTAAATCACTCTGTATGGAAAAGGATTTCATTTATACTGTATTTTAATAGGTACGAGAACAATGTATCGATTAATCTCGATCTAGATAACAACCTGAATCAAATTAATCAATAATGTAATCTGATGAACCTAATGGGTGTAAATGAAACAATCCTGTTTGTATTATTTAAATCAGTAAAAACAACTTGGCAGATATTTATTATAGCATTCTGTGAGCATAGCTTCCTCACCATTTCAACTGATCAATCTTTCCTTCAAACCCTACTATTACCCATTATTATAAATGTGTACTCCATATAAAATAGTGCTAATTTCAATAGCATTGTGTTAGATCAGATTGAAATACGACAGAAAATACATGGTCTTTAAATTATTATTATTAGTATTATTATTATTATTTATTGTGTTTCAGAGGTGTCTAACTTCTGACACATTACAATGAAAGTTAAATATTCCTATCTCTATTAAAATGAGAGAAAAACCGGATAACATTATATTAGTAAAAGGGGGAATAATAGGTACTTACTGTGTTATACTTGTAATAATTAGCTGTAAAGGAAGGAAAGGCGTTAGTTCATGTACTCCTCTAGACTGTAGGGAGCGGTTTCTATAAGATGATTTTTTAGGTGTAACTTAAAATCTTTGAAGTTCATATTTTTAAATAAAGGTCAGGTTGAATGCTAAAGATACTGGGAGCTCTGGGGAGTGGGGAGACAGGAATCGCAGGAATGACAGATGAACAAACGGCTTCAGTGCAAGTTTCAACATTATAGTCACGCGGGCCAACCCAGCGAAACAATTTTTTTGCGTAACGTTTTTTCCTAGTGCGTTCTGAATATTGATAGTGATAAAATTAAATTTGATTGAGCTTGTTTGTCACACTGCGCTTTCAATAACTGAATTCTTGACCCTTAAGAACATTTGCACAGCTTCTCAATTACCCGAAATGAGTCCTTCTGAATTTTTCCTGTTCCCAAAATTGAAAAATCAACTCTAGGGATTTCATTTTGGAACACTGGAAAACATCCAGCCAGCTGTAAGTGAATCCCAGATCCCGAGTTCCAATACTGTTATAAGGAGTGAAAACCGTCTACGACGCAGTCTGGATTCGTAAGGCAACTACTTTGAAGGCAACAATGTTTCACTGTTAATATATTCAAAAGATGGGTTGTTCTAAATTCACCTCCAAATTTACAACAAACCTTTTTTGTTATTCTGCTATTTTTTTAAGCCTCTAAAAGTGCCTCATTACTAACATCGAAGGAAATTAAGAAGCTTAAAAAATTACATAATTACAAATAATATTAGTGGCTTTTCTTCACAGTGGTTCTAATTATTTCTCATTCTCACACGTGTAAAATAATATTTAACCGTAATTTTATGGAACATTTTCCCCCTCAGGTACATAATATTAACACGTTACGTTTAAGCAAGCTGTTTAAGTTATTTTCGCAGCTATTAAAATCTCATTAAGGGATACCCACCTAATAGTTTCCACAAATAAAAGAAACAAAAAAACCTTAACAAAAGCTACACAGAGAAAGCTATCAATTGCTCGTATGCAGGAATGTCTTTACGAGAGTATATATTTTTTGTGAGGCAACATTTTAAGGGATCGGTTACTAATGATGTTTCAGCTCGAAAGCAACAAAAGATGACATCTTTTATTTGTATTTTATATCATACGATTATACGTCACCTAGTCCTCCCAGCTAAAGAAGATAATGTTCAAAGAAAAATCGTGGTGCTAAAACTATATCTCACTTTTCTCGGTCAATCATTATAAATTAATTAATTTTTATTAATGAATTTCTTATTATTTGCATTTGCACTCATTTGAAAGACAATCAATTCAAAAATAAATTATTAAAACAGTGTTGGTAGAGACATTTTTGTACCCATGAACGGATTTATTTACGGAACAATTATGTAGGTATTGTACATTTTGAAAACATCAATAAGTCGACAATCTCTATTCGGTTAATGAGTCTATTGTAATCTTTATATATAAAAGGCAATGTCCTGAATGACTGATCGACGTAGAACCGAAAATATTAATGATACAGACTTGAAATTTGGCAGGGACCTTCGTTGCATCATGTAAGTATTCACTAAGAAAGGATTTTGCAAAATTTTAATTTTAAAGGGTAGAAATCGCGAAAAGTAAACAATCCCCATAAGAAATACATTGGAGCGAGAGAGATACATGTTTATAAAAATGTGATTTTATCGGGGATGCTTGTTAATTATAAAGTTTGACAGTATACTGAAAATGTTTCCATTCTATGTTTTTGCTGTTGTAGCGGCGTTTCTCTTAAAAACAACCGTTCCAAATTTAAAGGTTCGAGGAAACGGTTTGGAAAAATGGCTCAACTCGTAGACTGATTTGAGGTTATTGAAAAGGATTGATGGCTCTTGGCTGGACCTGTGAGTAAATGCGTTCCAAAATATGTCCCAACAACTTAGTTATGAATAAATTGGTGCCTAATATTATTCACAGACAAACACTCTCAACTTCGTTGGTATATTTCTATACAGACTGGTATATTCTATATGACCTTGGTCAGCGTTCTATGCCACTGCACTCTACTTTTTTCCGCAAATTTTCAAGTGTTATTTTAAAGGGCAGCTAAAACTTCTTTTGGGTAAATGCATTGTGAACGTTCTGTAGTTAATTATCAGTGTGGTGCATGTAAGAGTCCTTGGGTAGGTGAGGGTTGGGGATATTGAAATTAATGCTCTGGTCGGTTCTATTTAAAAGCTCCAACATCAACACAATCGTATCTTTTGTGATGAGTGAGTGATTTCATAGTCGCTTAATGAGAAACACTCTAAATAGATCGACTCAGTAATTGAACAACACATTATCCATTCCTCTAAGTGAGAGTGTAAACAGACATACGAATATCATAAACTTGGGATGGGACGGGACTAGGAAATATCTTCGTATCTTTTTACATTGTATCCCCAACCCATTTTCAGTTTATCAAAAATATAATATGATGTGCTCCTCCCCCGCTCACCGAGCCATCCATCCGATACAAAAAATCATTTAATACATGGCTCCCCCGATGTTTCTGTTTGTTACCCATAATAGACGTCTTTAATGGGATCTTAAATACGAATCAGTTTATGTTATTGTGGGGTGCTTTTCGATTTCTTATTGTATGTTGAAAGTTAAACTCAAGATGATATCATCAGGTTTTGTTTTTTGAAAATGTCTCAAATATTATATTTATTTACCAACAGGCGCCTTATAGACATGGCCTATCCATGTGATTGTAACAAGACATATTTTTGAACCGTATATACGATCGTACCTCCTTCTTTAACTTCGCCCCCAATTCTATTTGGGTTCGGCACTGCTTTCCATGCCGCAACCTTTTGTTCGGTGCCTACTCTCTTTCGTTGTAACTCTTTCCTGGCACGGTAACCCTCTAGCTTGCTTCCCACAGATTATCCATAGAAACTGCGAAGAAACTCGCTTTTTGTAGATGATCATTGGTTTGAAGCAGTTTTCTTTAAATGCTGGATGCCATTCCGAATACCAAAACTTCTGCATTTACGAGGGCTTAGGACCGTTACCTACTGAATCTGGCTTGCTCCCCTCGGTGGCTTCATTTATATAAAATCGTACCTACCTACTAACATATCATCAGGTTTTGATTACATACCTACATTTTTTCTGAATACAAAATTAATTATGTTTTTATTTCGATGCAGTACTGCTGTGATGACAGAAAAAGGCTACACAGGATTCCTTTGGGTGTATCAAATGTGTTAGAGATGAAAAGCTGAATTTCAACTTTACCTTTATTTTTAAAATCTCTGGTGAGATATTCATCTAAATTAGTTTGAAGGAGTTCGTCATACTTTTGCTCGTATATCATTTTACCTTTGTTTTATAATATATACTAGACTACCAGCTGTGCCCCGTATTTCGCCCCGATTAAAATTTTAATTATTAGACTTTGGCCAAAAAAAACTTTATCTCGAAAACGATCAAACATTTTTGACTTCTAATAATTTATCTGAGGTCAAGAATTCTGCGCATATTTCGCTGGGCGCAAATGGCTCTTTCTTAATTTTGATAATATTTCTGGAGTATCATTCTATATTTGGGGGGGGGGGGGGGTCTATTCTCAAAAATTTTTGATATCTCTCCCGTTTTGGATAAACAGTTAGTGATCCCCATACAAAAAACGGAAAATCGTCCGTAACTCGAAAACGGTGGGACGGTTTGGAATTCTGATAATATTTCTAGGGTCTTGGCTTTTGGCTGGTCATGGCTTGGTGGGAGTTTTTTTTCGATATCCCTTACTGTTCTAGCTAAACAAATATTAAAAAAGTCACTACAGCACTGTTAAAAGGGTCCTATAATATCTTTTGAAAAAAAAAACAAAAAAAACCATTCTGATTGGCTGATCATATCACGTCGCAAAGAGCAACATTAAAAAATCGCAATGTTGTTTTAATTGGAAATAAAACGTTTAAAGTGTTTTAAACATTTTATGTTTGTCAAATTATTGTCCATGTTCATAAATAATTAAGTGCTCGTATTTTTTATGTTTTCCTTTAATAATTGAACATTTTAATTCTCTTTTTAAATAGATACGCCTAAAAAACTGACGACGGTTTTATTAAGGCAGATGATACAAACTTACCCAAGATATAATTTTGTACATGATGATGTTTTTCTTTATAGAGTACTAGCTGTTTTACCCGTACTTCGCTACGGGCTATAATATTGTAAGCTCAAGTATCGAGATGTGCAATAGATTAAAATTAATTCAGTTAAAATATCAAAGGATTTTTGATATTTTAACTTGATATTTTTGATATTTTTAAGTTAAAATATCAAAGGATTTTTGATATTTTAACTGGGACGACAGTCGCGGAGGAAAAACTCTGCCAATGTGACACATGGGTTTATTATTTTTCTGGCAAAAAAATAAGAAAANAAATACCCCCCCCCCAAAATAAAAATATTGAGTGGGGGTTTCTCGTGATGATTCCAAATCTGGGGCGTACTTAGACCCTAAATTTGGCATAGCTACTAAATTTGATGTCTCTGGCTCTTAGCATTCTCTTATTAGACAGGATTAATGAAAACCGCTTTAAAGGGGTAAAAACCGCTAGCGGTATATTTAACTGAGCCCAAAAGTTTCAGAGCTAACTGAGAACCCAAATATGACAAATCTCTAGCTCTTACCATTCTCTTTTAGACAGCAATACTGAAAACTGCCAAAAAGCAGCAAAAATTGCCAAGGGTGTGTTCGATTGCACCCAAATCCCAGATAAGACCTATATACCAAATTTCATCCAAATCGGTCAACGCTAAGTGGCAAAAGCGCCCATCACGGCGTTCGGCGGACAAACGGATTTTTTTTTATTCGATTTTTGGATTCTACGTACCTTGAAACGTATAATATCAAATTTTGAGGCGGTATTTTTTTATTTTTTTTTGGGACGATTCCAAAGGTTCATTATTGAAAATAATTAACCAAAAGGTAAGTTTAAAAATAGAGATCACCTTTTCATTACTGTTTCTTCGAACCTTTAATTTAAAGGGGACTGAAAAATTCTATGTAAATTGTATTTTTTTTTTAATAAAAAAAAATCTATATGTACGCAATATGAAAGGACATTTTTTTCAACCGGGACGTCAATTATGGGGGAAAAAATGTTGATATTTACAAAGTTATATGAGACTGGAATGTACATAGGTGTAACATATATGTTGAAAGACGGAAGGATTAATACTTTCCAAATGCTGCTGGCTATGGGGAACCAAATCAAGTTGGTGGACACAGTGCAGAAATTTTTAACACTAAACACTGGCAAAGTTGTTATAAATATATATAAAATAATAACAGCTAATTCACTCTCTGTTAGAAACGACTTTCGCTATTGTTTACTGTTGAAAATATCTGAACTGTGACCATCCGGTAACTCTAGCGGTCGAAAATTTCATAATAAACAATATTTTTAGTTTTGCGTCTGGTTGAAGAATCACCAGGCTCGCAGGTGTCACACGGGAATAGGCAAAGGCAAAATATAACTGACCATGTGAGAAACAGTCATATCTCAAATCAACTCCGCGCCCTTTACCCCCGCGGTTGGCGCCCCAGTGGGAATATTAAAAAACATAAAATGAACCTAGAAACCAAATTTCAGCCCAGGGAAATTTACCGGTACGGAGAAACAGTGAGAAAAGGTGATAATATTTGATGGACGCGCTCTTTACCCCGCGGCTGGCGCCCCAGTTGGAATATTAAAAAACCCTTTCTCACTGGACATCTTCAACATAAGGCGAATCTACATACCAAATTTAGACCTCCGGAAATGTAACGGCACGGAGAATAAGTGATGAAAAGGTGATAATATATAATGGACGCGCCCTTTACCCCCGCGGTTGGCGCCCCCGTTGGAATATTAAAACATCCTTTCTTATTGCACATCTAGAACATAAAGCAAACCTACATACCAAATTTCAGCCACCGGAAATTTACGGCTTCGGCGATGAAAATATGATTTTCATATGTAAACGCGCCCCAGTTGGATTTTTTTTTTTTTTTTTTTTTTTTTTTTTTTTTTTTTTTTTTTTTTTTTTT
>CM022874.1:21139439-21150855 GCA_012654025.1 Pachypsylla venusta | reverse complement strand
CAGGTCGATGTTTACTCTACTATAAAGAGAGTAAAAATAGAATTTGCAGTGGCGAATAGTAAATCAGAGGGGCGAGCTTTCAATAGTACTTAGGCTATTTATATCAGCAGGCCGCTGTTTACTCTACTATAAAGAGAGTAAAAATGGAATTTGCAGTGGCGAATAGTAAATCAGAGGGGCGAGATTTCAATAGTTCTTAGGCTATTTATATCAGCAGGCCGTTGTTTACTCTACTATAAAGAGAGTAAAAATGGAATTTGCAGTGGCGAATAGTAAATCAGAGGGGCAAGCTTTCTATAGTTCTTAGGCTATTTATATCAGCAGGCCGTTGTTTACTCTACTATAAAGAGAGTAAAAATGGAATTTGCAGTGGCGAATAGTAAATCAGAGGGGCGAGCTTTCAATAGTACTTAGGCTATTTATATCATCAACCCGTTGTTTCCTCTACTATAAAGAGAGTAAAAATGGAATTTGCAGTGGCGAATTACTATTGAAAGCTAGGCTATTTATATCAACAAACCGTTGTTTATTCTACTATAAAGAGAGTAGAAATAGAATTTGCAGTGGCGAATAGTAAACCAGAGGGGCGAGCTTTCAATAGTACTTAGGCTATTTATATCATCAAACCGTTGTTTACTCTACTATAAAGAGAGTAAAAATGGAATTTGCAGTGGCGAATAGTAAATCAGAGGGGCGAGCTTTCAATAGTACTTAGGCTATTTATATCATCAAACCGTTGTTTCCTCTACTATAAAGAGAGTAAAAATGGAATTTGCAGTGGCGAATAGTNATAGAAATATAACAATAACTAAAATACATAACTAAAAAACTTAACTTTAGAAGAACAACATCTGCATTCGGTGGTAGTCTGATGGAACGATTAAGTACGGTTTTCCGTACCATTTATTTTTATACTCTTTTTATATACGAGTCGTTCGTTAATTTAAATAAAAATAAATCTAAATCTAAGGTTAACTATAGTTCTTTTTAACTAAGGTCGTTTTATTCTTCAGCTATACATGGGACGTATTAGAAGGGTGGGGAGAGGAGAACAGGGCAGCTTCCCGGGGCGCGAGGTTTTTGGGGAGTCAAAACGGTCAACTCGGGTCGCAAAAACGGGCTACTCGGGGCACCAAATTAAATTATAATCTGTCAGTTTACGAGGCAGACGAAATCGATGAGTGACGGGGGCGGGCGGAGGAACATGAGTTACTAGGAAGTTCCCCTCCGCTTGTGCAACTTCCGCCACTGTAGACAATAGTTGATACGCACCATTGCCGCCAAGAATAGAGATGGGCAGGAGCCGTTCATTTCAACGATTTTTTCTGACAGCTCAAGTTCACAGAAGTGAACTGTTCTGCCATATAAGTTCATCTTTCTTCTTAAAGTTCACTTTCCCTACAGTTCCTTATTATTTTTTACTTTCTTTGAACTTGGTTTATAGGATCCATATTTTGATTCATTTTACTTGAACTTTAAAATTATAACTCTGAGATTCTAGAGTTAATTTGATTTCTTCATTCGATAATATTTTGATTTATTATTAACATTTTGAATACGGTTTAAATCAAGTATTCCATAAATACTCATGACCATTAGATTATAACTAGTAGTTCTGTGAAAAAAAGCTATAGATCTCGCTCAATTCCGCAGTTGGGCTAATGGAACAAAAAGCAGCTAATTTTATGAATATAGTGGATGTTCATATCAAATTTCATGAAAAATGGATAAGAGTAAAAACAATAAAAAAAAATGATTTAAATCTAGACCTCAATGGAGGATTTGTGGATCTAGGGTGTTACATATCCTATTTTGACTATAGACTCAGTTCTAGGGAATTGTAGTTGATCCAAATGTATGTAAGTAAATGGAAACTTGGCCACTGTAAACCTGATGTTATACGCTTACAGTGGACGAGGTTCTATTAACCTACATTCATTTGGATCAGTTGCTCGCAGAAACTTTAGTCGCGGGGAGTCGCTTCCAAATTACGACCGCCCTTGGGACGTTTTTTCAATTGGCAATATAGCAGACAGTGGTACCAGAACACACCGATTATTTGTAAGTTTGGTTCTTTTATATTGATTTGTTGATATTTTTTAGCCCTGTGGGAGGGGGCGTCAAAATGGATCCTTGCCCCGGTTGCTGACCAGCCTAGTTACGTCCTTGAGCTACACTGTATTTTATTTAGCGAACTTATATTAGTCACCCCATTGGTAATTCTAAAAAAACATTGCCGTTATTAATGGCGATCAAAGACTTGAAAAATTCTGCAAAGTAACTCTGCGAAACTTGAGTCAGAAGTGAAAATTAGGTGAATCCTCGTCGAAAAAAGAGTGTTTTTTAAAGGTACTCTGTATTTATTAATTTCATTTGGCTTCTTACCGCTCTGTTTAAGATCAAAAGTATCTGGAACTTACTTTGGGTAGAAATACTCAACTGGAGAGTTATGTGAGAGTAAAGTGTGTTGGAGGAAATTTGTTCAGAAGACATGTACACAAAGCGTTCTGAACAAATTTCCTATACAAAATGTTTTCTATAAGACGTTGCAATATCTTTTTCAGCTTGCTTGAAACCCTTTACCACTTGGGATCAGCTGTTTCTGTTTTAACCATGATTGACACTTAAAGAATTAGTTGATGCGTTGCTACTTTCTAAAAGGCTGAAATTATCTTCCTCCTTCCACTCAACAATGCTAATGTAACTTTGTAAGAAGAAAAATATTAATGAAATGCAAAAATGTAATAAGGGATGATGATAAGATTAAAAGCAAAGGAAGAGAAATTGTGTTGGTTGACTAAAAGATGGAGAGGTTTTCCAGTGGTGGAAAATAAACTTTCTCAGTTTATGCTTCTTTGACAGAATTTTTTTCCTCCTTTTTGTCTATAAAGTTTTTCGAAGTTGACTATGTTGTTTGCTTCATCACATAAATTTGGATTATGTCTGGTCAATTTTTGTATTTTAAGCTTTATCTTCAATTAGCACTCAGCAAGAAGATCTTGCAATAATAATAATTGCAAGAATATTGCAAAGTAGTAATTCTACAGGGAAGATAATATAAACTAAATTGTAATTTACATTTTGAAATGTTCTAAACGACCATGTAGTACCCTGTAAAAGTTGAATATTCGATGGTAAATTCTTCGAAAAACAGTTGTATTTAAAACCATTAAATTTAAAAAAAATTAAGTAGGTACTTACTATTGAATGACTGTGTTAGGACACTCGTCCGTTTTAAACGTCAAAAACTGAAAGCACAAGAAATATACGAGTATTACTAAGCTGATCATATTTTGAAAAATTTAGTAAAAAAGTATAATAGGTATTTTCAAATTCAAAATTTCACATAAGTTTCACCCGTCGATAGTTCCGGTAGATGAGAGTCCTAAAGGTGTCAACTATTGTGATTGTTGATTAAATCAAATGGGATTAAATTTTAACATTACGATTTTCCTTTAAATGTCGGTTTGTTTCAGTATAACTCGCGATCGCCTTGTCTGATTGGATGAATGTGTTCAAAGAATTTGAATATTTTGGGTCCTATTTAACAAGGGAGATCTAGAGTTCGTATATGAACTAGATTTAGGCCTTTTTTTACGTAATTTTTTTTGATTTCTTAAAATGTAGATCTCACTCCCAAAAGCAGATCAAATCATTTTCCTTCCAATTTTTAAATAAAAAATCTCCAAACTCTGAGTGCGATTTACTGATTTACTGATTATATAGAATCACATTTATGGGATTTCTCACAGGTTGGTCCAACAAATCAACATAGAAGTATTTTAATAATACATTCTCAACTTTTCAGACCAACGCATTTCTCCTTTTACGTATGTGTATTTTCATACAGAAATTTTGGAATCTGTGTCTTATAAAAAAATATATTTTTTTTTTGTAAAACAAAAGTTTTTTTTCCGGATGTAAGAAAATGCATAGGTAGGCACAACCATTAATATTCATTGAAAATGTTAAACCTACTTCCTTTTTTAGCTGGATGAGAGGAGGGGTGTTTAATCAACCCTAAATATCTTACTAAAGTTTAAAACATTTGGGGAATATTACAATTTCTTACAATATTCATTATAAATGCATTTTCTTTTTAAATTAAAATATTGTAAATTATTGTCTCTTTGTAAAAGCATAAGAAAGAGTACATTATTATATTTATTTTAACAAAAGCATTATGGAGGGTAAAAAAGGAGCTTCTTAGGAGGGTGTCGAGATGGGAAAATTACCCTCTTTTGATTTTCGGTGGTCTGACAAAAAATTGATGCACCTATTATTTAAATTAAATTAAGTATGATTTCAAAGATCATAATTTATCTTTCAAACTACTTATATTTTCATCAAGGATGTAAATGATGATCTTTCAATTCATGATCCCGTGATCCAATAATATACTAAAATAAATAGCAGAGATTCGGGATGGGTTTCAGCTTCAACCGCGATCTATAAAATTCTATCCTCATGAATTTGAGCTATTCTTAGGTATGTGAAATAATACGACAGTTGGAGGATTATGTTTGTGGAGTACACTATTGGTTAGTTTACAAGGATTGTAATAATTTGCTAGGTATGATTATGCCTTTCTGATTTGTTACTTGCTTTGGTTCATGTTGGTTTGTAGGTAGCCAGGTACATTTTTTTTAATTTGGCTTAACGTCTCCTTAACATTTTTTGGTCATTCAAGACGGGGGTTTCACCCTCCATTCGCTGAAAACTTGCAAACCAGCTACTCACATTGACCTCATACAGCCTTACTTGGGCCGGAAATAGCATCACGAGGGCGCGAACCCACGTGTCACAAGCTCGATAAACGTTGCTTAACTTCAGTGATCTATCGGGAACTGGCGTATTCAACGTGCTATAGACGCTGGCTCAGGTACATTTTCATAATAAAGGTTTCGCAAAATTCAAGATATATTTTTTACAAAGACGTTTAAAGAAACCAGATTAAACCAGATCACGTTTCCCCCGATCAATTAAATTTATGAATTTGGGGTTTTAATATGAACAACTTTTGTCGTGGCGATCAATATTATATCTGTATTTTATCATATGACTTTTCTACCTTGGTTGCATTTTAATGCAACTTCGGATATACACCGTGGACCTAAGTTAATTTGTTCATTTTTCATAGAACCTAAAGTACTATAAAAGTGTGGAAAACAAGTTCCAGTTGTTGTCACTATTATGTCTTCAGTAGGAGATAAATCGTACTTTCCAAATTTCCGAGGGTTCGCCAAATCTGAGTAGGAACAAAACGTAAATTAAAAAAAAAAAAAAAAACTTTTTCAAATTTTCAACCAGACCACTAACCGGTACCTCTACCTCTCTGGTGCAAGCCGATTGTGATGCACACTCTACCACGTTAAATCTTTTTCACATCCGTGTTCACTAAAATCCATGATGAAAGCAAACAGAAATATTCGATGTTTAATACAACCAAAATGACCCCTCACAATACATGACTTTTTTTTTTTTTTACTTCACCCAAAAAGTTCTAAGCATAACTTTGCATACTCGTTTACATAATTTGATATAAGATACATTGAGGTGACGTTAAACCCTCTCTCCAGATTTGAAAAGCAAAAAATGAAAAATTAAATATCAAGGGAGATTATAAACAGATTAAATGACACCCAAACTTTCAGATTGAAACTTTTTCTGAAGCTTTACACATTAATATTACTATGGGATGATATTAATTTCCAGATGAAAAATACTTTGCTCGTACAACGCTATGCTTAAACTTTTTATAACCCTAAAATTTAGAAAAGTGTTCTTTCTATTATTATAGTGTGTTTTGAAAATTCCAACATCAACATTTGACGATTTTTTTTTGCTTAACACAAATTTGTGAATTTTTTCAAGAATCCTGAAGCAAAAAAAAAAGAATTTGGTCTATTTTTTGTTGTTGTACCTTCAAATTGTTTACTTTTTAAATTGATTTGGAAGAAATATATAGATTATTTGGGAAAGAGCTATGAAATACGAGTAACGAAAGAACTTTATTATTATACAAAAAAAAATTTAAAATATAATTATATAATTTTAAACTGTAGATAAAATTATTAGCTGTTGTCGATTTATCAACATTTATATTTTAAACAATCAGTTTAAGCGTTATAATTACAAATGTAGTATGTAGCTTGTGGCGTTCGATAATGGGTTCCGATGTATCCTGCCAATAAAATTAGGCTACGAAACCAGTGGCGTACCCAGGATTTTCATTCGGGGGGGGGTCCATATCGACTTTTAATCTTTAGTAGTAGGTTGTGCGCGAGGGTTATAGCAAGGATTGAATTTCGTGGGGGGGGGGATCCATATCGACTTTTCATCTTTAGTAGTAAGTTGTGCGCGAGGGTTATAGCAAGGATTGAATTTCGGGGTTGCCTTAATATATTCTCAATATATTAAGGGCAAAAGTGTCTCTCTGTCTCGCAGTCAAAACATGGAGGAGGGTGAAGTTAAGACTCTCCAACAATTCGATCACTGTGTGCTCATAAAATCTTGATTTTTTTATTCGGGGGGGACCCGAACCATCCTTGTGTGCGCCACTGTACGAGACCTATAGTAGATAGTTGAATTTGAATTAATTATCAAATTTTAAAAAAAATATATTCAAATATTTAATACATTTCTTAGAAGTCAAATATGTCTTTGAAAAAAGTTTTCTATGCTATCAATGGTACAAAAATATGAAAGTATTATTTTATTATAGGCGAATCGACCATACTGCAACAAAGGATTCTTTTTTCCTAATAACCATTTGTGTGAGAGGTCCCCAGAGAAGGAATATTCAAATTTTAAATATAGTCTTTTTTGACGGCAACCTAGCAAGTTTAGGTAGAGGTAGAGCTGGGTGAAAAAAAGTTTAATTCTTCTCAAAGTTTTCAGATCTTCCACTGTGAGTATTGAAGACTTTTTTTAGAACACTTACCAAGTGGTAGATCATCTCCACTGTAACGCATTTATTGTAAATCCCATATATCTTCATTTTTACGTTCTCAAATTTGTAGACAATTTTTTTTAAAAAAGGAAAAAAAGTGTAAACAAACATGAATGTATTATTATTTTAGAAAGCAGCTATCGCAATTCACTTACTCTGTAAAAATTGCAATAATATGCCAACTTATTATAAATATTGTGTTTTATTATGTCTGTTTATCTTAGCAAAAATTATGATCTCTTGATTCAAGTCAATTTTTTTAAGGGTATACATAATTAAAACTTAGGTATATCAAGGTTGGGCTATTCATTTATTTTTTCCCCTGAAATTTTGTTGAGAATAAATATATGAAATAGTTAAGCAACTTTCTTTATCTATGTCGATCAAGTTTATGTTAAGGATGGTCATCCAGATTCAAAGTCGATATTTTGGGGTGTTCAATCTATAGTTTTGACACCGAATCTAAGAGAAAGATAGAGAGAGAGGTACAAGGAGAACCATATGACAGCAGCTTAATGATATAATAGTTGTCATTCTTTGAAAATAGTAATTATTAAATGATGTACTCAAAAAATATCTATTAGTTATGTGAAATGTTAACATTACCACCCCGAGGTTCCAGGAAAAAAGTGCACTAAAATGTAATGAATGTTAAAACATCAAATCATTATTTTGTTTTGTATGTCTGTCACTCTTAGATAAATCAGACGTTTAAAAAATGGAGTTAAAACTAGATCTCACTTCGTCCGATCAATTAAAATGATGAATTTGCTGTTTTTGGTTTTCCAGGTAGTTGAGACGCACAATAAATTCAATAATGGTTGATAACTGCTACACATAGCTACCATTTACTTTTGAATTGGAAAAGCTACAAAACCAACATGATGATGAAAATCTATGTATGCTTTTATGTATGTTGTGTAAGAGTAACAAATTCTTTGATTTATTGCCCTCTTTTTTTTAAAAAAAAAAAAAAAAATTACCATTGTTGTTGAGTTTGTTATAAATTTTGAAAAAATTGCTTTGTTTTTTATTTAAAAGCACTGTTGTAGGTAGGTAGTGTGCTTTGATTTGTAGACAGAGATAGTCGCAGATATTATCAGGTGTTCAGTAAATAATTGCTGCCGTAGACAGTAGACTGGGCTTCGTTCAATTATTTAGAAAAGAGAATCGTTCCGTGGTGGAAGAAGAGAATAACCATATCTCACTGAGGCTCGCACGACCATACAAAGACTGTATGGTCGTAAAATGGATTGTGGCTTGTCATTCTGGACCTGGGTCCAGTCTCATACTGGACCCAGGTCCAGAATGACAAGCCAAATCCATTTTAGGCGAAAACACAAAAAACCTCAAAAAATCTGTTTGAGTCAAGCTCCGCAAAATCTAATGGACACCCAAGGCAGATAACACCAACGTACACATTCAAATTCATCCTTACCATCAATTTATTATTTATCACGCAGTCAATGGGCCCGACCAAAGAATCAAACAGAGGTCCTGTGAGGGTATTATTGTCTAGTCACTTAAGAAGCAAAAAAATCGAATCACAGGATAGGCCATCATCCAAATCAATGGATATCTTAAATATTTTTACCATGTGTGATTTGGACCAAATGTGAAATATCTAATTGTTTTGGAATCTGGGAGGCTAAAAGGGAAGAGCATAAAATTGGAACTCCCGTGAGCAAGGCCAAAAAATATTTTTTTTTAAAAAAAAAAAATAGTATGCGTATCCAATTTTGACCGACTGCATCTCAAAAATTGTTATTCCTTCTCAGAAGCTCTGAACGTTATCAAATACCTGGAGAGAATATGAAACAAAGTCACCGTCCAGTTTGCCATCTTCCAGTAGAACACGCAGTCCTATCATAGGACTCAAATATTCTAATTTTTTATAAATTTGTCCACAGTAGGTATTATAAAACAAAAATAATGACTCATTATTTCTCCTAAAAACAAACGACAAACACATTCATTTCATCTTTTAATACAATTTTAATCTTAAAATTTTTTTTGTTGACAATCTTCTCAAACTTCATTTCATATTAGAAAGAAATGAGGAAAAATGAGTCCAATTAAAATAAATAATTTAATTTGTATTTCTTTTTATTAAAAAATATTTAATGAAATTTTAGATATATTCTTACTTACTAGTTAAAATATAAATAAAAGTAATTAGACGAACATTTTAAAGAAGTAATTAAAACATAGAGTAGCTAAAGCGTACAGTACATAAATTTTAACTTCTCTTTTCATGATTTTTTTAATGGTAACTTTGAAAATATAAAAATATTGCAAAGTTTCAACTTTCCACCAAGTACTCTCTACTACTCAAGAAAAAAAATTATACTTTTTCTTATCCCCCTCCTGACTGTCTACCTCTGTACGATGCTTTTCCCCGCCCCGTACATGCAGTTTCTGTGAAGATGTGTAGGGTATAGATACAAAATAAATTATGATATATTTTAAAGCTCGCGGTCTACTTATCTGGTGCAACTTTGAAGAGGGTGCTTTTAAAAATCCATGGCCCCTCCTATGAATGGTGATACAATAGAACTGTTTAATAGTACAGAGTTGGGCAAATTACGGCCGCAAATGGTGGCACACGTTGTTTTAGGGGAAACAGAAACAAATAGCAAGCAGGTCAGTATATGTGCCCTATTAACTCTGAAAAGATGCAAAAGCGGTTCCGGGGCATAACTTTTTTATCTTAAAAAAAGTACTTTATTTTTATAAATCGGATGAATGGTATGAAATCTTTAGATTTCATACCATTCATCCGATTATGTTGATTTTTTGGGTGTCAGTCTACCTACATACATTGTTTGACAGAAACTGATTTCAGAATTCGTCTCAATTTCTAAGGGTACGTTCAGTTTATTTTTCAGGATTATCACCCGTGGACAAAAGGATAGTCTGAATCTACCCTCCATTTTGTGGCACAAAATACCTATGTAAAAAAAAAGAAACGTTCGCATGCGCAGGTAAAAGAGAAAATTCGATGAAATCGAAAATGAGACCATTTGAGTAATACATGCTAATGACATAAAATTTGCTGAATGGTACGAGAATTATGTCGAGCACCAGAAATTGACGGGCAGTTTAAAATATAAGTACTATTGGAATCCATCTTTTAACTAGGACATAACCCTATACTCTATATGTAGTAACGGGAGACTATAGTGAATCCAGAAATATAATAATAATAATAAGTGTGCAATAATTGATGACACCGGGAGTGTTATATTGTGAAGCTTCCCTCACACACGCCAGTCTGCACGGTTAGACGTGGGGGTTGGGCAGTGGAGGTGGAGAAGAAGAAATCTGATGGTTATGATGAAAATTGCATTTTTCTCTTCTGACACATTACACCGGTGCTCTTGTGAGATAATTCATTTCTCTTCATATCAAATGATGTGATGATGAATAGAGCATACATTAGATATAAATATGAGAGAGAGGGAGAGATCGAAAGAAAAGAAAGGGATGGTAATGCACCTAACATCAGATAGAATCAACATTATTGCAAGAAAAAGGTGAATAGATATTATAACAAATAAAGTACTACGTGAGGGTAGACCAATACGGACCAAATAATCAGCAATTCAATGAATGTCCACATTCCAAATTTCATCAAAATCGGAAAATGGGTTCAAAATTGATCGTGGTTCAAAAAGATATATAAATAATGCCTTAACTTTGTTCGGTCAACTACTGGTATGTACCTACGTTAAAGGTAGTATGAATGGTTTTTCGCTCTCTTTTAATATTTGAATTTTGGTGCTTAGTTCTTTTGGATCGAAAGGTTCAGTGCTGGAAATAATAAACCAAATAATAACACATGGAACCGACCACTGGCGGATTTAGGGAGGGGGGCAGGGCCCCCCCCCAAATGACGTTAATTTTTTTTTTAATATTACCTATGACTTAGGTTTAAGTACCCGGGAATATTAATAATTACTCCAATAATCTATAACTGCAAGTAAATATAAAATATCATTTATATTTAATAATTTCATTATTATAAAATCTTCATAACCGTTGTTTTCCAATACATAATAATATTATGTATACAGGATTAGCACTTTCTAGTTGTCCCATAGGATTTTACATAGAAATTCCGCTTCTGGCCCAGTATGTCACAAAATAGAAGTGATAGTGACATTTGATGTAACTTTTAACGAGGATTCCAATGAAACCATTATCACGGAAAT
This sequence comes from Pachypsylla venusta, assembly GCA_012654025.1. NCBI lineage: Eukaryota > Metazoa > Arthropoda > Insecta > Hemiptera > Aphalaridae > Pachypsylla > Pachypsylla venusta. Next base: position 21,139,689 of record CM022874.1, on the reverse strand, counting down.
CGGACCTACGGTTCTGGACCTGGAATCAATATAAGGACTGAGTTTTCTTCATAGGATAATGGTTAATACTTTTGATAATTTGCGGAAAAATGTGTGTATAAACCTATATTTTTTCGAAATTGTAATTTCCTCAATTATCAGAAACTGTGTTGCCTAAATTTAAAGTGAATCGAAACAGTCTTGCTTGCTAGTCAAGTAAGGACACTTGTGTCTTGAAGTCGAGATCGGTTCCCGCCCGATAGAGGGAGCT
>CM022874.1:21113262-21127431 GCA_012654025.1 Pachypsylla venusta | reverse complement strand
GGCCGTAACGAAATGACCCCAACCAAAACCAAACCACATTCAATTGTCATCGAAGATCTACCACGGTGCCAAATTTCAGCTCAATCGGACAATGGGAAGTGGGTTAAATTTAATTTCTAAGATTTACCCACAAACATACATACAAAGCAAGTTAAATAAAAAAGCCTTTAATGACCCTCAGAAATCAACAGGGGAAACATCTAGTTATTGATGGCTACGTTTTTTATATATAAAAAAAATCCAACTTTCTTCAAAAAATATTTTGAGCGTCCCATGTCTGCCCATCTTTGTTTACTAATCCTATGGGATCTATCAATCAAGGCAACGAAAACTCATTTTTTAGAAGAAAAAAACTTTAATAAAGATTTTATAAATTTTATTTTATTTTCTACGTGAAAACAAAAAAATATTTTCTATTCTTCTATTATGTTGGAGCTGGGAATAGAAACAAAACATTGTCAATAGAAATTAATTTTTTAGTAGTTTTCTATATTTAACCAATCCAAAAATTGAAAAAAATATGTTTTAAAAAGCACAACCAAACAAATAAGAAAGTAAAGATTAATTTTAAACGTTAACAATCTCAAAGCTGTTCAGGATTATTTTATCAGCTCACAATAAAGTGAAGTAGGTAGAAAAAACTTCGTATTGTCAGTATGGTTGTTTAAGGGTTTCAGAGATTTTTAGCAGGCTCCCGATATTATTAATGTAGAGCTAATAAATGAATAATACCAGTATTGTACCCCTTGAAAAAGCAATGTAAAAGACTGAGGGGCAGGAAAGTGGGTATTTTAGTGTTGATATCTTTTTAATTTAAAGTCCTTAAACGGGTAGTTTCATAGATATTTAGGTATAAATGAGTGTTTTCAACGTATCTAAAGAGAAAGAAAAACCGGGCGGGAACTGCAGAAAGTATATTCGGAGGTACATTGGGAACCAGGAGAGCGACAAATAATGTAGAAAATATGAAGTTTAGACGACACAATATTAAAGTTTAATATTAAAACCTCTGGCTGCTATATACTAAGTAAATAAAAAGAAGAGGGAAAAAATGATAAAAAATTGAAACCCATAATGGTTTTAGAGGGATGCAAATATCAAATATTATCTCAGTGCTTACTCAGATGTGCAACTTTAGAGATCGGGATACAAAAGATAGAGAATTCAGCATGAAAGCACTAAACTTTCTCACCGAATTAAGGATCCATAACTTTTATCAAGAGGGAAAGTAATTGTATGAAATCTTAATTGCATAAGTAACTAATTTATAGGTATCTTTTTTTTTTTAAAAAAAAATATATATATACATATTTATTATTCATTCATATATACGTACAAAGATAATTTTCCCCAAGCTAATAAGCTTCTAAGGAAATTTTAATATCATATAAGGAAGGACTTTTTTTTTTTTTTTTTTTTTAATTTGGCTTAACATCTATTGTTCATTCAAGACGGGGGTTTTACACTCCATTCGCTGGAAACTTGCAAACCATGCAGCTACCCACATTGACCTCACCCAGTATTTATAATTATTTATAAAGAAACTAGTTTCGAATCATTGGATTCATCATCAGTCTAGTCGAGTCTAAAGATGGAAGTTGAGACTATTTATAAAGAAACTAGTTTCGAATCATTGGATTCATCATCAGTCTAGTCGAGTCTAAGATGGAAGTTGAGTCAACTTCCATCTTTAGACTCGACCAGACTGACGATGAATAGAATGATTCGAAACTAGTTTCTTTATAAATAATTATAAATAGTGTTTTTGGTTACCGCAATTATTTAAATTTGGTCATATATTGTGATTTTTTTTTTTTTTTTTGCTTAACGTCTCTTTAACATCTATTGGTCATTCAAGACGGGGGTTTCACCCACCGCATTCGATGGAAACTTGCAAACCAGCTACCCAAATTGACCTCATTCAGACTTAGTTGGGCCGGAAAAATAGCCAGCATCACGAGGGCGCGGACCCACACCCAATTGGTACAACCTCGCTAGTTTCAGTGATCTATCGGGAACTGGTGTGTTCAACGTGCCATAGACGCTGGCTATTTTTGAAACTAAATGTTATATTTGATATGTGCAATTATTGTACAGTGCATTATTGTATACAATATACAGTAGCTGCATCTTACATTATGGTTTGTTCTTGGTAGAAATAAAAAGTGTTAGCAAGGTTAAAGCAATAAGGATTCAGATAAAATATTGAAAGTTATACTGCACGTTAAGCTGAAAAATAATATCCGGGATTACTCATTTTTTATCTTTGAAATAAAATTTTAGAAAAAGAAAAGAATATAAATAAAGCAAGAACATTTTCAACTCCTCACTCCATAACTTTGATAGAAAATAATACCTTCTTAGTGTGGGGAATGATGTCATGAATTAACCGCAAGATTCTGCACGAAAGATTTAGAATAATCACTGGAAGCAAGGATAAGCACAGGAATCGAATGTGGTATATTTGGGCTTGGGAAAAATCAGATGAAGAGGAAGTAGCAATCACGTGATTTAAATTGTTTCACGAAACAGTCGGAATTTAGTGTTGGGGCGTAGTGTCAGCTTTGCCATACTTTCATTTATTGTCATCAATTGGGTGAGAAAAAAATGACCTTGTCTTCCCATCGTGTTATATTTGATAATAAAGAACATTTTGAAATTTTCTCCATTTTCTTCAGTCAAACACCATACTATGTTTAATACCTAAAAAACAGTGGTTGCCTATGATCAAGAAAGAGGCCTAAAACCAGATAAAGCAAGAAGATATTCTTTCAGTAGCAATAGAAGATTATTTATATGCAAGACAAACGAGACAATAAATTGATATGATGTCAAAAGATTGATCCCAGTTCATCAACATTTTCATCCAGCTGTTTTAGCTGTGTCTATAATCCCAAAAACAATAAATTGATTGTTTCAAACAAATGAAATAGTGCTCCAATTTTTTAGAATACCTATGATAATCACACTGAAGCTTTACAGGTAATCATGTGCCAGTTTTCTTAAGAAATATGATTCATTTGGATGGTAAGAATTTTTCTTTTTTCTATATTTTCCCAAAGAAAAAGATGATTTTGTAAAATGTATAACATGATAAAATTGCATAATCTACTAAACACACCTAGTGACTACTGACTACTCTAACAACAGATTCTGTGTCACACAATTTGATGTCAACAAAAGCTCTCCTTTTTAGAATATAAAATAAAAAAAAATGGATCTAATCTTTTTTTCCCCGCCGGCAAACGTTGATATGTTTTCTTATTTTTCTTTTTTCTCACTTCTTGCTGTCTTGTAAAGTTCAGTTTGAAATTGAGAAAGAAAATTCGATTTATATTATTTTATTTGAAAGCTCAGGAGCTCTTCGTGCATATGTCGAAGATGGAATAATAATGTTGTTCAATATCCAGAAATATGATTCTCGGATGACAAAAAATATGATCACTTCAATTTATATGGTCGATCTATTTGTGTTTGGTGACATATCAATAAGAAAGTAATTTTTGTAATAAATAATTATTGGATCAGAAAGTAATCAGGAGTTTTATTTGTTCCAGAGGACAGCATGAGTAAATAGCTGATGCCCGCATATTATGCGCCTTTTCCCGAGGCTGTAGAATTTATTTCAGTTTTTGATGTATTATTTTCAATATTATTTAATATCGATATAATCCCACTCAAAATGTTAAATCAAACGTCGAATAGAATAAAAAAAACATTCGTCCGCCGTGTTCAAACACTTTCCACCGGCGCCTTTTTATTGAAATTATAGAGCTTGAGTCATTTTAAAGGACATAGTCAAATATCTCGGAAACCCGGAAAGGAAGAAAACGTTCGATACAAAACCGATTTTAAGGTGAACTTTGTTGTTGTTTTTTTAAATAGAACCTTATATTTTTGATTGTGGTATTGAAATATTTTATTAAAAAAATATCTTTTGCTTGTTTTTTTTTTTTATTTGACAGTTTTCGAGATAATTTTTACGTTGACCTGCTCTGACTAAGTGATATCCTAAATATGAAGTACTATTAGCACGCCTGTTTTTACATTTATGCCCATGTTTGGGCATAAATGTAAAAACAGTAGTGAAACATCAAGGGTTTTTGCACAAATATTTCCAATAGGCGTGTCGTTATGGTACAAATGTTTGATATATCTTACTAAGAGCACGTGAAGGCCAATATTATTTCGAAACTGTAAGTGAAATCGAAAAAAGTTTTCAGCAAAAGATATTCCTTTTTTAATACAAAATAAAAAAAACACAATCAAAAATACAAAATTCTGTTTAAAAAAGACCTTAAAATAGCTGTGAATGCGACCTTTAAGAGTATCACCATTGAATTTCGTCTTTAAAGATATTAAGGAGAGTTTGTATCGAAAGTTTTCTTCCTATCTCTAACGGTTTTCTACATATTCGACCATGTCCTTTAAAATGACACACCCTTTATTTGCAATGCAATTCGCATTTGTGGTCTATTTGTACACTGAATATCATTTACATACATGAGGTGTCATAAAATGAAAGAATAAAGTTTCCTCTTGCACGTGAAATCCATAATCCGCCTCTAACAATATTTACACCATACAATCTAACATGCATCATGTCCCAATGCCACAGAGGCGTACGCAGGGGGGGGGGCTGGCCGGCTATAGCCCCCCGATTTTTTTTCGGGATAAGTCATAAAATGTGAAACGCGAGTGCGGCGAGTTTATATCATCTAACCCTGTGCTTTTATTTCAATGTCATGCAGAAAACACTTTTTGGGATACTTGTACAAAGCAAAGTGCAAAGTTAGGGCGATTTAACTTTTTTCTAAATATTTTCAATATTTTTTTTTTTTTTTTTTACTTTCCTTATCCTATAAAAAGGAAAGTATTGTAATGGGCTGAAATTTTCGATATCGAGCATTCAATGCCAAAACACGTTTTGGGGTCCCCAAAGCCCGAATTTCGAGTTTCAGCTATCGGTCCGTGTGTGTGTCTGTCTGCGTGTGGACAAGATATCTCAAGATCAGCAAGCGCTAGAGACTTGAAATTTGGTATATACGACAGTTTTATGCCATGAACGGCAAAATGAGCTTTCGGTGGCAATTGAATATACCGTTGGCGGTTTTATGCCGCTTTTTAGCGCCTTTCCCATATCCTGCTCAAAATGAGAAGGGCAATAGCTAGAACTTTAAACTTGTTACCTATTCATATCAATTTCATACAATAAATTGAAAAATACAACTTAGATTGGAGTGTAATATATTGTTGGCTGGTAATTAGCGGTTGAAGGCCGTTTTTTGGCGGTTCCACCTAAAACCAGAATGGAAAGAGCTAAAACTTAAAATTTGGTGCCTATTTATATCAATATCAGACAAGAAATTTAAAAATAGAACTTAGGTTGAAGTATTTTTTTTTAAGTTCATTGCTTACTAATTAGGTTGTAACTATGTAAGAGGCTATTCGGTGGATTATGTGATCCTGTTTCCTACAAAGTTCCGGATCCGATAAACTAACAGAAGTTTTCTTAGAGCTCTTGGCGATTTCCTCCATAAAAAAATGCATTCGTTCTGTTACCTTCTGGGTGATGTGGAAAAACAGAAGAAAAACTCTTAAAGAAGACAAATACTGAAAGAGTTATACAAAACCTATATCTAGGGCGCGATAGAGTACATCACTTAATAGGCAGAGGCAAAGCAACTGTGGGCGGACCGGCCTAGATGCCGGTCCTATAGGGCTTTACTACGCCTTTTATATCTAGAAACATTCGATTATCGTTGGGGGGCGCATTTCGAAATCTCGCCCGGACGCCTAACAACCATCAGGCGGTCCAGCTTTAAAAAGTGTCTTTGTAAAGCTCTATATTTACACATTGTTTTCATTATCTATCTGTGAAACTAGATGTGTTCAACGCCACGATGCTGTTATGGTATACCTTTTCCCCCCCCCCCGCGCAAAAAAAAATCCTGTGTACGCCCCTACAATGCCATGCACTACCTAGATTTCATTTTCAATGTATTACAAAATGTTATTGAAGAATGCATTCAAACTTCACGCCTGGCTTTTGAGAATAATAAAATCAAGTTTCAGCATTGTCACATTATGCAAGTTCTGTATTTCTCGAATGTAAGATGCTTTGAAAATGAAATGCTTTTACAGTGCAGTATAAATTTCAAAGATATTTTCAATAACAAGTTCCTATCACACGAAAAACAAGCAGCAAGATGAGAAGAAGATTATTAGTATTTTGACAATTAAGAAGGAGCCAAGGAAAAAAAGAAGTACCTAATTTATTTAAAGGATCCTAATGTAATTATTCTGACACTTATTTCACATTACCCATTTAATAATAATTTATGGACCTAAAATTATGAAAATGAAAAAACATATTTTTTTTTTTAGATATATATTTGAGATATCTACGCAAAACAAGAAAGAAGTTATTCCTCCTGCCTTAGAATAGTTGATGTTGAGCATAACTCTGTTCTTATTTGAGTTATTCTTCCTGCCTCGGAATAGTTGATGTTGCGTTGAGCATAACTTTGTTCTCATTTGTGTTATTCCTCCTGCCTTAGAATAGTTGATATTGAGCATAACTCTGTTCTTATTTGAGTTATTCTTCCTGCCTCGGAATAATTGATGTTGCGTTGAGCATAACTTTGTTCTCATTTGAGGTATTCCCCCTGCCTTAGAATAGTTGATGTTGAGCATAACTTTGTTTTTATTTGAGTTATTCCTCCTGCCTTAGAATAGTTGATATTGAGCATATCTTTGTTCTCATTTGAGTTATTCCCCCCGCCTTAGAATAGTTGATGTTGAGCATAACTCTGTTTTTATTTGAGTTATTCCTCCTGCCTTAGAATAGTTGATGTAGAGCATAACTCTGTTCTTGTTTGAGTTACGGGTTTATTAAAAATATTATCATTAAAAAGAAACCATTGGAATAGCACACGAAAAAAACAACAACTTTGAAATCGATTTTTAAATATGTGAACAACTGAATCAGGGTGAAAAAATTACTTAATTTATTAAATTGATAACCATAGATGAAAAAACATTAAATTAGGTGCTTTTTAATGTTTTTGCTACGAACACTTTTATCCACTCTTAATACGGCCCATGTGATATAGTTATGAATTCATCCTAATGCAATCGTCAGCTCCGAGCTTTATGGTTCTTCATTATCTGTATGGTGTTCTGTGGGACTCATCATCCGTGTCACGATTAATATCATCAAACTAAAATAAAAGTCTCATATTTTTTTATTACGCCTACTTCAAAAGATATTTCATATTTTTATCATATTTTTTTATATATATATTATTTTATAATAGCACGTCACTTGATATAAAAATGTTTTAGATAGAGTCGTCATATGAAAATTATTAAGTGTTAATTTACTACTCAAGTTATTTTATTATTTAAAATTAAACTATATACCTACCTATATTATTATGAGTTTCCTTTATGATTCTTTTTAAATTTCGTAGTTAGATCTTTATAATAAAAAAGTTGAATAATAAATTAAGATTCTCTGCACTTTCAAACAACAACAATAATATGCCCGTCTTGATGTTGACATTAAATGATCTACTATCAACATTTAGAAATGTATTTTTATTTTTCTAAAATTTAGTCCTATGTTTATTGATGTTTGTACTGATATGACAAATTATTTAATTATTCTGTTATCCAAAATATTTTCCGGAAAGTTATTTTTCCAGGTATCTATGTTCTTCTTTTTGCTATCAAAATTTGTTTCCTAGTGCAATAGTTTTCTCTACTTCTATGTGATGTTTTATAACACTGAGGATGTCTGTATAGGCAAAACCGGTTTCGCCTATACATACATCTTTGTAGCCTTACACAATAATTACAATACACTAAGACATTATATTTCTCAAAGATAAAGAACGACTTCCATTACGAGTGCATAGACAAATTTCTTGAATTTTTCTGTCACCTGGCCCATTATTCAACTTCAGTACGGTACCAACTGACTCCACTTTCACCCCTCCCAAACGTTGTTCATCTAAGCTTTTTCTCCCTATTTGACTTTTAATTTTCCATGTCATTTAAAAAGTTTTACATTTTATCTTACCTACGACGTGAAAGAACATAAATTAAGAATATATATATATATATATAACTTATAAATATATTACATGAACATTCCCTTACTTGAAAGTATGTACACTTATATGTACTTGTACTTGCAGTGTGATACAGGGTGACTGAAATGTTCGATCCAGTGAAGTAAAGGAACTATTGAATTCAAGTACTCCCTCTATACACAAAGCCCCAAAAAATGTTTACTATAAATAAGAAAGTGGCCCGAACCGCCTACCCGCGGCGAGAAACCCCTAAGCTAATTACATTATACTGTACGTACATATTTGCATTGGCGCAACTTGGGAAAAACATTGGGAGGGATTTTTTATTTAAAAAAAAACAACATATATTTAAAAACACTACCTTTATTTATGACGAGGATTCCGATTGAGATTCGTCTACTTCGCCTCAAGGAAACTGATTGGTTGTTGTTGTTGTTGGTAACTAAGATCGGAAGTGAAGAGTAAGTAAATCCTCGTCATAAATAACGTTTTTTGAAGTTACCAATAGTATGTCCAATAAGAATTAAATAATGTTGATCCTTCAAAATGACTACTAATTTCAGCCTTGGAAAACCATCTCAGTATTTTTGCCTAAATATGTAAATAATCAACAAAAAAGTGTCAACAAGTTGACGAGTACACTAATAGTTGAACTGTTCATTTCGGCTGCTTCGAAATTTCAGCTTCAATCATTACATTTTATATGTCGAATTCAATTATCACTACCCCACATATATAGGTAACTACTAGTGGTTCTGTGAACTGGCGGACTCAATCACTTAAAAATGCAAACTTTTGGATATAGGTATATTAATATCTATCCCAAAATTTCATTAAAATCGAATAACTCGTTTCTAAATCTGTTTTGCCCAATATAAAATGAGATAGTACCACGAAAAGTTCAAATACTAACCATTTTCCACAAAACAGAAAATAAACTTTTAAGGATGAAGTACATTTTCTGTTGACACCAAGACATGTTGTTCACTATGTCATTAATATAAATCTAATAAGTCTGTCTCTTCGGATAGTATATCATCTTCGTAAAAATATTTAGTTATCATATTGTGACAGATAAAATGAAATCCCATTTCTATCAGAGTCGTTGATGAAGATTTCCTTAAAAAATATTTTTTTAATATGCGACAGACAAAACAGCAAAAGGAAATAAAAATGTAATTCTGAAAATTTAATATCAAAATTTTAATAATTTTAAAAGCGCGCGAGGTGACGCTGAAATTTCTGAACAAATAATTCATGAGATTTGTTTTGACATAATTGAAAAATAATATTACAAGCAAATGACGGAGTTTTGAATAAATTATTAAAACGATGTTGATGTAACTCTTTATTTTCTCCTTGGAACAAAATGGTTCTGCATGTACAGTTGGTAGGTATAATAATAATTTAATATTTTCTTTTTTTAAATAGAAAATATTTATTCAGATACGTAACAAGTTTTCAATTGCACTCACACTATCATTGTTAGGCCAATGTTTTAACTTTATTTCTTCTCTCAAAACCGTTCCGTAGAGTCAACATCAGCCTGTAGAATCTTATGATGAAAGTCTGAGATTGCCCTTTATCATTTAATTATATCGATACTGGTTTTAACTCCACGAATTTGACGTTTGTCTTTGTCCCACAATATTTATAGAAACTGTGGCCGATTTTGATGAAATTCAGTATGATCATTTATAATGTTCATAGAATTTGTTGATTAGGACCTTATTTGGACACCCAGGGACTCATGGGTGCCATTTTAACTGAGTGAGATCCACAGTTCACAGAAATTCAAGGCAATAGTTCAAAATAGTTCCAAAGAAGAAAAAGAAGAAGAAGAAAAAAAACATCGTGACCATTAAAATTCTATGTTTTAAGATCGTAACGGAATAAAGGAGAAAACCTGTTCGTCCACTACACCGTGAGTGACTGTTTAATGTAATATTTTTTAAAGTCAGTATTATTTTTTTGAATGATTAAGTGATTATCAGTGGCGGCTGCTCCTTAAGGGCAAAAGGGCACAGCCCCCCCAAAAATTACAGAAAATAAAGCATAAAAATATTTTGTTTGTAATTTAATTTTATACCTACCAAAGTATTCTTCTTCCCCCAAAAAGGGAAAAAACTTGAAAAATATATCCTTTTAAATTTGCGAGTTGCTTAAAATTTCTGCTGTTCACCTACAAAAAAAATATCGTATGTTCACCATGTCTCACAGTGAGTATATAATATAACGGGCGCTAAGCTTATAGCTCCAAAACTGAAGAAAATTTACATTAGAATTCGAATATCATTATTCGAATATCGAATATATTCAGGTATCATTAGCATGTCTAAAATCAAAAAATGAGCCTGCCCAAAAGTCATGGGGTATCAAAATTCACAAAATATAATCAGTGGTCTCCAACTGGGTCTAATAAAATTTGAGTGGGAATTTTTTCTTTCATTTTCTGTCATTTAATATGCAGCCAACTTGAAAGGGACTTTTTTTGTTTTCTTTCTCTGTCATATGGAGCAAATTTCTAGTTTTTTTTTCTCTTCCAAAGCTAACCTCAAAATCTCATAGAGTTGATTTTTTGTTATCTCTTATCTTATCGGGAGTAAACAATAATAATTAGGTTGAAGTGTAATCCCATGATAAATAAACGAAATTCGTCATAAATAAACGATCTCTTATCGCGCAGTAAATAATAATAATCTTTTGAAATTTGAATATTTGAAATACATCATAAATAAACGAATATCTTAAATTACGTACTAGTTTTATAAAATATTTTATTTTATTATAAAGTATACTGCTAGCTAAATAAACGAAAGTTAAATAAAACTTTTCTTACGGTTTATATGTTTTATGTTTATAAATATAAATTTAGAGACAGTGTTTAGTGTTTCCTAGAATTAAATTAAGCTGAGAAACATTTATTTAAATATTTTTTTAATTTTTTAATTTGGCCTAACGTCTCTTTAACATCTATTGGTCATTCAAGACGGGGGTTTCACCCTCCATTTGATTTTTGCAAACCAGCCACCCACATTGACCTTATAGTCAGCATCACGAGGGCGCGAACCCACGTGAACACCCACATGGTACATCTCGCTGGACGTTACTTAACTTCAGTGATCTAACGGGAACTGTTGTATTTAACGTGCCATAGACGCTGGCTATTTAAACAATTATATGTGTCTCAGTCTCCAGTTAGGTAAATATAAATTTATGTTTATATATAATGTAGCACCTCCGGACAAAATATTGACGAGCCGCTACTGGTGATTATTAGCAATTTGATTAAAGAAGTGAGGAAGTCGACGCATAAGGCAATCATCAAATGGACCTTATTAATAAGCAAACATTCATAATATTAAATAGATCTACATGAAACAAATTGTAATAGTGTAATGATTACTTTAATACAAAAAAAAAGAACCTTCTAACTCTACCATAATGCTTACCAATATAAAAAGTACTTTAACTGACTATTTAACAAGTTACCATATAAAACAATAGAAAATTCTTAAAAACATATACACTTTAATGACATAGAAATAATCGTAAAAGTTAAGAGCTTTTTTTCGTTTCAATACAGTGTTTTACAAAGTTAGTTAATAGTCTACTTTTGTTTCTTCCTGGCTCAATGTAAGATACGACGGAAAGATAAAGAAAAGAAAAATTGTAAGAAAGGATTAAGCGAAACTACTGACGACCTTTTCTTTAACAGTTGATAGCTATCTACATATCTCTGGCTATCGAAATATCTAGGTATTTGTCTTTAAGTAGTGAGCTGAGGAATTAGGTGCAGCTAATTTCCGCTTTTCGTTCAATTTAAGGACCGATATCTCAAAATTTGTCGCGAAAACCTAGCAACATATAGCGAAGGAACTAATATATTTGTGAACGTTAGTGAACTCTACTTTTGTCTCCCATATACATCCCGAAATGCACTTGTATATGTGTAAATGTTACGTGATACAAGCCACAATTTTCATTTAATTTTTGAAATTTGGTATACATGTTTAGAGTATGAAGGAAACTCGCTGTGTAGTTTTTGGAGGCCCTGTGCCCCCAGGGACCCCAGGGGACCCAATATTGTGAAAATGATTTTTATGATTTTAGCGGTTTGTTGCAGAAACGTAAAATTTTGATATGTGATAACTGGTCATGGGCGTACGCAGCATCTCGTCTAGGGGCAGCCGAGTTCAACTTTTTGATACAGACGATTTCTTTTTTTTACTTTCCTTATCCTATAATTGGAAAGTACTGTAATGGGCAGAAATTTTCGATGTCGAGTTTTCTATGCCAAAACACGTTTTGGGGTCCCCAGAGCCCAAATCTCGAGTTTCAGCCATTGGCCCGTGTGTGTGTGTCTGTCTGTCTGTGAACAAGTTATCTCAAGATCGGCAAGTGCTAGAGACTTGAAATTTGGTATGCATGTCAGTTGTATGCCATGAACAGCAAAATAAACTTTTGTTGGAAGTTGAATGTACCGTTGGCGGTTTTATGCCGCTTTTTAGGGGTTTTCGCATATCCTGCTTAAAACGGTAATAGCTAGAATTTTAAACTTGGTGCTTATTCATATCAATTTCATACAAGAAAAATTTAAGAATACAACTTAGGTTGAAGTGTAATATATTGTTGGCCGCTAATTAATTTTGGTCTAGGCGCCCCAGTAAGGGCCCAAAAATGAAATGACATAAAATTTGTTTGATTTTGATACATTTTAGAATGCACAGTCACCGAAGTATTTATTATATTTGATAATTTTTGCAGAATTTTTGCTGTTGGGGCCCCAGCAGGGGACCATAAATGGAAAAACATAAAATTTGTCTGATTTTAATAAAATTTGGTATGCGCAGTCACCCGAGTATTAGGTATATTTGACGATTTTTAGTATTTTGTAGGAATAATGGTTTTGGGGCCCCCGTTAGGGCTTCAAAAATGAATAAAAAAACAGAAAAGTTGTCTGATTTTGATAAAATTTCGTATGCACTGTCACCCAAGTATTTAATTGACAATTTTTGGTATTTTGTAGAAACTATGACTCCAGCCTACTCAGCCACTGCCTTGTATATTTCTAAAAATAAAAAAAAAAAACATTAGTTGGGGTCAGTAAATTTTTATCTCGTGAATATAAATTAATATTATATTTCAAAATAAATTTAATGAAGGATAACAGAAGGAAGAAAAAGTATAATAATTATATACATTTTCATATTTAAAATAAATACAGCACTTATTTAGCCTCAGAAGTCATATTTATTTAAATGTTTAACCAATGAACAAAAAATAATTAAAGATTCAAACTTATTAATAATTATTTTCATTTTTCGTTCATATATACCTATTTTTATTTTTTTTAGTACTAATATTCTGATTATTTAGAAAAACTTGAACATCGAGATTTTTTTTTTAGCAAATTCGCGAAGGACGTTGTAAAAATCAATCTTTCGTAAAAGATATGACTCTATATACAATATTGACAGAGCGTCGAGTTTTTCTCGTCGCATAGTAGTTCTTATTTATAATAATAATGAAAACTTCATGAAGGCGCCACAAACCACTACACATAAAGATAAGGGAATAACTATTCGCGATGTTGAACATTCGCTAGGTGGCGCTCTTCACCAAGAAAACAGCCGCCAAAAATTCTTATGAATTCTAAATAATTTTTTTTAAAAATTTTTGGTGGTGCCTCCCTGAGACATGATGCCCTAAGCAATTGCTTGCTTTGCTTATTGATAAATCCGGCACTGGCAAAGTCCACAGCCGAAGGCTGCCAAATCTGACTCTATATACAATATTGACAGAGCGTCGAGTTTTTCTCGTCGCATAGTAGTTCTTATTTATAATAATAATGAAAACTTCATGAAGGCGCCACAAACCACTACACATAAAGATAAGGGAATAACTATTCGCGATGTTGAACATTCGCTAGGTGGCGCTCTTCACCAAGAAAACAGCCGCCAAAAATTCTTATGAATTCTAAATATTTTTTTTTTATAATTTTTGTGGCGCTCTTCACCAAGAAAACAGCCGCCAAAAATTCTTATGAATTCAAAATATTTTTTTTTTT
>CM022874.1:21065160-21112424 GCA_012654025.1 Pachypsylla venusta | reverse complement strand
TTATGACATTCAAATTAAAACTAATAACTTAACATAACTTGGTGAGCTTTCAACAGTACTCAGACTGTCATCATCAGACCAGAGTTATGATAGAACGATGTGGACACTATCCACTAATAAGAGCTATTAGTGGAAGCTATATGCTGCATCTGAAAAACATTGAGGAAAATAACTGGTTCGGCCAAAGTTGCTCATACACATAACCCCGTACATGACTTCATTATAACTTTATCTTTTGCTAACCCAAATCTTACAGAATTGATTCAGTATTAACTGATAGTTTTTAGTGAACATTTTTCTTTCTTCGAACATCTAATAATAAAGTCCCCTTTGGATGAATCTTGATTTAGTAAATGCTGCTATAACTACGCTACTCGTAATACAAAAATGGAACAGAGAACTCACCAATTGGTTATGCAAAAGAGCTCTTGTCAGCTAGTTACGTTAATTAATTTCAACATTTCAGTGTCTTTTAGGGGTAAACGTTGGAGGCACTCAAATGAGCTGAAATAGACATTTATATCATTCTTATGATATTTTAGTAAGTATGTAAGTAAGGTAAAATAGGTTATTTTTATTTTGTCTTAGGTACATTATGGTGCTCTCAGACAGCCGTTCACTTACCTATCGTATCGCATTAACACACATTGTTTAAATATGCAAGAAAAAACAAATACACCTGTTCTTATGAGCGTCCGCAATCGAGCAATACTTTACGTATAATATGACTACGAGCAAATTTAAAAAAACAAAACAAATTATTTTGTTTTTTGAAGCACACTTATTGGCACACCTCAATGTTCGGTATTTGAAATGAGTATTTCGATGATAATTCAGTTACTTATTTGATTTTTTCAATTTTAAATCATATTTATAACTAGAAGAAATTATTAGAAACAAACATTTTAATATTTTTAAAAAATACGATGAATTAACTAACGGTTATTTCTTCCAGAGAACACTTGGAAAAACAATACGGTGTAATTATTAATATGCTTCGTTCTGAGAAGTAATGCGCTTCGATAAAGAGCAAGTAAGCGAGTAAGCGGCAGTCTGGGAGCACCCTAAGTGTTCAAGAATATTAGATCTATAAATAAAGTAAGGATGAAAACTAGCTGGCCTTTTAGGATCAAGTACACAAGTTTTTGGCCACAAAGTTTCGGCAGATTCAATATCTTCCCGGATGGATTTTTCCGGAAATTTAATATGAGGTCACTGATCTTTGGGCTCTCTTTTACTATCGCTCTGCCTGACTTCAATATCCGTTATCAACAACTAATGTCCGTTATGATCCAATTGACATTGCATAGAAGTTAATATTGCCAGTACTTTTTTAACAGGGAAAGTGCTATCATTTGATTACAATATATAAAAGTTATTTGTAATTTTTTCTTTGTGGGTCGCCTATGTTTAGAGCCCCTGCATATTAGAGAACTTAATATTTTTCAAAGTACTTACACAACATATTTTATAGTGCATTGCATTACATACTAATAAATAATTTACCATAGAAAACTATTAGCGGTAAACTTTCACCTAAAATTTTATTTCTATGCATACAATATTTACAGTAAAACATCAATAAATCTAATAATGAAATATAGCTTGCTCGATAAAAGCAAAACTTTCATTAAAGGGTGAAGAATGAAGAGTGTACATTACACTAGTCTTGCATAGGGGAGGCTCCGGGATGGAATTCTGGTTGAGTCGGAAAGAAAATGAAAATTAAATTTTCTATTTTGGTCTAATAATGTTCTCAGCCTCCTGAAGTGACTGTTGTAATAGCGCTTTAAGTAAATTGTTAAATATAATTTACAGTAATGCCATAGCACAAATTGTGTCATAACACATAACACAAGGAAATATACATACTTTTTATAATTACATTACAGGGTGGAAATATAAAATCCCTGACAAAATCTCTACTAAAGGATATAGTAATGTATTGAGTCCTTTACTTCGCATTTGTATCGCTTTAATAATTTATTGTACTGTCAATAATTATTGTATTTTACTTCAATTTGGAGGGGTCCTCACAAAATAAAATAGAAAATTAAAATTTACTGAAATGTATGCGTAGAAGAATATTTGATCTACAGTCCGTAAAACGAAAATATCAATAGTCCGGTTAAAAAAAGGACACTTTGCTAGGTGAATGTTTAAATATAACATCGATTAACCTTACTGGATGTCTCAAAATTTTAAATTATTGGGATTATATTTTTTTATTAAAATCGAGTGAACAGTACAAGTTTCACTTCTACAAATGTAGCCACCGAGGGGAGCAAACCAACTTCATTACGTGACGGTACTAAGCCCGTGTAAATACAGAAGGTTTGGTGTCAGGAAAGGCATGCAGGCATTAAAAAACTCTACTCTAAACCAATGATGAGAGATCATAAGGAAAGAACTAGTTTCAGCGCAGTTTCAATTGATACTGTGCGAAGCAAGAGAGTAGGCACCGAAAAAAATGTTGTGGCATGGTAGAATTAAGAAAAGCAACGCCAACCCCAAATAGAATTGGATAAAGTTAAAGAAGAAGAATACAAGATTCACGTCTATCGAATAATATTATTAATTAGAGACTAACGCGAAATTTTATTTTCAAGCCCTAATACAGGCAAAGCTGACCTTCAAACCAGTAAGCTATTGGCTAAATTTTAAATATGTAAAGCTACACATGGACTTGATGGTACAGTCGAATGAGAGAGAATTGGACAAGAATTCAAATATTACAAAATAACAAAAACGAAGTCAGTTTTTTATTACTTGGTAATCTATTCTCAAATACAAAACCTTTTCAGTAAACTATTTAAACTTGTAAACATCTCGTCCCAGGATGGATGAATATAAAATAAATCTAAATATCTTTAAGAACATACTAAATCATTTACACATGAACATTTCAGATGGACGACACATTTTCTAAATAGACTAGATAATAATGATAATATATTGGATGACTATGTAAGATTTATAAAATTAGGACATGGGCGAGTAAAAAGAATGTAAGAAGAGGATTGGATATGTCCGAAAAGGTAGGGAAAACCGAACACAATGAAAAAGAAAAGATATTTTTACTACCGATAATCGTAAAATATGTTTACAAAAATATGAAAGCCAAATAATAATAAATTTTTCCTGAAATGGTATTTTTCAATATATTATTGGAAAACTCTATTCATCATTTACTTTGTATGGGTATTTTTCTTTGGGAAAGGTTTGATAAACGATACAATAGAAAATCGTTCACTAAAACTAATGGAACTCAATTGGAGTTTCCTAACCAAAAGGTGCCATCAGGCTACAAATGAGGCCATTGAGATCCAATTGATCATATTACAAATAATAAGTTACAGTGTGGAGAAGTTTAATTATTACTAATCCTAATATATTTATTCATCTGTCTTTCACAGAGATATATAAACCATATCTAGAGTAAACCAATAATTTACCACATTACATATATATGATTTTATTAGATCCCTGGATTTACATAACGTTAGACGTGCTCAGCTCCCCTGTGGCACCACGTACTGTTGGCCTTAAACTTAGGTGGGAGCAGTTGAGTGGCGTTAGTTGATTACAAAAAACGCCAGGCCTCCGTCAACTTATTTGTAGAAAGAGATACCTTCCCACCAAAAGCTGCTACCAACCGGGCGGTAATTTCAGAAACTGTGCATCTATAATTTTAAAATCGGAAAGTTATAACCCTTCACAAATATCTCTGACGGCTTTGATTTCTCTTTTAAAAATGTCTTCTAAATTTGTCCAAATTGTCATACAGCACGCATTTTACTGTGCCTGAGATAGCGCCCTGTGATAAAAAGACATGATATTAGGATTGTTAGTAAGGATCTTCTGTCACCTTTTGGATACG
The DNA here is from genome assembly GCA_012654025.1 of Pachypsylla venusta. NCBI lineage: Eukaryota > Metazoa > Arthropoda > Insecta > Hemiptera > Aphalaridae > Pachypsylla > Pachypsylla venusta. The sequence goes on along the minus strand of CM022874.1, from coordinate 21,108,544 downwards.
GAAACCTACTAAACGACTAAAACTTTTTTGCCCCCAAAAAGGCTCAGGAGATAAAATTCCGTATTACAAATAATATGTGGATGAGGATGACAGAGACGACGGTAAAATTTTGAATGATAAGTAGGCATACGCATTATTCAAGTTATAGGGTAAACCAGCCAGTCGTTGCCCCCCCCCCCAGTCGTTGGCCACCTTTTCGAAAATTCTTAAATAACTCTATGATCAACATGACTTTTACTGATCGAAATATTTTCAATTCAATCCTTATAGTCTCCTCTACCCAGAAAATATCACTTCAGCTCTCAGTCTTCAATTGTTTGTGAGTGAATTTAGTTTGATCGAAGCGAAGTAAAAAAACACGAAAATTTGAAGTTTTCTTACGGATTTGTTAAGGTAAGTGTTGTGTTCTATTATAATTTTCCGTGTAAATATTCAAATTTAATTGATGTTTTCAAGTTTTTTTAGCTTACCTAAACCCATTATTAGTTTATTAATAATAAAAACATCGATTTTAATTATTTATTTAAAAATAAAAGGGGGGCCAACGACTAACATGAATTTTTCGAAGTTTTTAGTGGTTGGCAGGAGGGCCGAATGTTGATATTTAGTGGTGGGCAGGGGGCTGAATTTTGATTTTTAATAGTTGGCAGGGGGGCTGAATTTTGATTTTTAGTAGTTGGCAGGGGGCGAAAATTTTATTTTTAGTGGTTGGCCTTGTCCAATTAAGTTCCTGGTACCTAGGTACTACCTACCTATATTTATTCCAAAACTGTAATAATGTACCTTGGTACCTCCTAGGTAGTAAAGCCAGAGGTTATCATAATATTATTACCGGAGAAAGTAGGTACCTAATTACCCTGGTAATAATACCTGTTAATTTAGTCCTTGGTACCTCCTAGGTAGTAAAGCCAGAGGTTATCATAATATTATTACCGGAGAAAGTAGGTACCTAATTACCCCGGTAATAATACCTGTTAATTTAGTCCTTGGTACCTCCTAGGTAGTAAAGACAGAGGTTATCATAATATTATTACCGGAGAAAGTAGATACCTAATTACCCTGGTAATAATACCTGTTAATTTAGTATAAGTAGCTACCTACGCTGGCTAAAAATTTAGCTAATTAGTTAGATAGGTATTTAGTCATTAAATAAAGTCCATTTAATTGTTTCTCTTGGGGGATTGTTTTAACATATTTTTCTTGCTCTTCTTCTTCTAGTGAAAATGGTAAAAGTCAAGAAAAACAAGTGTTCATCCAAAAAGACTAGTACTAGTCCAATGGGAGTACAACAATTAAAAAGAAGTAATAAGAAGCAATACACAGAGAATGACATACAGAATGCTATTAACGATATAAAGAATGGTTCAAGTAAAAGAGAGGTATCCAAGAAGTACAACATACCTAGAGGCACATTGCAGTTCCGGCTTGGCAAAAAATTCAAGAAAACAGGTTTTGGACCTCCAACAGTGTTAACAATTGAGGAGGAAAATCTCCTGGAATCTTGGCTTTTTGATTGTGCCCGAAAAGGATTTCCCCGGAAGAAAGAAGACATAAAAGAAAGTGTGAAAGGATTTTTAGATATTTCGGCGAAGAAAAATCCTGTCACGGATAACTTACCCGGAGATACTTTGTATAAGGCTTTTCTAGAAAGGCACCCGAAAATTGCAGAACGAACTGCGGAAGCTGTTACAGCGGCAAGTTCGTATGTATCCGAAGCTGATATAAGAAAATGGTTTGCTCAAATTAAAGATAGTCTAATTAGTGATGGACAGTTTGACGTTCTAAAAGACCCAACGAGGGTATTTAATGCAGATGAAACATGTTTTCAGTTTTGTCCCAAAGGTTCAAAAGTTCTGGCTGAAAAAGGGATAAACAATGTTTATGAAACGGACAGAAGTAGTGGAAAAACCAATCTCACAGTATTGTTTACTTTTTCCGCAGCAGGTGCTATTGTACCACCGTGTATTGTATATCCTTACAAGAGAATACCAGCCGAAATTCAAGAATCTATTCCTAACCCTAGCTGGGGAGTTGGCAGAAGCGACAATGAGTGGATGCGGACAGAACTGTTTTGGGAGTTTCTATCAAATGTATTCTCTTTGTATTTGGACTCAGCTAAAGTACAAAGACCAGTTATATTACTTGTGGATGGGCACAAATCACATATTAGCTACCAAATATCAGAACTTTGCACAGAACTCGGAATTATACTCATTGCACTATACCCTAACGCAACTAGGTTATTGCAACCTGCGGATGTAAGTGCGTTTAAACCATTAAAGAATGCCTGGAGGAGGGGCATTACAAAGTGGAGCAGAGATAACAGTAACCAAAGTGTTACTGTTAAAAACTTTGCTCCCATTCTACAAATCGTAATAAATGATGGCTTGAATGAAAATATAACTAGGTGTGTCCGTGGACAAAAACGGGCGGGGCCATCCGTTTCACCTCGAATTTTCGGGCACCACATAAACTTGAGCATATTGCTCCATTATTCCGTTAAAACAAGATTTTTTGAAAATACCGCACCTTTCTAGATTGCATCATGCCGTTGAGTAGTAGGTCCTATTTGAAACGCAAAATAATCGGCCGAAAAATCGGAAACGGTTCAAGATATCGTTCTGAAAATAGATATATGCACCCTTGGGTTTATGCAGAATATGAAGAAAAAAATTTGGTAAAAATCGGGTGAGTAGTTTCGGAGGAGTAGGGTAACAAAAGTTTGCAGTTTGTAGGGAGTATAAGGCTACGCTTCGCTCCGCCCAATAAAAAATGGATTTAAAGCAACAGGACTGTTTCCATATGAACCTAATAATGTCGACTATAGCAAGTGTTTAGCAACAGCTCCAACGTTCCGCACAGTGGAGCATACTAATATCACCAAACAATCTATTGACCTCCAAACATTTTCTGAAATTGTGGGAGATCACAGAATCCAGAGTTTCAAGAAGCGAAATACGACTCGAATATTGGCAGGAGAGAGTGAAGATCAGTTTCTTCCAATTGTTTGCCAAATTGGACGGCTCTAATCTGAATAATGTTGATCAGATATCTATTGACATTGACCCATCCGAAATGGCCCTAACAGACAACGAAATATTGGAAACTGAAGATGTTATAGTATTTGATTTTCCAGAATTTCAAGATGAAACAACTGAAGAATATGTTAATAATAGCAATACAATGTCCAATATTCCAATCGATGAATCCGAAGAAAATTTTACTGAATTATCAAATTATTCAACAAAGCAACAAGTGCATGCAGTCATCCACCCACAACCAACCACAATAAAGTCATCCCTTAGTCTACCCTTAGCCATTCCAGTTAAATCACAATCTAGTATTCAAAATTGGATTTGTGCTCAAACAACACACGAAAATACTAAAAATCATACACCTATCACAAACAAACAATCAAACACTCAAAAACAAACGCTCATAACAAACAGGCAATCAGAAGGTAACACTCAAACTCAAACACCCATCACAAACAAACAATCAAACACTCAGAAACAAACGCTCATTACAAAAGAAGGAAACACTCAGAAACAAACACTGATAGCAAATGAACAATTTGATTTAATATATTCTGAATCAAGCAAAACAATTCTGGACACTCCAACGCATTCAGTCCACAATAAAATAAACGATTTGAAGAAGAGTTTGTTTTGGCCTGATTCTCCAAAGAGAAAAGGTGTTAGAGCTGTGGCCAGAGTACCATTTGTACTAACATCCAGAGCATACAAAATTATGATGCTCACAAATAAGAGCAAAAATTCACCATGGAGAAAGAAAAAGAGGAGAGGAAGAAAGAGCGTATAGAAAAGAGGATAGTGAAAAGAAAAAGAAAAGAAATCTAAAGAAGGTTAAAAGACAACTGGATTACGAATCAAGTAACGATGCAGATGATCCTGATGAAATTATGGAATGAACGGATTCCATTATTTCATCAGCTCTCTAGGTATATTAGAGAGCTGAAATTTTGACCACCAACGACTGGTGGTCAACCACTGGAAGGGGGCCAACGACTGGGTGACCAACCACTGGAAGGGGGCCAACCACTGGCAGGGGGTCAACGACAGGGTGGCCAACCACTGAAAGGGGGCCAACGACTGGGTGGCCAACCACTTGGAAGGGGGCCAACGACTGGGTGGCCAACCACTAAAAAAAGGGGGCCAACGATAGATTTTTTCAGTATTTTTAGACTTTTCTGAAATAAGTAATTTTATATTTTTTTCCATAATAAAAGATTAATAAAACAAAACAATTTCCTAAAACTAAATGATATTTTCTATTAGAATAATCCATTTTTATTAATAATGGATTTTTTTTCAAGGTTTTATGGTATTTTGAAAATACAATTTTGTATTTTTTTTTCTTAAGGGGGCCAACGACTGGCTGGTTTACCCTACATCATTCTCATTGCGCGGATTTTCAGCCGTACCTTATGTAAATATTATTCAAAAACAATATTAGCATAAAATCAGATAATAAATTTCTTTATGCTTCACCGCTTTCTTAATTATGTATTTAATGTATTGAAAATTAAGGCAGATATTCTTTAAGAATATTACTGCACCTTTCTCTAATCAAATGATCCATGAAAACCTAATCAATCAATTATCTAATGAAACTTATCAAAATAAATAATGAAATTCGTTGTATGCATTAATTGGCTCATCAATATTGTAATAGTCGATTTTGCAAAGAGATTTCATTTTGCGGCTAAGACGGAGAGAACAAAGAAGATAATCTCCAAAGCTTAACTGAAGACAAAAACATTGACTATGACATAAAAACAGAAGGAAAATAAAAGAGAAAACGTATTAATAGGAAAAAGGAAGACAAAAGAGAAGAAACAGAAAATGGAAAAGTTAAGCTCACAAAAATAAAGAAGAAAAAGTCCACCATAAGGAAGAGTTGAGTCACTCTCTTGGCCTTTTCATTTCGTATACTTTGCAGTCCCCACGGTCGCATTAGTCTGTAAGATTTATGATACAATCTTCTGTTTGGAACAGTCTGGGAGCATTGAGACATTTGAGCAAATCTTAAAGAAAAGTGCAGATTCAACCAACAAGTTTATAAAAGCTACTAGTAGATAATTTAGAAGCTAATAGTCATTGTACGAATTCGCAAGGGAAAAGATGTGTGAGTAACAAGAATAAAGGCAAAATATGGGTGAACAGAAAAAGAAAAACAATGGATTTCATTTGTGATAACGGAAAGAGAAAATGTCAAAACGATAAAAAGTTGTAAGTCTTTAAAAAAATCTGGTCATTATTCTGCCCTTAATGATTGATCAACAAGATAGAATGTCTATATTTAGTAAACTGCGCTACAATCAGCTCGAACAAGGTGAGATAAACTACCTACCTATTTTTGAGGTTCATCATTGTCTGTAAGTAATACAAAATATGAAATTAAAGTTCTTCGGCTACCTACAAGTAAAACTGCCTGCATTATTAACTTCTGTATGAGGGTTCATTTGTTAACTTTCAAAATAAATTAAAACAAAACACTTACCAAAAACGCTATTTTTAATTATTAATGAAGAAACTAGTTTCAAATCATTCGAATCATCATCACTGTCATCAGTCTAGTCGAGTCGAAGATTAGAGGTTGATTTTAAGTCAACTTTAACGAAACTAGTTTCTTCATCATTAATAAATATAAATAGTGTGTTTGGTAAGTGTTTTGTTTTTATTTATTTTAAAAGTTAATATTTTTTAACACTTATAATTAACATGTTATTCATTTGAACCCTTTGAAGGGATTTACCGAATATTTAATACCGAATAGATTAGAATTATTCAAAAATGAATAATTCTAATCAGAAGAGGCCCAACTAAATTCCCTCTACGAGTGTTTTGTGTTGTCATGAGAACCAAAAATATTGATTTTTAAAACTATTACAGATCGAATATTTAATTTTGCATTTATAGGTCACTATGTCATTAAATACTATTCTCGTAAATGCGCACCTAAATTTGTCTTTGACATCTAAGAATAAAGAAAAAAAATCAAATAATTTTAATTTTGGGGCAGCTTTGGAAGCATTCAACATTAAAAATATGTTAACTAAATTAATAATTTCGCCTACCGTTTGGTTAAAATCAACAAAAGCTCAACGAGACAGAATGCACCCAGAAACTTTTTGGGTGCACTGTGTCTTGTTGAGCTCCTCCGAAATTGCTTAACTTCAGTGATCTGAAGAAAAATGATGTATTTAGCGTACTACAATCGTTAACAAGAAATATCGAATCATTCGAATTGAATCACGTAAATTAAATCAACAACAGAAATGAGAATACCCATTATGAGCGAAGAATTTTCCAATATTAAAACTACCCAGTAAGTATAAATAACAAAGAAAAATTTCCCCAGATAGTTTATCTGTCCCTTATCAACAGATCAAAATTGTAAACTTGTTTTGGTGTTGCAATAAATTCTGATGAGGTGCATTAAAAACCATCCCAACTACAACCAACAATTTTATTTATAGCTTTTTTTATGATATTTTATAGTAAAAGTTTGTTTATCATTACGGAGAAAGTTTACACAGGTGATAAAAGATTTAAAATAAAAAATATATTCATTTTTAAATACCTAGTTCAAAATTATTGTTCTATTTCCTGATATTGATAGTTCCCTTTTAGAAAAAACCTTCCAGGTAACTAGGTAGAAGCTATAGCTATAATAATGGATTCAAAGAAGAAGAAAAAAATCCGAAATTGTCACTTACCCAATGATAGAAAAAGGTTTTTCTGGGCCATTTGTTTCATCTGAAAAATAAAAATAGTAAACATAGGTAACTAAAAAACATAACTACGTATGATTTACTTGTCATTACTTTGTAATGATGGAAAAAAACTTCCATCATTACTTTGTAATGATGGAAAAAAACAGAAAAAATAATAAAAAAGTCTAAAAAAACAATTGGTACATATTACTATTAGGTATAGGTACGACGTAGGAGAAAACAAAGAGTGACTATTCTGACAAGTGCTATAATATTATTAATAATTATCTAACTGCAACTTATCAATCAGTTTTACAAAAGATACAAATCTTTTAACATATAGGACATATAGGTACTTCGATTTTTATATTTTTAAACATTTAATTTAGTACAGAGGCTTTGAACCTACGTCTTTTTTTTTAAAAAAAAAATAAAAATGAAAATTACCTTTATATTTTTACGATTCACATTTTTATGATTTACCTTTTTCAGAAAAAATACAAAAAGTTTGATGAGTAAAATCCGCCCATATTCAACAACAACAAAAAAAGATGGGAAGTATTCGAGTGATTTGACTTGGACGGAATTTTTTCAACTGGTGATTTATTCACATGAGATCTAATAGATCCTCTTCATTTACCAGGATCTTAGAACTGTTATAGGGGTTAAATGAGGACTTTTTCACACTTAGAACCATATCTGTAAAAATTAGATCGATTGGCTGCTCCATGGCTGCGATAAAGAAAAACATGATCGTAAAAGTATGAATATTTCTTTTGGTTGTTATGGCACTATATACTTTTTAACAATCACTTCCCTTTTTAAGATAGCTACTGAATTGTCCCCGGGAGGATGACCAAGTAGAAAATTCGAAAAAAAAAATTCAAATTTTCAACCCGTCCAGGATGACAACTCGGTTAGTCTCTAAAGAGAAAATAAGCATACCTACTTCCAAATTGAAAAGGATTTGAATAAATTAGTAGATTATCGTCAAAATCTTAAAAAATCCTCCGAAGCATATTCTAAATACTATAATGTATCAAACCGTTTATCACATCAAAAAAATTTCTTACAGGAGGATATGAGGAAGTAATAATATTTGCGTGAAACCTTTATGAGATCTATATTCCTACCTCAAATATTTACCCAAAAAAAAAATATCTTTTTTTTCAAAGGCCATATTAAAATAATTCAAATAATTATTAGATGACTTTGGATGAGAAAAAAATGTGCTTTTGCTTTAAAGTTCGAATTACTATTATGTACCTACCTAGAGCAATTATTAAAACGAAACATTTTAAACAATAAAACGTATAGAGATCCCGTTATTGTATCCCTTAATGCTCTAATATTGCTTGATTAACAGATTCTCAAGTCATAACGCTTGATTATTATAAGTACCTACCTACCTATTGTTTATTTAAAGAACTAATTTACAATAAAATATTTATTTCTTTTTACTTTCTCTTCCTAGAAGATAAAGTATTGTATTCGTGCAGAAATTTTAGAGATATTTTGGCTGAAAAAATTGTTTGACGGGAAGCCAAAGGCCAAAATAAAGATCAAATATATTCGGCCATATTGCTTTTGGGCCATATTTTCAAAATTTCGGGTCATTTTTGAATTTTGAAAANTACGGTTTTCCGTACCATTTATTTTTTTCGTATAAATACAATTCCACGAAAATCAAAAGTTTAATGTTATACTTAACACAATTTTATTATTTCAGGTGTGATAGCAATACCTAACTTACGGTAATAAAAAAATACGAACGGGTCGTCCCAACATTGCCTTATAAATAATTTAAATGAACTTTTTATTTATTTTTTATTTGTTTAAATTTTTATTCATTTATTATTTGCACGACTTTTTTCACAAAAGAATAATAAAAAACTTGAGAATTTAGGATGGAAAAGAATGACTTTATAAAACACTGAATAAAAAATTTAAATAAAAGAAATTGCGAAAGACTAAAAAAATTATATTTTTCAGAAACTTTCAATTTTTTTGAATCAACACAAAAGTTTTTTAATTTTTCGAAAAAGTTCATTTGAAAAACTCCGGAAGGTGAAGATATCTAAAATACTAAGCTAGATTTAAAGATATTTATGAGTGGAATTATTTTATGAAATATAAAAGTGCCAATTTGCTGAGTTCCTTTTTGCAGTTCTTGTTGAATATCAGTCTCACGTGTTAAGTCTTGAGAGTTCTTCTGATTCCACGCCGATTATTTTTATAAAAATAAAAATATTTCTTTAATTAACGCTCTCGAGCTAAGACTTTTGAGAAAAAAAATCGGACATGTCTTCCGATCACTTATAGACCTTGAAATGAGGAAGGAGGAGATATAAGAATTTTCAAGACAGCCAAAATAATTTTTTCAGCTGAAGGCTACACACAGATGATTGATTGGCAAACTTGTCATTTACATTCAACTCTCGTGTTAGATAAGATAACCGATCATGAAACAAAAGCCCTTATTGTGTCCGGCACTGTACCAAATTGGGAAGTAAAAGATTTTTCTTGTCATACTCAAGTAGTGGGAAAATGTGTTAAATTGGTAACAGAAACATCTGGCAAAGTTTACAGAGCCATTTTCAGAGACGTTTATTAGAACTACTTGTCTCAAGAAAAATGAGGCCCAAATTTTCACAAAAATCTCATTTCAAAGTACGAAAAATGGAAAAGTGAGGGTAATCTTAAAATAACATGTTAATTATAAATAATATTTATTTTTAAATTAAATTAAAACAAATTTCTGGTGAGTGTTTTGTTTTAATTTAATTTATAAATAGAAAAGATTGTAAATATCGTTAATAAATTATGTGTTCATAACAATGACACGCTAGTATGATTGGTTGGGAAGGTGTGGGTTGAACTCATTGCAGTCACCTCGTGGTGAGTTCTGGGTGTTCTCTCTTTGTAAATGGAAAGAAAGTGCGAAAAGCTGCAGAGTACACATGCAAAAAGATTAAAAAAATAATCTTTAATATTATTAATTTACCTTTCATTCCTAACAAAAAGACTCGTTGCGCGACCTAGTTGGAAGTTGAGGTCATATTTTTTTTTGTTTTGTTTTATCCCTAATCTTGGTAAATGTGTTAATTACTATACGAAGTTAAAGAAATATGGTTACTTATTTTTTTTTATTTTTGTCAAAAAATTGACAATATGGCCTTTCAAGTCGAATTTTCAAGATTTCAAAAGTTTTCAATAGTCTTATCTCGATCAGACACAATTTTCCCGCGCTATAGTGTTAATTAAAAAATATATTTTTGTTTTGTCGACCCACCCCATGTCTTTGAAATGAACAAGAATTGAACCACTCAGACAAAAGGAGTCCGTTTAAAAAGAGTCATTCCATTGTTAACGAAAGAGTTTAAAACGTTACTACTTTTTTGGAATTGTCGATTTTAATGAAATATGTAGGTATTCATTTTCAACGCTTATAACTAAGCATCACATAAATTTCGTTGTAACCCAACCTAGTCATTTCCTCCAATTGAAGTTTCTCTTTCTTGAACCTCGTAAGTTCTTCTTACGAGGTTCAAGTAAGGCATAATACCATCCCTTGCCACTCAATGTTGGTTCCACATAAATCCAAGCGATCTCTTATTTAAGTACTAAACACGAATGGCATTGATAAAACGCAGTATTCTGGCGGAAACTTAGCACATAGCAACTAAAATATACCAAGCGGTCTCCTATCCAAGTACTAAACACGAATGGCATTGATAAAACTCAGTAATCTGACGGAAACTTAGCACTTAGCAACTAAAATATACTAAGCGGTCTTCTATCCAAGTACTAAACACGAATGGCATTGATAAAACTCAGTAATCTGACGGAAACTTAGCACTTAGCAACTAAAATATACTAAGCGGTCCCCTATCCAAGTACTAAACCCGAATGGCATTGATAAAACTCAGTATTCTGACGGAAACTTAGCACTTAGCAACTAAAATACCTATACCATATTTCAAAGAAATTTTGTACATGACTGATTGTATGTGTTGGTGCTTCGAGGGAAAATATACTTGCACCCAATTCCTTTTGATGTTCTTCTTAGATTCAATTTGAACATTGGCATGTGAATTTTTGTTACCAGCCTTCCTCTTTATGTTGGAAATAGTTTTAGGTATACTCGTAGGTAGGTACCTATTTCTCTGTCTCCTGCCCTCGTTAATCTTTTAGTATATCCCCAATGATTCCATTTTCTCTCTGGTAAATGTTCATTTTGAAACAGGCACTGTGCTAACATTACTCATTTTATGATTTCACATAATACTCTTCCTTTATGCCGCCTTCTCTCCAGTCCCCCCTGCCTAATAATATATTTTATCTTCTATCTTGTTCTTTTCTTTTACGCAATTTTCACAATCATAAAATTTATTGTTTAATTGAGTAGCATAAATGTTAACATGTGTGGCGCTAAGTAAGGTCCCGTATGATTATTCTTGCACCTTCTAAATGGACATTGATCATGTACGAATCCTCCAAGAAGGCACGATTAGTGGCTTGGAAGGAGTTTATGCATGTAAAATCAAATATGTTGAATAAATGAAATATTATTATTAAAAAAAAAAATATATATATATATTTTTGGTTGAAAGATGTTGAAAATAACTAACTAAAATTGTCGGGTATGAATTCCTAGCTGAAAACAATACTTTTTATAGATTCTGGAATGTGTGTTAAAACCAAAATAAATATTTTTTTAAAAAAATCCTACTTTTAAAAGCAACCTAAAGTTATAGTCGAAAAAATTGTATTCAATCAACTAGGTATATTATTTTTTTTCTTATGGGGGTGTCTAGTGACACAGTAGACACACTGTATTTGTTATAGAGAGGCAATATAATATAATAATATGTTCGCACAACAAATTACATTATTAGGGAAATTTATCTTCCATGAACATGTGTTTCCCCGGCCCCTGCACTTGCTCCCTTATTCCATGGAATCTCCACGTTGAAAAAACTTATTCTTCATGGCAATTTTTCTTCACTCTCCTTTAGACGGATGATATTTATATTTTTCACACTGACAGTCTAAAAAGAAAACTAAAAGCATTCATAAGTACACCTCATTTTCTTGAAACATCATTCTTGCTTCTTACTCCACCATTTTATAATTTAAGTGTTGAAGGCTCATTTCCATTGAAGATTATAACAAATGGAAAATAGAAATTTTCTTTGCTCAAAGAATTTTTCTTCAGAGGTTCACGTGAAGCATTTTTACTTTATTTTTCCCCTTTCATGAGATCCAAATATATTAAAGGAAAATTTCTATACTCACAGACATAGTGGGAAAGGAGAAACACATCTCCTGTTACCGACTCCAAACAGAATCAGTAAGATCAACCCAATCTAAACCAAACACCCGGTTAAGAATGTAAGTTTAGTTTTATCGCCACGACTTTTCTTTTGTACAGCGATAACTTTCGAACGGTATATCCGATTTTAATGAAATTCCTTATGGACATACATTCTATTCATAGAATTAGAAAACTGGTTTTGGAACCATATAATAGGTTCTTTTAAGTTAGCAGAACTACTGGTTATTTAAAATAATTTAATAAAATATATATTTTTTTTTTTTTTTTTGCAAAAAAACAACTTTTTCCAAAAGTGAAGTAGAGCCGCAGTTTTAAACTGCAACATTACTCGCATGTAAGGTATGAGTATCATTACGTAAAGCTAAAGAAGGTAAATGAATAAAAGCTTGAATGAGAACAAAAAATCAGATTTTTTTTCATTTGCTATATTCATTGAGGTAGAACTAAAACGGATTCTTTGATGTTTTTTTTTTCAATTAATCCCGACTAACATTTTACAGTAGATTTTTGAAAAAAAATCTGAATGATTTTTACAAAATATACACAGAGGTATCTAATACATTAAAAAAAAAAACTTGACTAGGAAAAGCACAATCAAATTGAAAACTTGGACTGTGAGTTTTATTATTATAGATCTAGATGTTAATAGAATTCGTGCTCTATAAGGCTCAATCGAAATTTTAATTTATATTATTTGAGTGAAGTCTACATTTCACAAACATACTATAGTTAGATATGGTGCGTAGGGGTAAAAAGCCGCACGGGGGAAAAGATCACAGTCAATTTTTAGACCAATAAAAGAACTTACAGGTGAGAAGTGATCATAATAATAATAATTTTCCGTTAACATCAGAGATCCCACAGATGGAGATTGGTAGTATGAAAGTAAGCAGAACAATAAAAATGCGGTATTTTTTTTTTTTTTTTTTTTTGCTCCCACTTACCCTATAGCTGTGCGTACACGAACTTCGTTTTGAGAAGATGAGAGAAACAATGAGAAGAAATGTGACTTTTACAGTAGGTAGTACATCTGAGCATAGATTTCATATTGACTATATTACCCCGCGTAGAATATGGAAAGTAGTGTTGGGTTTTTAAGCTGCGCAGAACGTGTTCGGATTAGGTTAGGTTTTTAAAAAAAAGTGTTGAAGCCTGCTAAGTTTATGCTGGGTTGCACTCAGCTTTTAACCTTCAACACGCCTTTTTTTGGAACTCAACCCAATACTACTCCCAACATGTCCCACCCAACTAACTTGGTGTTCAATTCTATTAAATTATATCGGCACTAACTGCTTTTGTACAAAATTTTATGTAAATCGGACATAATGGTGAAAATTTAGAATTTCCATATAAAAATCAGAAAATCGTGCGTAACTCGAAAACGGTTGTAGAGTTTTGAACTCTGATAATCTTTCGTATTTGGTTTGTGTGTGGGGGGGTCCATTCCCATGAATTGTTCTATACCTCTTACCGTTTCTAATAAAAAATAAATGGTACGGAAAACCGTACTAGACTTTCTCTTCCTTAATAATTCCATCAGACTACCACCGAATGCANATCTTTATTTTGGGTTTTGGGTTCCCGTCAAACGATTTTTTGGGCCAAAAAAAGTCAAAATTTTCTGCACGAATACAATACTTTATCTTCTAGGAAGAGAAAGTAAAAATCGAAAAATCGACCGAATCTTGAACACGGTTGTAGAGTTTGGAATTTTGATAATTTTACTGCGGTTTCAGTCTATTTATATTGGGGAGGGGGTCTACTCCCATACATTTTTCTATATCTCTCAACGTTTCTAGTATTTTCTATATCTTTCAATGTTTCTGATGGACGGATAAATAAATAGGAAATCTATTTTTTCAATGATTTTCACTTACCTAGTATAAACAAAAACTGTGGGTTGAAATATAATTGAGCAGAATTTTGTTCTTCTTTTCAACTTTTCAGTAGGTCGGAAGTAAAAATAATTATGTCAATTCTTAGAAAAAAGAAAGAAAATTAATAATATTTTGTACTACATCAAACGGTTCCAAGAAATAATAGGAGTCCGATATTTATTTCCGATTGGACGCATACGGGTCTTTTGGGATAAAGGACAACAAACATGCGCGGATATAGCCCTCTTGTTTTGGGGGGCACAATCGTACAATATACCTAATAGAAAATGTGGAGGGAGGAGCGGGAGGACTCGTAACCTAGAGACCGGGGGTTCGAGTCCTGGGCAGTACTTTTTAATGCAATGTTTATCGAGGTACGATGCTTAATTTGTTAAAAGCTGTAGAGCTTACCACAAATACCTTTCATAAGGGTGATAAGCGATTTTATAAGCGTGATGACGAAAAAAAGTGCCATAAAGGATGACAGAATTTTTTACAATTTTTTATTTACGTATTTCTAATTAGTCTCAGGATCGGGAATTATTTAGGGGCCCGTGCCCCCCCTCTCCACTTAATCGGATAAAAGACACACACGGAGGACCACCATTCATTTGATTTAAAAAAAAAAAAAAATTACGTGATTAGGTAGGTATAATGAAATTTGAGAAACACCGCCCGCTTAAAAAACTGGAGGCCCGTGCACCCCGTGCCCTCCGCTATATCCGCGCATGACAACAAGATGGTGCAGGAAGAATTTCAATTCAAACTCAATCAATAAACTGAATCTCATGCATGTATGAATACTAAATGCACATGTATTACGTAACAATGAATTACTCACATATTTGGGTACTTACTGTAATCGCTCAGACGGAACTTTCAATTATGCATTACGTACGAGTGCCTGATCCAGTAGAGTATTTAGAACAATGAAAGAATAGTCTCGTTTTATTACCTATATCCCAGTGGAATGTGCTTTCTCACGCATGATCCTGAGAGGAAAGACGTCTTTCAATCACAACTAGGAAAAATCGCTTTCCCATCCAGGAAGCGCTTTTTTCCTAGTTGTGATGTTTTAACACGTAACTCAGGGCCAAATATTTGTCGTGTAAACAAAACTATCCTTACATTCAAATCTTACATTCTCCTAATATTTTATGGTCATGTCCCGCTGATCATTTTATTATTTTGATGTTATTTCATAATTGGGCTACCCTTCCTTCATATCTCAAAATACTCCTTGTCTGAGGAACCACTCTGTGAAAAAAAAAAATGGTGCTCTTTTGATGAGATTATTGTTCATGCTTAATCTATGTATTTGGTTTCCTTCTTTGTCTTCACACAATATTCTATAAATACATTCTGCGGTTTCTGCGACTTTAGAAAGTAAAATCTGACAGATTTTACTTTCTAACATTACTGTTAGACCTGACATGCATACTGTATAATCCCATTTCCAGTTCAAAGCTTGAATTAACCTTTTAAATGAGTCTATAAAGGTTACATTATTAAATTCCTAATATGCATTCAGAGTTGAACCTTTCGGTGCATTTCAAAAATTCCTATTTATGTTTCTAATATTTTTAGCAGAAAGTTTAATAACAATGATTAGGGGGGCATGAAGTTCAAAGTAGGATATCGTATGAAAATAATAAAACACAATACACTAATCCAGTTCATTTAAATTACAATGATATATTAACCCTTCTACTTTCCCCCATCTGACACGTGACCACCATAACCAATGCAAATGTACCTATAACATCAACATATAACCCTTAAATGAGAAACACTCTAATCCAACATAAAAAAATAAACATAATTAAAAAATATGAACATAGCAAAACACACGTAACACCAACAGAACACTCTTCTCTGGAATATCAGAGCTTCACCTCCAATCTCCAGACAACATTAGGAAAGATAAAAATTTTACTGTGAAATGACGAATATCAAAACAGGCGATGACTAATCCTTAGGATGAATTATATGCTATTATTTATAGAAAAAATCAAACACCCAAATCTATATAATGATAAATCTATTTGATAATTTGCTTTGTCTAGTTGTAAAATGCGAAGTTTATATCGGATTTAAACTCAAATTTGTATTTTGTAACCTAACCTCCAATACTACAACCAACACGTCGCTCAGAGCTTTGCAAACGTGTTCACTGCATAAGTGTTTTGTTGAAATTGTTAAATTTTCAAACAATTATTTTATGAAAGTCATATTTCTCAATACAATTTAGTTAGGTGTGTTTGATTGTAGGACGTGTTTTGTAGGCAGCGCAAAGAGAAGCTGGGTGCATACTAAAAAACATGGTGTTTATATCATTAACAAATAAAAAAAGAGAGACAGAGACTACACATTCACCGAATACTGAAATTTAAAACTAGAAACAATAGTCATGCGCAGAACAAAAGTCTAAATCAAAAGTGCCTGATAAGATTGTTGCTGGGGTTGCAGCAAACCTTTCACTTCTATAGTTTGAATAGACCTTTTACTCCTTTAGTACCCTTTTAACTATAAAATTAAAATAATTATTATTTTTGTTTATAGTTATTTTTCGTGTGGCTGAGATTTAACCCATTTGGCTTTCAATTTTCAACTGTTATCACTCAAATCGTTCGTTCAGTTGGATGCATTTGAATCTCTTTTTAATAAGATTCCATAATCGAAGATTAAAACGGAAACCCTATTGGAAAGCTTACGATGACAACCAGTCTATCTCAGGCCGGTCCTACCACGACGAGTTTTCAGGGATTTTCATTCTAACACTGTGTCAACCTGTGGTAATACAATACCCAGACCCGAGTGCTTCAAAACTCGGCTTTTGGTAGGACCGGACCTCAGAAGTATAAAATTCAAACTATACAGATACACAGTTATTACGGCCTTAACCGCGGCAAATGATATAAATAGTTAAAAACAGGTTCACTGTTAAAAATTTGCGGTATTTGCCAAGATGACTGTTCTCAAATTTATCAAATAATAAAGACGTTAAAGAACAGAAAATATTGGATGAAAACAAAATGTTGTCCTTGAAATTCCGTATTTATCAAAAAAAAAAAAAAAAAAATCCTGTCACACAAGTACTCTTAAAATAAAGTAATAATATCATAATGGGAGCATAGAAATGTAATTTACGTGTTAGAACATACAGCAGGAATTACAGAGGAAAACCACACCACATTCAGGCTTTGGAACTTTAGAGACAACATTTCCATTTGAATAAAAATACAAAATATATATATATATATAATTATTAGAATGAAAATGAAATAGAAAGAGTCCGTCTGGTGTATAGTGTGAACACACACAGAAGTGGTGGAGTCTGAATTTACAGCATAATTATTAGAATGAAATAGAAAGAGTCTGTCCGGTGTATAGTGTGAACACACATAGAAGTGGTGGAGTCTGAATTTACAGCATAATTATTAGAATGAAATAGAAAGAGTCTGTCCGGTGTATAGTGTCAACACACATAGAAGTGGTGGAGTCTGAATTTACAGCATAATTATTAGAATGAAATAGAAAGAGTCTGTCCGGTGTATAGTGTAAACACACATAGAAGTGGTGGAGTCTGAATTTACAGCATAATTATTAGAATGAAATAGAAAGAGTCTGTCCGGTGTATAGTGTGAACACTGAACACACACAGAAGTGACGGAGTTCCGTTTATGACTTTTATGTTCAGAAAAGCGGGTAGGGATGTGGGCATGACGATAATGTAAATACATTTTTTTTCCGGACCCCAGATCCCAGTTTCGATCAAGTAAAATAAAACTGTAGAACGGCTGATCCGCATGCCTAATTTAGGTTCAGTTCTAAAACAGAGACTAAACAGACAGTTAAAACTTTACCACTTGAGACGATATGTTGGAACTATTTTTCTTCTTTTGGCGATATTTGGTTACCAACCAATAAATTAAATAATCAGCCGTAGCTCAAAACCCGTTTGATTTCATTTTGTTCTATCATTTTTTCAGAGTTCCGAACCCATGGCTGTGGGCTGTACCTCGCTACCTCGTATTAGAACAGTCACATCTACCATATACATACAGACACACAGATAATAATTAGGTAGGTCTGTTTTTTCTCTCACTATAGCACTTGTGCACAATAGTGCTAATAAATTCGATTTAAATCAATGAACAGTACTTTGAGTAGTGTGCTGCAAGTAGCGAGTCGTTTAAGGTTATTTTTGTGCTTGATAAAAAAATCTGATAACAATAATGAAAGGGCTAAGAATACACATCCGGGGTGTAGGAGGGATGGACAGGGGAAGCTGAGAGAAATTACAAAGATCTTTCTCAGTTGTTATTGTTTCATTTTTAATAGCATTTCTACTTAAGTTTTTTTTTTCATATGGTTTGCATTTGTCAGTTCTTTTGTTCCAATTTATTCCTTCATGTGAAATACAACTTTTGACTGAGAGTTTATTCTTCTTCTTACAATTCTATCCGTATTATCTCTAAAATAATAATGTACACAGGTATCCAAACCATTGTTTTTTGTTTTCATAAATATATCGTCATAATAGCTTTCCTTAACTCTGTCTAAAATGAATTTATAATGGCCGATGTAGTCTGTACACTATACTATCCGCTTACTAAAAGATGAGATGCTCGTTGGAACTTTAGTATGAGTTTCTGATGCAATAACCAAATGACAAGTCCTATACTTATTCTTTTTCCACTGAGTACAACTTATATGAAGAACTATCTAAATAGAAGTTGTTCGTATTTGATTTCTAAGGAAAATAAATTGAAATATTTTCCTTTAATATAAAATCATATAATCAACTCATTAGCAGCAGGTAGTTTAAAATCCCTAAATCAAACCAAATTAAAATGAAAAATTTGGTGTAAAAATATGTGACTTTCCTTATCAGTAAAAGAAGTATAGCGAATAAGTTACCAAACAGTTACCACTACCTTGTAACAGACTTGTTTCAAACTAGCCAAAACATATTGCAATGGGAAAATATTGCCACAGATCAGTAAAAGAAGATGAATGTAAGATGTGCTTACATGTGAGACGTCAATTTTTCAATATCAAAACACGTCTTGAGCTCCCTAGAACCCAACAAATATCGAATGGAGTTTCAGCTATTGGTTCATGTGTGACTCTGTTTGTGAACAAAATATCACGAGAACCGTAAGACTTGTGAAAGTAACCAAAAAATATCAAATTTCAATACTCTATCACTTAATATTCTCTTTTTAGGCAGGATTTGTGAAACCGCCAACGAATTAGTTTTGATTATGATGAAAAACATCATCAACATGAAATTAGGGATTTTTTTGGGGAAAAAAGAAAAATCTGAGAATTTATTCAAAGGAATGACGAAAGCAGGCGTAGATTATGTCTATGACAACGTTCAAAAACTCAGAAAATAAAAATAAATTAAGTGATACAGCAACACTGCAATATAATATCATGCTGTGCAAGGAGGAAGAGAGGAAATGGTTCCAATATGAAAAAAGCTAGGGGAGTGAGAAAAAGAGAGTCCATGATTCGAAGAATATCAATATGTTGTGAATTTTTATTTTTTGCATTTTGGAAAGCTGTAGTATTGAAAGAGTGAGATAAACGTTAGCAAAAAGGGTGTGGGATGTGATAAGACAAACAATATACTACGAGCAGTTAAATAGAGTAGATATGATGGTTTTTAGAAGATTTCAGAAATATCATCCCTGCATTCACAATTATGGGATAGGAAATGGAAAAAGAAGAACATTTTATTTAGATGAAAGTTCAGATTGTCAACCATAAAGAAGAAAATAAAGAGTAACTTATAAATCGATTCTGAAATAGAGACTTAATGAATAATGATAGTTTCATGGTTATGACACGGAGAGGGGATGAAACAAGACTTGATCCTACACCTAGGGTATATAAATTATAGACTCCTGGAGAAAACTATCACCATTAAAGGTAAGTGGAATAGGTGCAGTAAAGAAGAGTAAAGTTCAAATAATAACGATAACCTTGACATCATAACAATACTGGCGATTTTAGATCCGCAGGGTACAAGTAGCCGTAAAAATATTTTTCACAAATCTACTATATCAAAGGAACGTTAAGAAGCATTTCAAGTTAAAATCTGCTAACCTGTGCATATGTGTCCATTATTATTTTGTTTCATTTTGGCGATCAGAAAGCTTGGGGTACTAGTTCTACAAACTTGTATCGATTTGTTCATATGATCCCGCGCGGTTACCGCGCGGTCATGTTAACATAGCCTTAAGCTGATCTGACCCCCCCCCTGCTATAGGAAATGTCATAGGACTTTATACTGCTGCCGACCTACATTTCTGTATTGCCTTTTCATTTTGTTTATGTTTCTTGTCATGGCCGAAATGACGTCGAACAGTTCGTCCCTATGTTAGTTCGGCAGAGACTGGATGTCTCTGCTTTACTGTTACTTGAGATCAAGCTTTGCTTAGGTTTATTAGGATCGGCAGCCAAGCTTCCCTCTGACAGTATAGTCGAGTTAGTGTGTGGAAAATGTTAAACAACTTTCTACGGCGATTTATCGGTTCATTACGATCGAGTGAAAGGACTCTAAATCTACTATTTGAAGGTGGTCATGTCTCTTATGAAATGTGATTGAACATAAGGAGAGTGCTAAGTATTTTTTCTTTTAAGACTTTCAGTTTTTGAAAAATAAGACGCAACTTTTTTCCCTTTGTTCTGTCAAATAGATATAAATATACACAAAGATCCTTAGGATAAAAATGTAATGGATGAATTCACTGTACCTAATATTATACCTAGGTATGTAGGAATACTTATATTATGTTTTTATATTTCAAAATCAATAAAAGGCAGCTTTATGAATATAGTCTCAGGAAAAAGAGTTAAAAAAATATCTCATTCAGCAAAAATAAAAAAATGGAGTGGGTAAACATTGTATAAAAATAAATAAATCAAAAAAAATATTTGCGTTGAAAGCCTCATATAGATATTTTTAAAGGAGACAGATTCTTCCATTTTTCAGAAAGCTTTCGAAAACTTTTTTTTTTTATTTTTATTAAAATTTCATCACCGTTACCACCACAAAAGATTCTGAATAGAAATACGTTCAGCTTCATTAACTCCAAAAATCATTTCGATCGGTTTTCTCTATTAACACGCTTGTTTCATTCTTTCCATATTTTTCTACAA
Source organism: Pachypsylla venusta (assembly GCA_012654025.1). Lineage (NCBI taxonomy): Eukaryota > Metazoa > Arthropoda > Insecta > Hemiptera > Aphalaridae > Pachypsylla > Pachypsylla venusta. Next base: position 21,087,414 of record CM022874.1, on the reverse strand, counting down.
ACTAAGCATTAGGACTGAGTTATTTTGAAGATACCTCTTCATACATTTATAAGAATTTATAGGATAGAAAATTATTAGGTAAATACATTTTAGACTTCCTGAGACGAAGCACATGAAGGCTGCCGAAAGATACATAGAGGTCAGTGCAAAAGACATAAAATCAATTAAAGGTCCCATTGCAAAAATAAGTTGTTAACGTTATTCCTTAAACAACGATGTCTTCCAAATATATACCTATATTATGTCTATTACCTTTACATCTGTCCCATAAATCACCTGTGCTAGTACTGCATCAGTAATTCGTATCAGCAAAAATGAAGCTCAATAGGGTATAATTGGCCAAACAAAACCATAGGTCTTACTGGACTGTAACTGTAAGAAAATGGCAAAGGAAACAAATCTGGTATCAGAAAAAAAGGTGGCAAAAATCAAAACTAAAATTATTTATGTATTGTACATCCGAAATTAAGAATATTATGTTTTCACAAACTATATTCAACTCTATGATTGGGTATTGCCTCTATGACTAAATCAAAAACAAAGGTGAAGAGTTACTGGACTAATAAACGGATTTGTGGCCTCACAATTCATCTAAATAAAATGAAAATCTTCAGGGAAAATTCATTGTGAACACTTGTTGGCGCAGACAAGGAAACAATGTATTGAAGAGTATGTATCATGAAGTCAAACCCCAGAGGGGAACCCATCCAAAATAAGCTAGTGACAAGAAACTATAATACACAAGACTTACCTATTCATTCAAAGTTTGGATTTATTAGGTTATATCTTTTGGCCTTTTTCTTTCCTAATAAATTTAGATAAAGAAACCCCAAAATAAATTTCTACTCTCCTAAACTCTTAACTCAAACGTGAGACGTGAAGTTAAAGTAAAGGTTTCAAACAAATTCTTCCTTGCCAAAACATTAATTGATTATTAGTCCAGTAGAATGGTCATCGAAAATGCCCTTAGTTTGCGTTACCATACACGAATTTCAAATCAAATGAAATTCGATAGAGAACCATTAAGAGATGTTAAATCTGAATTTGCAGTAGCGTGCAAACTTTCTTTGCAAAGTTATGCGAAAAAACGTTTTTCTTCACATTTTCACGAATATCTCGACTTATATTTGCTCTACATGAGAGAGTGACATATCATTCGCTTTGAGATAAAATTATCTACATTTTTTGTTAACATTATTTTTTTGTTACACGAACACATAAAAAACTATTAAGGTTTAAATTGAAAAATTTGTATTTCGAATCCGGTTTTTTGCAAATAACTCATTTCTTTTGCATTTTAACGCTATAAAGCCCCAGTAGTTTTTTGAAGAAAAGTCAATTACCGTTACTTTGGTAGGTTAACCATGAAAATCCGAATAGCGAGTCTCCGGCAATCCACGCGCGAATATGTGCATGTCGAAAATAGGCATTTTATCCGTCTTTTTCTTTTGATGATTTTTTCATCTGTCATAAGTGTACACATAGCACGAATTTATAAGATTATTTCTCTTGTTTATAAATATAGGTTGTGTGTGATATATTGAGATTTGTCAGTGCAGGTTTCCAAAATATTAAAGTTTAAATTAAAATGTTTGTGTTTGTATTCCGAATACGGTTTTTCGCAAATTAATCAGTATTTCTTTATTTTTACTCTGGAAAGTTGATAAAGTTGTTCCTAAATTCACTTTATTACCTGTTCAGTGGTGAGTCAATGAAGAAAATCCAATTATTTAGTCTTCGGCAATGTGCGCGCAAACATTCTGCTCTTTTCTTGAAGAAATTCCTCATGATCCTTACGTTCACGGATGATGCTATTTTTGATGAAAGTATTGATACCGCTCGATTTGACCTCCTCCACCTGGCCCGAACTCAAAGATTTTTCACAAAAAAAAAAAAAAAAAAAACAGTTCCTCATTTTCACTTCTGTGCTGTGGCATGCAACAGGAACAGCACTGACAGAAAGTACGAGAGTATATTGGTGACGAATTTCCATGTTTCGGCATGTTTCGACAGGTCGATCGATCACGAGGAAAGTATTAAGTGACCGTTTAATTAGTCACGGTGACTCGAAGATTTCACACGGCAAATAAGTACGCACTTATGGCACCGGGAAAACCTGCACTGACAAATCTCAATATATTACACACAACCTTTATTAATAAACAAGAGAAATAATCTTTTAAATTCGTGCTATGTGTACACTTATAACAGATGAAAAAATCTGGTGTGAACATCACACGACTTTCTGAAGCTTTGAAGTCCCCTCATACAAAGTTGTCTTTTTCAATTTCTTATATGAAACTGATATGAATTGGCCCGAAAAGTTCTACCTATTTCCATTCTGGTTTTAGGCGGAACCGCCAAAAAGCGGCCTTCAACCACTAATTTGCGGCCAAAAGTATGTTATATTTTAACCTAAGTTGAATTCTTCAATTTCCTGTATGAAATTGATATGAATAGGCACCAAATTTCAAGTTCTAGCTCTTTCCAATCTGGTTTTAAGCGGAACCGCCAAAAAGCGGCCGTCAAACGCTAATTAGCGGCCAATATATATTACACTTAAACCTAAGTTGTATATTTCAATTTTTTGTATAAAATTGATAGAAATAGGCACCAAGTTTAAAGTTCCAGCTATTACCGTTCTCATTTTAAACAGGATATGCGAAAACCGCTAAAAAGCGGCATAAAACCGTCAACGATATATTCGATTTCCACCAGAAGCTTATTTTGCCGTTCATGGCATAAAACTGATATACATACCAAATTTCAAGTCTCTAGCACTTGCCGTTCTTGAGATATCTTGTTCACAGACAGACGGACAGACAGTGACACACACACACGGACCAATGGCTGAAACTCGAGATTTGGGCTCTGGGGACCCCAAAACGTGTTTTCGCATTGAAAACTCGACATCGAAAATTTCAGCCCATTACAATACTTTCGTTTTTATAGGGATAAGGAATGTAAAAATCAAGAAAAGAAAATGCCTATTTTCGACATGCACATATTCGCGCGTGGATTGCCGGAGACTCGCTATTCGGATTTTCATGGTTAACCTACCAAAGTAACGGTAATTGACTTTTCTTCAAAAAACTACTGGGGCTTTATAGCGTTAAAATGCAAAAGAAATGAGTTATTTGCAAAAAACCGGATTCGAAATACAAATTTTTCAATTTAAACCTTAATAGTTTTTTATGTGTTCGTGTAACAAAAAAATAATGTTAACAAAAAATGTAGATAATTTTATCTCAAAGCGAATGATATGTAATGAAATTCGAAAGAAAAACGTTTTTTCCTAATAGTTTGCACGCTACTGCAAATTCAGATTTAACATCTCTTAATGGTTCTCTTTCGAATTTCATTTGATTCGAAATTCGTGTATGGTAACGCAAACTCAAAATACCATTCTACTGGACATGGAAATCTAGCTTTGCCGCCCAGAACACCCCTAAATCACTCTAGTGAATGCTGAAGTGTGTGGGAATGACAATCTTGTTAAAATTGCTGACTCTAATAAGAAGCGAAACAACAAGAGAAACTATTTTATACACCAATAAGAATAAACATAAGCAGGGAATAAGTAAAATAAAATACTAGAGAGTTTTCATCAAGTCGGAAAAACGTTTGAAAACACAATTTCCTGTATTTTCACGCTCTACTCGACACTCGATTTAGTTCAAACACAGTGCACGTTTCGACTTCTCGCATAATATTCTTTTGCAAAGACTGTTTATTTTTCTGCAATTTACCAGCCCCTTGAAATTAACTATAATGTCAGATTTCTCTTCTGCAAGCATTTTATCTTTTGTGATTTGAAATCTGAAGTACATCCACATTTTCTTTGTGGATTTCTATTGGAACACAACTGCCCGATGAACTTCCCGCTTGGATTTTGTTTTAAAGTTTACCTGCAAACACTTTTTTTTGCAATCTGGCTACTGCATGTATTCTAGGTTAAGTATCTTTTTAATAACCTCATTGAACTTAAAAATATCTGATGCACGTATTGTACAGACAAAATATGTATGTACAGTACCGTCTTCTCTCTTCGCTTTAACCCGCGGTGACTACGCTTCCTTTTTGTCACTTGAGCTGCATGTGCGGTTTTGAAATTAACATCACATGCAGTTCGAGTGAGAAAAAGGAAGCGTAGTCACCGCAGGTTAAAGGGAAGAGAGAAGACGGTTTGGTGCGATCATGTAAAACCAATACCTTGCCTCTTGTAACTAATAATAATAAAATCAACTTATGCAGATCCATAAATTCAACTTGCATGTTCAAACACTTTTTGATAGTTAACTACCTTATATACAGGATTGTTCACAGAAGAAAAAACCTTTTAGAGTTGTTCCAAATATTTTGCTATTTGCTGCTAAATATTCAATTTTCACGATTCGTCCATTCTTGATAGCTGATCAAAGATATGGCCCCCCAGACTCGCTTCAATAACTCAAGAAAATAAGCTAATAACAGAGCTGATTTCTGTATTATTTTACCCTATCAGTACAAGTAAACTAGGTCCGTGAGAAAAACAAAACATATCTACTCATTGCAATCAGGTAGGCTGAATATCTAAAAACCTATTCAGCAAGCAATCCTTCATTATTACATTTAGAAAATTAATATTTCTGTCAAAAAGGATTTTTTATGAAAATTGTCACTGGTCTCGATTAATATCGGAACCTGACATACGCTAATCAAAAATTGATCTACCTCGTATTATTTATCTCAGATACCTATATAAATAATAATGAGCAATTTAGGCTATCGTATGGCTAAGGCTTGGCATTGGATGTGTGTCCAGAAAAACATTTAGCCTAGAAAGAGAAACTTGCTTAGTTTAGGGAAAAGTAAACCTCTAGCGCTAGTATACAACGGGAGGTATGCGATAGGTAAAGTATATTTGTTATCGGCATATCAGTTTATGATTTAAACGACGTTTTGCTGTGTTCAGTCTATAATGACTCCCGCTGTGATGTGACGCACTCCAGCGACTGTCCACATCTGTAACTGCAGGAGTTTCCACATTTTCTATATTATTCTTTATGACTCTACGAATGATTCAAAAGTTTCTTATTTCTTACTCCATCATCCATTCTCTGAAACACACTATCTTCAACAATATTAACGACTTTCTTACCTTCTTTTATTGAGGAATATTGCTCAACACATTTAAGTATGACATTGTAAAAGTTTGATTCTTCCTAAAGACTAGAGCCCCATCTGTGAACATAACGATTTGATTTTATGATTACAATATTATTTGCTGTACAAGAAGAATATAAATTTAATCATATTTATGGGCTATTGTGGTTTTTGCATAATTTATGAAGAAGTAGGGATTATGAGTGTTGAGTTTACAATTCATAGCCACTATGTAATAATAAATAATATTGTAAATGTAAAATTGTGAATGTAACTCTGTCTGTCTGTTCGTTATATTTTAAAGCTTTTTTGCTGAACCCTGAACCGATTTTCATGAAATCTGACATGGAGAAACTTTTAGGAAGTGAAACTGCTTATATTAAATTATAACTATAACGCACTAGAAATCTGGATTTTTTTAAACNATTTTCCCCCCTTCACCCCGTCCATCCTCCTAGACAACCTGAGCAGTATAGTAAACATTCATTGACTCTCCCCCCTTCACCCCGTCCCCTCTCCTTCCTGATTCACTGTAAAAAAAAGAAAAACGGAGAGATCAAAGAAATACAATACAGGGTGTATATCACATATACAGGTTGATCATTTCACTATATTAAAGCTTATAGCTTCAGATGCTTAGGCAAAAGCCTTCAGATGCTTAAGAACATCCGCAAAAATTAAAATGCGTTTTTGTATACTTCTAATTTCTATGACCTAATTCATTGGCACAAAAAATCTTTGTTGCTCATATCAGCTCTCTGATAGTGTCACTGCGAAGTGTTCCAAAAGGTCTAATAAGCAACAAGAAAACGATAAAATAACCATCCGGCAATTGATGATGATTTTGTTTTATATAAATAAAAATTTGGTCAAACCATAAACTGCCTATATATACCTGCTTTAGTTGCTTTACGATAAATTAATTGTTTTCTTTTAGGAGTCTTCCGAAAACCTGAAAATGTTTTATCTTTGAGCTACATATTCTTTAGAAAGCCCGTATCTCAGAAGAGCTTCCAAATAAAAGGAAAAAACTTGTTAAAATGGCAATTGTAAAAAAACCACTTGAATTTGAAAACAACAAATAAGTTTGTAGTTGAAAAAAGTTACAATTTTCTGGAAAAAGAATCGCTCTAAATGGGAAAAAGAAGTCGTTCTCTTTTGAAGTTTTTGAACAAGTTGATTGTCTTGTTTGAATAGAAGTAAATTGTTTTCGGTTGTTATTTGTTCTACGAAAAGAAAAGTTTTATCTAAAATTTTCAAAAAAAAGACCGCCTCTCTAATTCTTAGAACGAAATTTATTTTCAGGAGACTTTAAAGAAGAAAGAAACTCAAAAATTCATTGTGATTGACAAAAAAGCTAGATAGAATGAAATAGGTTCTCAGAAAAATAGTTTGTGCGCTGTCTCATAGGTATGTGTGGATACCTAAAGTATGATGAAAAGATTTAACTCAAAATTGACTTTGTTCTTTTTCCTACGAAAATGTAAACAATTCAACGAGAATCTCCTCTATTCACTCCAATGAGCTCATGTTTAAACTCTTAAACCTACTGGAAAGTTTTGATTTTCAGCGAGCCTTTTGGGCTAGTAGTCTCCAAACGGGCCAAATATGTAAATATATGAGTTGGTTAAATTGGGGTAAAATGTCAAGTAAAACCATAATGAAGGTTGAAAATTACTTTATCTTCACTTGACTAAAAAATATTAAAGATGTTAAGGAGCTAACTAGTTTCGTCCTCTCCTGAGAACATGTAAATATAATATGTCTTTTTTCCACTTTTTTATTATAATCTCTATGTTAAAAGTTGTTTACTTTCTTTAAATAAAACATTATCTATACATTTTTAACGTGTTAAAAAATGTTCAAAAATGGACCTTTCCAGTAATTTCAAAGTTTTTCAATATGCCCTATTTTGGACCATTTTCTTTGAGGAATATCGGCTTATAATATCTTATAAGTAAAATAATGTTGAAATAAGTAATAGAAATATAAAGAGTAGATTAAACAATCAAAACTCATTGGAAACACGTAGGCACACAAATAATTTACGAAATAATTCATATCTCTTCAAAAACAAACAAAATACCTAAATTTAGGATTAGGTATATGTTTCAAACTCGTATTACAGGTTATTTGGATAGAGGAGACCTATTGACAGACATCTAATGTTATCAATAATGTATCTAAACAAAGTTGTGGTATCTGGATCTTGCATAAGTTCGCACGTTTATGTATCATCAAAAAATACATGCATAGTTATAAACCTTGTGGATACGAGCAAATAATTTCGTCACCGTGGCGACGCCACGCAGAGTGTATTCATTTCGATACTGTGCGTTGATTTTTTTCGAGTTTTTGGTTATTTGCAGATTTCCTTTAGAAAAATACATGTCTCAAAGAAATTGTGTGTTTTTCATGTTTTAGAGCAACTTCTGTTTTTTTAATTCAGGTACAGAATGTCCCAAAAAAAAAACGTTTCCCATGTAAAAATGTCATAACTTTTTCATTTAATAACTTATTTCTTTCATAATGGCTAGGGATAATTTGAAAAAAAAAAAAATCCTATACATCAGGCTCCCTCACCCACCAAAAGTTATTCCTTTATTTTTCACTTTCAAAATTGAAATACTCTCTTCTCCCAAACTCATTTTCTTATTTTCAAAAAATCAATATTTCGGACTAGTATTCATAGATTCATCATGTGCCGATTGTTGTTTTTCTATTACATTTCTTTCCGTTCGAAAAACTGAGAAGCCATGGTTCATTATGAATAATGAGATTTTTTTTGACTCCGAGTAAGATATTCCTTATGGAAGAACACGGTTGATGAAAATTTCAGTACCTCACTTTGAAAAAGAAAAGTGGAAACGTTTCCTCATCCAGCATAAGTTTTCCGTTCATGTGGGTTAGAATAATGTTTGAATAAAGAATTACAATCATTAAAAAAGCGAAGAAATAAATGAAAGAAGAATAAAAAAATGTATAAAGTGGTTTTGAGTGAGTGTGTTGAAGTGACACTGACAAAATGATTAGAGGGTGTGGGCATGGAATGAGTGTGATGGAATGGATGAGTAGAGAAGAGGCTGTCATGAATATACTATTGCCAGGGACAACACAACTCCGTTTGAAAGAGAGGTGTTGTTCATTTTATATTACCAACTTGTGTTTGTGTTTATTTAGAACATGTTAGGCTTTTGAAATCCAAAATTAAAAAAACTCTGCACAGCAAAGTTTTATTTTCATTACTAAATTTTGACAGGGTAAATACTGGTTTTTGTATTCAGCAATTTTATTTTAGGAGATTCAAGTCTGCTATAATTAGTATGTCTGACGTGAATCATTCATTGCTTTTCGTCTTTTTCCACAAAGGTACCTAATTAAAAAACAGACACCTTCTTCTATCCATCTCAAGATAAAAGAAACATGATATTTAAAAAAATATGATCAAGATAAGGATATTAGATATTTCAGATAACATTAGATATTTCAAGGTATCAGACAAGTTCTTGTTTATCTTGAGCAGTACAAATACGACAGCGTAAGACCATGTTGTCTGTTAGAGCCTTCCTCAGAACATTTTGATTTTCTCTCAACTGCATACTGCAGCTACAATTCGTATTTTTACTGCTGAAGGCAATGAATTGGAAACAAGAATAAATAAGCAATATCATCTGTGTCTGATGAACAAGAGCTTGTTTATCAGATGATACAAGTAATAATCAGAAGGATTTATTTTAGGACCTCGGAAGCCAGGAATTCGCACCATCCCTATCTATCCACCTGATGTTTGAAAGGAGAAGATAAAAACGAAAGAAAATTTAAAGAAAAACTGAAATAGATAGTAGCTGTCGGTAATAATAATAATAATATGCATGTCTCTTTTTCATAGTTTGACCACAGGTGCAAAAACAATGAATTCTTATAAATTCATAATGAAGCATATCATTGTGCGTATGCAAGGCGTTCGGGAATTATTATCGAACAAAAGGACAAACAGACGCTTAATTAAAAAATCGTGAAGATAAAACTAGATCTCACACTGTTAGAAAAAGTGGCAGAGATGAACAGAGCAACAAGTAAACCAATAATTTTGGTACCTTCTCGAATAAAATAATTTGTTAAGCAACATCAAGACAGTTCAGTTTTCAATGTTAGTCCAAGAATAAAAATCAGATAAGACCTGAGATTAAGCGGGATGAATTTTCCTAATAGTTATTTCATCTGATACAATATTATGCCTAGGATATCTATCCCGCCTAACATAAACGTAATAGGTATATCTCGAGATCTTCTGCGGGGAATACAATATAGGTAGGTACATAAAAGAAATTGAATCTATTTTGTTCTTTTGAAAAATCCGCCATTGATTTTGCAACACACACAACGATAGTAAGTATTGAATAATTACCACGGTGAATAAAATTTAATTTATTATTTTTAAAAGACATCAAATTGGGAACCCAGATTTTTTTTGGGCAAAAACATAAAATAGTCCATTTCAGTAATATTTTATACTTTCAGGTATTTGTTCTAGGTTTTGGAGCAATAATAAATTCCTCATTATACCCCTATATGTTAACATATCCCTTCCCCCACCCCCATACAAATATTCCTTTGATGAGGCATTATCAAATTTAAAGTGTAATTTAGAGTATATTTCAAACATCGAAATCAAAACATAAAACACCATTTTCATGTATACGTATATTGCTGGAAGCCCCATTTTATTAGAATCTAACTTTACATGATTGCTTTGGAATCTAAAATTTTGCATTTCATTATCAAGCAAATTGATAAAGGTCTGAAATATGCATTCATGCAATTTTGTTCAAACATAACAATTTCAATGTACTTTCACGTTGACACAATTGGAGAGGTGTTTGGTAAATTGGGCGGCTTAAAGTTGAGCTGAATTATCTTGATGATGCTTGGGAATTCATTACTTGTATGATATTTTACCATCCCGCATTCGTGTAGGGTGGATAAATTCACACATGTCGAAAAAATGATCTGTTAAGCATAATCGGGACAGGTTGCTGTTTAATGTAATTCCAAGAATCAAACTCAGATAATACCGAGGATGTAGCAGGATCAATAGAACAATAGGCTACCTGAAATGGTACAAGGAGTTTGTGAGTTATCGTGGAACGAAAAGACAAACAGAAGCTTAATTCTAAATCGAGGAGTTAAAAATAGATCTCACTTTGTTCGATCAACAAGTGGCAGAGATAAACAGACCAACAGAGGACATCCAGCTAGGGAAATACAAAAATAATAAAGAAAGCAAATATTTTGCTAACATGAAGAGGCCAATAGAGAATTTTGGAAACAATTAGGAGTGTCTCTCCATCGAGATGGGGATATGGGGTGATGAGCATACAAAAATAAAAATAATATACTAAACTATAGAACTCATTCACTGAAATGGTCACCAATTTATATGAAAATCTGATAAGTTCGAGAGTTATAGTGGTAAACATTAGGAAGACAAACGATCTATCAAAAAAAAAAAAAAAAAAAAAAAAAAAAAAAAAAAAAATTGCTCTGTAAAAACTAGGCATTTACTTCATTCGTCAATTGTTATTTGTCACAAGTAATTTATGACGCGGGTATATGCTCTGCATCAGCATTAGATAAAAAGTATCTATATAATAACAGATATCTTCTATTCAACCAACTTTTCCAACTGATGGATATAATTGTTTGAATATTAATATTTGTTGATGTAATCATTTATAATTTAAAATGGTCGAAAATTTCGGGACACACTATGGAAGCTTTCAGAACAATTTGCATAGTATTCAAAACATGGCGTATATGAGTATAAGTATAAAATAGAATAATTATTACAAACACAATATGATGTACTGGGTGACAGTGACAATTTGCATAGTATTCAAAACATGGCGTATACGAGTACTAGCTGTTTTACCCGTTCTTCGCTACGGGCTATAATAGCTGATAGAAGAATGAGGATAAATATGAATGTTCAAATCTGAAGAACAGATTAAAAAATAATAAATTAACTGCCCAAAAAAATAAAGCGAAAATAAAATTATTGGGAAGGAGCTATCGTGTCAAAGGGTACTCGTGAGACCTGATTGACGCAGCGCTTCCTATTGTCATGGGGTCGCGGCTCTTATATGTCCACTTCCAGGAAGGTCTCGTAGACCCCAGTTGGGGGTATGTTGATTTAGGCAGTTTAGGGGATATCATCTGATCAGCAAAACTACACTTATTTACCGGCAAGGATAAACAGAAATAAAAAGGTGATAATATTTGATGGACGCGACTTTTTCCTCATTTGGGATATTAAAAAATCCTTTCTTATTGCACATCTAGCACATAAAACGAATCTATATACCAAATTTCAGCCACGGGAAATTTACCCGTACGGGCGCGACTATTTCCCCCGCGCTCCAGTTAGAATATTAAAAGATCCTTTCTTTTTGCACATCTAGAACATAAAGCGAACCTACATACCAAATTTAAGCCACCGAAAATTTACCGGTAGGGAGAAAAAGTAATCAAAATGTGATAATATTTTATGGGCGCGGCTTTTTCCACCGTGGTTGGCGCCCCAGTTGGAATATTAAAAAATCCTTTCTTACTGCACATCTAGATCATAACGCGAACCTACATACCAAATTTTAGCCACCGAAAATTTACTGGTACGTAGAACCAGTGATGAAAATATGTTTTTCATATGTAAACGCGCCCATTTACCCCAACGGCTGGCGCCCTTGTTGGAATATTAAAAAATTTCAGCCATCAAAAATTTACAGGTACGTAGAAACTGTGATGAATAGGTGATAATATTTTATGGGGGCGGCCCTTACAAAATCCTTTCTTATTGCACATGTAGAACATAAAGTGAACCTACACACAAAATTTCAGCCACCGGAAATTTACTGGTACGGAGAAACAGTGATAAAAACTGATTATATTTGATGGACCCCTTTACCCCCGCGGATGGCGCCCCAGTTGGAATATTAAAAAATCCTTTCTTATTGCACATCTAGAACATAAAGCGAACCTACATATCAAATTTCAGCCATCAAAAATTTACCGGTACGTAGAAACAGTGATGAATAGGTGATAATATTTTATGTGGGCGGCCCTTACCCCCGAGGTAGGCGTCTCAGTTGGAATGTTGAAAAATCCTTTCTAATTGCGCATCTAGAACATAAAGCGAACCTATATACCACATTTCAGCCACCGGAAATTTACTGGTACAGAGAAACAGTGATGAAAATATGTTAGTATTTGATGGGCGCGCCCTTTACCACCGCGTATGGCGCCCCAGTTGGAATATTAAAAAATCCTTTTTTATTGCACATCTAGAAGATAAAGCGAACCTACATACCAAATTTCAGCCACGAAAATTTACCGGTACGGAGAAACAAATATTGATAATATTTGTTGGGCGCGCCTTTACCCCCCGCGGCTGGCGCCCCAGTTGAAATATTAAAAAATCCATTCTTATTGCACATCTAGAACATAAAGCGAATCTACAAACCAAATTTCAGCCCCCAGAAATTTACCGGTACGGAGAAACAGTGATGAAAACGTGATTTTCATATGTAAACGCGCCCCTCTTTCCCCCGCGGCGGGCGCCCAATTGGAATATATAAAAATCCTTTCTTATTGCACATCTAGAACATAAAGCGAACCTACAAACCAAATTTCAGCCAATGGAAATTTACCCGTACGGAGAAACAGTGAAGAAAAGTGATAATATTTTATGGGGGTGCCCTTTACCCCCGCGGTAAGCGCCCCAGTTGGAATATTACAAAATCCTTTCTTATTGCACATGTAGAACATAAAGGGAACCTACACACAAAATTTCAGCCACCGGAAATTTACTGGTACGGAGAAACAGTGATGAAAAAAAGATTATATTTGATGGGCGCGCCCTTTACCCCCGCGGCTGTCGCCCCAGTTTTAATATTAAAAAATCCTTTCTTATTGCACATCTAGAACATAAAGCGAACCTCCATACTAAACTTCAGCCACCAAAAATTTACCTGTACGGAGAAATAGTGATGAAAAAGTGATAATATTTGATGGACTGAGGGACGCGCACTTTACCCCCCGCGGCTGGCGCCCCAGTTGGAATATTAAAAAATCCTTTCTTATTGCACATCTAGAACATAAAGCGAACTTACCTACCAAATTTCAGCCACCGAAAATTTACCGGTACGGAGAAATAGTGATGAAAAGGTGATAATATTTGTTGGGCGCGCACTTTACCCCCCGCGGCTGGCGCCCCAGTTGAAATATTAAAAAATCCTTTCTTATTGCACATCTAGAACATAAAGCGAATCTACAAACCAAATTTCAGCCCCCAGAAATGTACCGGTACGGAGAAACAGTGATGAAAAGGTGATTTTCATATGTAAACGCGCCCCTTTTTCCCCCGCGGCGGGCGCCCCAATTGGAATATTTAAAAATCCTTTCTTAGTGCGCATCTAAGACCTAAGTGCGACCTACATGCCAAATTTCAGCCTCCTAGGACGTACCAGTGCGGAGAAATCGCGATGATGTCACGTGAGTGTGTTTCTCCTTTATATATATAGATAGATAAGTATAAAATAGAATAATTATTGCAAACATAATATGATGTACCGGGTGACACTGACAATTTGCATAGTATTCAAAACATGGCGTATACGAGTATCAGTATAAAATAGAATAATTATTACAAACACAATATGATGTACCGGGTGACACTGACAATTTCCATAGTATTCAAAACATGACGTATACGAGTATAAGTATAAAATAGAATAATTATTGCAAACACAATATGATGTACCGGGTGACACTGACAATTTGCATAGTATTCAAAACATGACGTATATGAGTATAAGTATAAAATAGAATAATTATTGCAAACACAATATGATGTACCGGGTGACACTGAAAATTTGCATAGTATTCAAAACATGACGTATACGAGTATAAGTATAAAACAGGGAAAGTTTACTATAAAGGGCCGAGGTACGGCCGATTTTACGATTCTTTATGAAAAATCATAGAAGACTAATAGACATAGATTGATAGGAATGAACCCCCCCCCCAAATCAAAGATTGGGACCCCAGAAAAATTATCAGAGTTTCAATCGTTTTCGAGGTACGGCCGATTTTTGTTTGAAAATTCAAATTTTTGCACAATTTTGTCCGATTTAAATAAAATTTTGTACAAATGCGGTTAGTGCCAATATAATTTCATTAATATGTAATCTATTTGTATTCTCTTATCGCGTTTTGACGGTTGTACCTCTGTGATATGATTATTAATTTAAGAGTCAGATTTATTATCATTTTTTCTCTCATCTTCTCGAAACGAAGTTCGGGTACTCAGCTACTAATTCATAATAGAGGATATAGTCCTGAAAACAGAACTGAATGATGCACATGCACACTGATGTCTTTCTGTAATACCCTCCTCACAGTTTTTTAATTTGGGCCTAAGTATTCTATAACTAATAATTCTGTAGGGATAAAAAATATTTATGAAATTAAAAATAAGAACAATAAAAATATTTACAAAGAAACAGTATCGATCCAGATAAAGAATAATTATTATGAGATAATAGGGCAAGCTTTCAATAACTCTCAGGCTATCCTCCTCAAGCCAGTGAAGACTCTTCTTTTTGTAAATAAATGTATTTTATATTAGTAGTCAAGACTGTTATTGTATTCTCTTTAAAATCAGTTTTTAACTGTTTGAGGAGCTCCACGCAGTGACTTTTCTCTAATATTCGGTAATGTTGATGATAGATCTTATGTGTTCATGATAGGTGTTCCTATCGTCGGGGAATGGGCGTATAAACGAAACCTTATCACAACTCACATTGATTTTTGTTCATTTCAGTTTGTCGTTAATTTATTGATTTAACAGTATTAGAAAAGACCATCATGGGGGGACCACTGATTGTTTAAAGCAATTTTTTCCTAGTGGGACTACTAATGGGGTATGGATACTATCCATGCAGTATGGGGTATGAATACTATCTATCCATTGCTTAGGTTTTGTTTATACGAATATATCTCGTTAATATGATCACCAATCTCAATAAATCATAAAACTACTGACACTGATGAGATCGATACTTCCAGTTGAAAAGGTTCATCCAAAACAATCATTTTGCTCAGAGGTTCAAAAAGAATTTCTAAGTTGCAAGAAAGCATACAAATTGTATTATCATTACTAAAAAGAAAACACGATATTTTTCCCCAAAAATAATAATAATATATCTAAAAAAGGCATCCCCACTTCTTGTTGACTCTTCACTCTGTCTCGTGTTTCGTTTTACATTTTCGTCACGAAAAAGATATAATTTTAGACAGTCTGTGGATAATGTATGTGCATATCTTACATATGAACTTACGCGATAAAAAAAACAAAACAAAATAAGAAGAACAAGAGACGGCATGAAGAGGGAATGAAAAAAAAATGATACAACGAAAGCTTTAAAATCCACATTCATCCATAAGAATGCTGCATGAAAAATGATAAACCATATATAGATAACGTGATGCAGCACCCAATATGATAAACAGATCAGCATAAAATGCTGTTAATTCAACTAAAGCTGACGTAACCTAAATATTATGAAAAAAATTTCGCTGTATATTGATGTGGAGAAAGGAAAATAAATCTAGTTTTAAAGATTCATGAAAAAAAAAAAAAAAAAAATGTTTTTAGCATTGCGAAGTATTATCAATATTTAAGCATCATTTAGATCATCTTAGATATGGTCCTACATAAACTACTGTGACACTGGTAAATATCCGGGATTCGTGCACAACATGACCATTTTTTGTTTCGTCAGGACGTCTGCTAGTCTCACTAAGACACCACTTGATGATCAGTGTCTAAAATGGGTCATTCGCAAAAATTTGTTTTGAGAAAAGGCAGAGGCAGATCAAACTTAGATACTACAATACCTACCTGCAGCTAATGGTGTTATTGCTAAATAAAGAAAACATAATGTATGATTAAGAAAATCAATATCCCCTAAATGGGCCATTTATACGCCATTATGGCCATTTTTAGAGAATGACCATCACTGAACACAGTAAAAATCCATCATAAAACAATTTCGGAATTCTAATTTCTCTTTTGCCAAGAAAACTAAAGACCATATATTGTTTCACGGGATTACCATATCCAGATATACAGGGGGTCAAAAATAACATGAAACGGCCCGTATGAATATAACATACTGCAGCTTCCAGGTTTCAATTGAACTAACGTACTGCCGATTCCCATGCGCTTACATGACTTTATTTATTTTCCTGAATTTCCCTCAGAGCAACATTGATGATGGCAAACAAACTCTGTGACATGTCAATATTATTTTGCACTTTCATAGTTAGCTAAGTACAACACAAATACAAGAATTGAACGTATATTACTGAAATACTAAAGGAACAAATGAAGAATTACTATAGTATTTTGTACATGATGAAGCAAAATGTTTTGAAAATGGAATCCAAAGAAAAGAGGGAAAAATGATTAAAAGCCTTTCTTTTTTTCTGAAAAGCTTTTCTTGTGTGTTATTAGATTTCTTGGTATATACTTGATAAATGAAAACGAAACACTAAATAAATAAGAAATATAACACAGCTAGGTATATACGTAGAAATAGCTGAACAAGCTAAATATAATAAAAATAGGTAAAAAAAAAAGAAAAGAAAATTGAGCCAGAAAGAAGTAAAAGAGAGAGAAAGTAAAAAGTTCATTTATAGAAAAGTTGCAGATGTCATGTAAAAACTAAATGGAAAAAAGGCCATGTCATAAGTTGTTGAACAGCTGTGACGAAGAGGGACTGTGAGTAAGGGTGTTGGGGTCAGGCAACCGAAAAAAGTCACATCATTTTTTTTCTCATTTGGGACAAAATGAAATTTGAAGAACAAAACAACTTTTGAAAACATGTTCTGTTTCTTCTTTAATACTAATAATAGGAAAAAGGATTTTGTTTTAAGATCATTTGTATGTGCTTTGTGTGTGCTATGTGCGTGTAGATACCTATTTATAACATTATACATACAAGATGAAACTAACGGTTCAAAAAATAAGAGAAATAAGTAAAAGGTGTTTCCATATTGTTCATTTATAAGATAACCAAAAAATGGTTGACCGATTAGTGTTATCCCAATTGGGTGAATTTGGTGTTCCAAAGATTCCATAGGTACCTACCGGGTGCCAAATGCGTAAAAAATATTTCTTTTTGAGCTCAAAATAAGACAAAAATGTTCTGTAAACATGTCTTCGGATATGCATCCAGATGGAGATAAAAATCATTTTTACAGGACACCCTCATTATTACAGCATGTGACACATCAAGTTAACACTCAAATACGCGAGTAAGGTGCTTGAGAGCGAAAAAAAAAAAATGTACTATTCTTAGGAACAGGTTACAAAACACTGGTTTTATTCAAAAGTACACGTGATTTCCCAATAAAAGATCTCACCTCTCCCCCATTAACAGCCGTTCTAGCGCAATCACCAAATTTATGTCGTAAAATATTAAATCACCAAACCAATAAACTCCTGTATGCCAATAATACATTACTTGACTCATAATGAAAAATGTATCTTAATTTTTTCTCGTTTTAATTTGGGCGCACCGTATTTAAGTACGCCTGTCCTCTTTCTAACACCAGATCCCCTAAATCGAATTGATACAAATCCTTAAACCGCTTTTGGGCTCTCTCAAACAGCTATTGCCCAATTGTCCAATCGCTATGATTACTCGAATAATTAATATAAATTTATTAAAAGTTAATTTTGACTACTTGCAATAAGTCATCCTATTAATAGTGGACTATTAAGGAGGACACATGAAAATGGCTCATTCAGACATGAAAAATCAAGAGTATGTTCATTTCTCTTAGTGTTGCTCCTATCAGATCCCGCACTATTTTTTTGAAGGGATATTCTAATATAAATTCAAGAAAAAAAGAAAGAAAATGAAAAGCAAATCAGATGTAAATTAAAAATAAAATTTTACAATCTAGCCATCTGTAATAGGCAAGAAAACTAATCGAATATAGTTCACTCCTTACAGGGTACTTTCTAAATAAGCGACACACTTTAGTGGTCCCTTAAATATAACTAAGTAACGAAGGGTATTCTAGCGCCCAGTAGGGTATAACAGAATTATAATACCTAAAAATGTATTCAGTATAGGTAAAATAAGATAAAATTTTTTCTTGCGAGTTCAAACAAATTTTCACTAAGAAAGTTTTTTTTTATATTTTAAATATTTTAAGTTAGAATAATATTGCTCATTAGATTTAAGTGTCTAGATTGCCAAAATTATAATAAAATAAAAGGGTACAAGAAGGTAGCAAATAAAATCTTTGGAGGTCGATGATGTTTCTGAAAATTCGGATTATTGCGTCATTTTGTGGCGTATTTATGAATTTAAAATTGTTAGATAAATAGTGTTTGTTGTAATTTAATTTTAAAATAAATATTTTTAACACTTACAATGAACATATTTAATTTGAGAAATAAGAGAGTAAAATATAATTTGCCGAATACGTACGTTGAATTTATTTTTAGAATTCGGAGGAATAACGTACTAAATAAAAAGTGCAACTGTAAAGCCGGTATAAAAACTAAAAAGTGCAACTGTAAAGCCAATTATAATTGAAAACGAATAAGAAAATAGCAAGATGAGAAGAAAATCTTGCAATGAATTCAAGTAAGGTTTGTCGAGGAAAAATTGAGAATTTAACCCCAAATTGTGTTAAATTCACAATTTGGGGTTTTCATGGAGATTGCTTTTTTAAAAAAATCTGCTTAAAACGAATAATGAGTGGTTATCGGCGAAAAGATACCCAGATTCCATAGATACTGTGAGAAGGAGAATAGAATTCTACCATGCCACAAAAGTTTGTGGCATGGTAGAATTAAGGAAAGCATCGCCGACCCCAAATGGAAAAGGCTGAAGTTAAAGAAGAATCTTGAAATGATATTTTGAGAAAAGATCATATCCTGATACGATTTTGAATGAGAAATGAGACAGCTTAGAAAGAACTTACTTTCACAAATCTGCCGAAATAAACTGTCCGATGTCTCTCCGAACGAATTGATTTATATGAAAGCGTATGCCTATGGAGTGGAGTATGTCACATCAGTTGGTAATGTTAAGAAAGAAAAATAAATGGTACGGAAAACCGTACTAGACTTTCTCTTCCTTAATAATTCCATCAGACTACCACCGAATGCAGATGTTGTTCTTCTAAAGTTTTANTTTTTTTGAAAGATTTTGCAGCCTTCAGCTGCGGACTTTGCTCTTTACTGACAATATTATTTTGAAAGATTTTGGAGCCTTCGGCTGCGAACTTTGCTCTTTAGTGACAGTATTATTTGGAAAAATTTTGCAGCCTCAGGCTGCGGACTTTGCTCTTTAGTGNCAGCTACCCACATTGACCTCACCCAGCAAAAATCCAACGATACGTGGTGTTCCCAAGAGGTCACCCATCCAAGTTTGACCACGCCCGGACGTTGCTTAACGTTAGTGATCTGACGGGAACTGGTGTATTGAACGTGGTACGATCGTTGGCTTTCACCACTTTTTAATTTAGATGAATATTGAATTATCAAAAAAAATTTTTTAAGGTTTTTTTTTTTGAAGTGTTTATTTTAAATATTTTGAATTTTCGTCTTGATTTTTTTTTTTTTTTTCCAATTTTGAGCTTCTACGATGTTGAACTGTCGGCTGGTTTGAGCAACCCTCTATATTTACTTCTTAAGGCTCGGGTAACCTAATATCATTTACTGATCTGTCAAAACGTTTGCTGATTGCTATTCAATTATTACAAACAAAAGAAATAAATGGTACGGAAAACCGTACTGGACTTTATCATCCATCCTTAATCATTGTCAGACTTCCATCGAATGTGAATGTTGCTTCTCTAAAGTTTGAAGTCTTTTAGTGATATTATTATTATTATAATTTTTTGTGCTGACGATCTTTATTTTAAAAAGATTTGGCAGAGTTCGGCTGTGGACTTTGCTCTTTAGTGACAGTCTTATTTTGGAAGATTTTGCAGCCTTTGGCTGTGGACTTTGCTCTTTAGTGACAGTATTATTTTGAAAAAATTTGCAGCCTTCGGCTGTGGACTTTGCTCTTTAGTGACAGTATTATTTTTAAAGGTTTTTTAGCCTTCGTCTGTGGACTTTGCTGTTTAGAGGTTGTATTATTATAAAAAGATTTGGCAGCCTTCGACTGTGGACAATGCTCTTTGGTGATAGTATTATTTTGAAAGATTTTGCAGCCTTCAGCTGTGGACTTTGCTCTTTATAGTTGGTATTAATATAAAAAGATTTGACAGCCTTCTGCTGTGGAATTGCTCTTTAGTGACAGTATTATTTTGAAAGATTTTGCAGCCTTCGGCTGTGGACTTTTCTCTTTATAGATGGTATTATTATAAAAAGATTTGTCAGCCTTTGGCTGTAGACATTGCTCTTTAGTGACTGTATTAGTTTAAAAAGATTTGTCAGCCTTCGGCTGTAGACATTGCTCTTTAGTGACTGTATTAGTTTAAAAAGATTTGGCAGCCTACGCCTGCTGACGTTGCTCTTTAGTGATAGTATATTTTTTTTATATAAACCTAACATTAGCACAATAGCAGAGTTTTTTATTCTTAGAATGTGCCCCATTAGCAGAGTTTTTTTATTCTTAGAATTATACAAGGCAGTGGGTAGGAAGGCTGGAGCCTAGAGTGGCAGATTTCAGAGGCAGCAAATTACAAATTTCAGGAGTCAAAATTTCTACAAAATAACAAAAATTGTCAATTAAATACTTGGGTCACTGTGCATACTAAATGTTATCAAAATCTGACAGATTTTATGCTTTTTTCATTTCTGTGCCCCTATTGGGGCTCCAAAAGCAAAAAATCCACCAAAATTTGTTAAATATAATACTTGGGTGACAAATTTTATCAAAATCGGACGAATTTTATGTTTTTCCATCTTTGGGCCCCTAACGGAGCCCCAAATACAAAATACCAAAAATTGTCAAATATAATACTTGGGTGACTGCGCATACCAAATTTTATCAAAATCGTACAAATTTTATGTTTTTTTCATTTCTGTGCCCCTATCGGGGCCCCAAAAGCAAAAAATCTACAAAACACCAAACATTTTCATATATAATACTTAAGTGACTGTACATACTAAATTTTATAAAAATCAGACAAATTTTATGTTTTTTCAATTTTGGGCCACTCACGGGGCCCCAAAAACAAAATGCCTAACAAAAGTATAAAAATTGCCAAATATAGTACTTGGGTGACTGTGCATACCAAATTTTATCAAATTCAGACAAATTTTCTGCTTTTTTCATCTACAAAACACCGAAAATGGTCAAATATAATACTTGGGTGGCTATGCATACCAAATTTTACCAAAATCGTACAAATTTTATGTTTTTTTCATATTTGGGGCCCTACCGGGGCTCCAAAAGCCAAAAATTTACAACACAAAAAAATTGTCAAAAATAATATTTGAGTGTGGCTGTGCAAGTGCATACCAAATTTTATCAAAATCGGACTAATTTTATGCTTTATCAAATTTGGGGCTCTATCGGGGCCCAAAAAGCAAAAAATCTACAAAACACCAAAAAATTTGAAATATACCTAAAACTAAAGTGAACTGTACATACCAAATTTTATCAAAATCGGACGGCTTTTATGTGTTTTTCATTTGTGGGCCCCTGCCGAGGCCTCAAACCCAAAATTACTACAAAATACCAAAAGTTGTCAATTATAGTACTTGGACGACTGCGCATACAAAATTTTATCGAAATCAGACAAAAATATTTGGGGCCCTACCTGGTCCACAAATGCAAAAAATATCAAATATAGTTTTTCCATCTTTGGGCAACTGCGCATATGGTGCTATGACGCTAGTTGTTATGATGACAAATTTTCAGAACTAGGTACTTTGCTGTGATGGTAATGGTGCTATCACGCTATTTGTTATGATGACAAATTTTCAGAACTAGGTACTTTGCTGTGATGGTAATGGTGCTATCACGCTAGTTGTTATGATGACAAATTTTCAGAACTAGGTACTTTGCT
>CM022874.1:21042871-21063974 GCA_012654025.1 Pachypsylla venusta | reverse complement strand
TCTCCCCCGTGGCTCCAAATATTTTCAAAATTCAAAAATGACCCAAAATTTTGAAAATATGGCCCAAAAGCAATATGGCCGAATATATTTGATCTTTATTTTGGGTTTTGGGTTCCCGTCAAACGATTTTTTGGGCCAAAAAAATTCAAAATTTTCTGCACGAATACAATACTTTATCTTCTAGGAAGAGAAAGTAAAAAGAAAAGATAATCAGCACATGCCTTAATTCAAAATATACGCATTTAGCTATTAAATTTACGCATATAGAATGACTAAGAATAAAGTAAACTTTGAAAACCGACTAGACCCAAAATAAGTCTAGAAGATTTGTAACTTAATAGGTATAATAATTTGCCTTTACAAGAAAAATGTAAGAGGAAGAAAGAACACAGAAGAGAGAAGAGGAAAAAGAATTAAAGATTTTAAATTAAAAGAAATAGAGAATATGACATAGAGTGAGGTAGATTGGAAAATACAAAAGAAGAGATTCAAACTTTCTCTTGTGATTTTCTTTTTCTCTTTGAATGGAAAAATAATCCAGGGTGTAAAAGAAAATCTATTCGGATGAAGATAAATAAATTGTATCATTTCAGAATGTAAGATACTTGAAATCAGTGCCGCATATAGAATTGGATGAACAATGAAGAGCGCGTTTGAAAAGGAAATATTCCTAGATTGGCCTTTTTCAGGTGATTACATTTACTCTTAAATTGTTTTTGTCTCATTAGACCAATTTGACTCATTAAAATACAAAAAAAATTGAAATGAGTTTCAATGTTTTCAGCTTTGAAAACATTGAAAATCTCTTGAGATGAGACTGACTATTTGAGATCTGTATTTAAGAGGTACAGCGCTGAGAGCTGCCATTAAAATGGCATATAAAATTATCTTCTTCGTACACTTACACACATCCTCATACCACCTGCCCCCGGATTGCATAAACATAAGTCTAATTCTTCAAACAGGTCGTTTTAAAAAAAGGTTATTCATTTTTCTTGGGCTCTGTTAGCGCCTCCAAGCCCCAAATTTGGTGAACGTTAATCTTCGAGAATCAACTAATCTCCAAATAGTTTTACTTAAAACAATAGATACGTCTTTACGAGTCCTTTAAGGGAAAAATGCATATCCGTTAGGGCTTCTTATACTTCTGATTAATTTTAACCGGTTGAGTAAAATAATTTGGCCTTTTCTGAGTTTCCACTTTATCGTATATTTTATTAAGATAAAAAATAAATTGAGATTGCAGATGCTAAGTTACTAATGACACAGTCATCAGTTGCATGGTTTAATGATTACGACACTGTTTGTCATTAGCAAACATTATTTCAATGATTTAAATTTTTAGACTTTTTTTATGTTACTTCCATTTCGATGTTTATAATATCCATGTTCACAATGGATGCACAAGACGACAAGCTGCTTCACGGAATTTTTTTTTAATAGATGGGCTATTTCCATGAAAAGTACCATATTAATTCTACAAGTAAAATATGATATAGAGACAATCTTCTTCTTATTTGTCATACACTTTCGCCTTATGGAGCGTCGGGTTCCTGGTTTATCCAGCAGCGGTACTCATCGCTTTACCTGGAAAGTCTTCCAACCTCAAAGTGGGTTTTCCCTCTTCTATCACTTAGCATATCTTGATAGGATTATCTCGGCCTTCCACTATTACAATATTTAGTTAGACATTCTTTCATCTGGCATTCCGTTGACGTGTCCATCATCTTTGTTGTTGATGAAATGTAAAAAAAAATTAAATGTATATGTTTCTTTGTGTTATTGTGTCACAATTTTTGAGGAATCATAGCATTGCAAGACATTTTTAACCATCTCCCCAATATCATTAAGCCTAAGCTACACTTTAACAATAACCTTATAATGCTACCATATGTCGCTATTATCATAGGTAATCAATTGTCCTCGTTAGGCTGCGCCACCTCCAAATACAACCCCAACCCGACCAGGAATCGAAGACGCTAACTCCTTGTTGCAAGCCATCTGTGATGCACACTCTGCCACGGGGACTTTATTTCTCTAATTATTTCTTTTGTTCCGTATCTTAACATTTTTTTTATTTCTTTACAAATTAAATTCTTGAGGAGGAAAAAAGCATCGCATGATGGGAGACCAAAATTGTCTACTAATAATTTTATTTATGTAGGTATTTCAAAAAGGTTAAAAAAATGCTCATGCAAAATTATTGTTTGATTACAAGGAAAACCTTCTACATTAGATAACTACTTCCTATTTATCCTTTGAACAAATTGAAACTTGCTTTGCAGTTTGCATGTTCAAAGATATTTGCTTAAAAAACACGATGCAGCAGAGTAGGTAGCTAATTTTGAACAAATACAAAATTTAGAAAAAAATAAGCGGGAAGCGGAACAAAAGGTTTAAAATTCAATATAATTAAAGAGGATGTAAATGGTTGAGTATTCGAAATAAATTACAAACAAAGGCATTAGATATTGATTCCAGCAATTTTTTTGACCTTTCATTATAAAAGGTTAGTGACCATGAAATGCATGGATTTCCTATTGTTTTAAATGGACATTTTTCAAGCATTGTTTTTGTGCAAAATAGAGGCTGGGAATTTTTAGCAATTTAATAGAGAAAGTATTTAGTATCTAAATACATTCGTATAGGTTGTCTTCATCAAGGATATTTATGCTTCTTTTATAGCATTAAGAATTTGTTTTGGTTGGGCGGAGGGTTTCTCGGATTGAAAAATTATAAAAGTTTGAGATTTCGAGAGAAATCTAGAGTATATTTCGATAATACTAACAAATACAGTCGACCCTGGATGGATGAGAACTTGCGAACTGAAAATATTCTACAGAGGTACCCAAGCTGAATACTGTGACAGTACTTGTTACTCTATGTTCATTAAGCAATTAAACATGTTGTGCGTTTATTTCTATATTTATATACAAAATATGGCTTTATTGACGTATTTTAAATTATTTAATACATTTGAAGATAAATCAATTCATTATTCAAATTGCAAAACACGAGATTAAAAAAACTAATTATAGTCCCACATGAAACAAAATTTTAAATTGCAATTTTTTCTTCAATTTGATTTACTTTTGAGGGTAAATTAATGCATTATGCATTTATTTGTCTTCAAATTGGCTATTTTAGGCAACTTTCGGCGAAAACAAAGAAAATAACTGAAGAATGACTACTAGGTCTGCCGTTCCTCTAATTTTTTTGCCATTCATATTTTTATTAGAGAATAAAACAGTTTATGAGTGGGATTGTTACACAAATAGATTCTAATAAATTTCTGATACAATTTTAACTTGGTTCTCATTAAAAGTAAATTTATTTAAAAAAAAAAAAAAAATGCAATTTAAAATTTTGTTTCGTGTACGACGATATTTCATTTTTCATTGTCCCGTTTGATAGAAACAATCTCAATTCTAAATGAACACCGAACTGCATCAAATTTTAAATATTTCTTTAAATAATGACATCATGTTATCTCAGGGATAGAATGACACTTTCTAAATTAACCCTAAACATGACAAGGGATAGCACTATTACGTTCCTTTTTTCCATTCAATATTTTATTTTCAGTAATTTTATTAAAATTTTAAGCATGAAGGTGTTCTCTTTTACCTGACGTCTTAATAACATCTGAGGTTATTTGAGAGTGGAGGTGTTATTCTATTCGTTGGAAACTTACAAACCATAAGTAAAACCTCCCTAGACGTTGCTTAAAAACTTCAATGATCTTACGGAAACGGCTGTACTCAACGTTCATCGTACCATTGACTCTGGTTAGCATGTGCGTAGGTGGGTTTGTAGGTATGTAATATTCCCATAAAAATAAGGTAAGTATCTTTTGAAACAAATTTAGTTAAAGACCTTATTGATGACTTTGATTGGAATTTTTCCTTTCCTTAAAACCACTCGGCTACATACCGTTAAGTAGAAGTACGTAAAAACTACGTAGAGTTACGTAGTACATGCAAAAGACATTATAATAGCTATACCTTACATCTAAATGATCTTTATGGTTCATTTAATTGACTTGTTTAGCCCCAAATCAGCTATATCCACAATTGTATCATTCTAATAAATGTCCATACCTATTAGGTATGGACATTTATTAGTATTGCCATTGCATATGTTTTAATTTAAATCATAGCGAATCACGGGTAAAACAGAAAACTAATAGAATAAAGGGTACGGAAACCCGTACTGATCTTTATCTCCCTTTATTCTAGGAATTTGACAGGCTCCAATCTGTTACCACAGCTCTTCAGTGAAAATATATTTGAAAATAGATTTTGTAGTCTTTGGCTGGAATAATGGCCTGAAGTTCTATCGAGGAGTCAAAATGTCTCAAATTTTTTCTCTTTTTGTTTTCTCATTGAAGGGTTAAAATTAAAGTGTGTCTGATAATTTATTAATTTTGAAGCTGTACCAAGATGTGCGGTGGTAGTGTGAACAGACGACGATATTATAAAAGGGGGAAGAAAGAGAAATAGGGACCTCCCCGGCGCGAAAGATTTTAAAACATATTTTTGTGACACTCAAGACGGATCTATTCTCTCTTTGTTCCCTGCTCCCCTAGATATGTCATTCCGTTTTAATCTCTTTATGTCAAAATATTTACTCTCATTTAATCTCCCTGTAAATTTTATTATTATCTTTTTTATCGTCACTTATTTTTCAAAATTTCTCTCTTTCTGGAGAGCATTTTCATTAAGATAGCTTTCCCTATAAATAGTCCGACCCTATAATTTAATCAAATTAGTAAATAATAATTATTTCTAAATAGGTTATTTAATAATATATTTTCATAGAGACTATGATTATATTTTTTGCAATAAAAAAACAGAAGAAAAAAAAAAAAAAATTAGGGGGCACCCGGGTTTGAACCGGGGACCTCTCGATCTGCAGTCGAATGCTCTACCACTGAGCTATACCCCCTTATACTAAGATATCATCGTAATTAATGAAATAATAAGGGTTATCGTTGGCTGTATGTAAAGTCAATATCATTGGCTTTTGCACTTATAAAACACAAAGCCTATTAATTTGGTAAATTGACTCACTGACTCATTATCGAGCTTCGTAGATTATAATCAACGTAGCTCAATGATGAGGTCTTTTTACCAACTGGGTTGATTCATAAGTAGGTACCTATAAAAAGAATTAGAACTAGTTGGGTAGGTAATATACCTACTTACATTATTATTATTATTATGCAACTTGTTGTAGGTCTCAGTTTTATTGTGACCTAATTATTACATTAATTCCGATGAACCTAATGTATAAGGGGGTATAGCTCAGTGGTAGAGCATTCGACTGCAGATCGAGAGGTCCCCGGTTCAAACCCGAGTGCCCCCTATATTTTACTTTTTTTTCATTCTGTTTTTAGCTCCATTTCAGTGGTTGAGCATTCGACGTGATAGAGAAGTGCCCAGTAGAAAGTAGAAACTCGGTGTCTCCTCTTATGTTTATTTTTTGTGCGTATTTTTTTTGAAAAAACTAAAACTTGTTTCCATGAAAATATTTTTTAAAAAAACCTCTGATGGCAATGTGTCCCATGGGTTTCTTTTTTACAAAAAAAAATTCCCTCAAGATTTGATATTTTACGCTTCAAGTTATAGGTACGTGGAGTACCTACATTAGATTTCAAACAAATGTTTGGGATTAAAACCGCTAAAAAACGGAAAACCGTCAACTGTACACTCGAATTAAAAAATCAACCGAAATTTTCGTAGTTTGTCCTTGGTATCAAATTGAAATCTCTAGCCCTTTCCGTTCAATTTTAAAGAGGTTTTATAAAAACCGCCAAAAAATAACGACACTGCCAATACCAAATATCGAGTCTCTAGCATTTGCCGTTCACTTTTACAGAGGTTTTGTGAACACCGCCAAAAAATAACGACACTGCCAATAGTGCCAATACCAAATATCGAGTCTCTAGCACATGTTGTTCACATTTATAGAGGTTTTGTGAACACCGCCAAAAAATAACGACACTGCCAATACCAAAAATCGAGTCTCTAGCACATGCCGTTCACTTATAGAGGTGTTGTGAACACCGCCAAAAATAACGACACTGCCAATACCAAATATCGAGTCTCTAGCACATGCCGTTCACATTTATAGGGGTTTTCTGAACATCGCCAAAAAATAACGACACTCCCAATACCAAATGTCGAGTCTCTAGCACTTGATGCCGTTCACTTTTAAAGAGGTTTTGTGAACACCGCCAAAAAATAACGACACTGCTTATATCAAATATCGAGTCTCTAGCACCTAGCACTTGCCGTTCACTTTTAAAGAGGTTTTGTGAACACCGTCAACAAAATAACGACACTGCTAATACCAAATATCGAGTCTCTAACACCTAGCACTTGATGCCTTTCACTTTTAAAGAGGTTTTGTGAACAGCGCCAAAAAATAACGACACTGCTAATACCAAATTTCGAGTCTCTAGCACCTAGCACTTGCCGTTCACTTATAAAGAGGTTTTGTGAACACCGCCAAAAAATCACGACACTGCTAATAATATCAAATATCCAGTCTCTAGCACTTGCCGTTCTCTTTAAGTTAAACCGCTGAAAAGTGGATAAACACAAACAATAGATTTTTTTGTTGCAAATATTGAAAATTGAAAAGTAATAATCCAAGATTATGACTTTTCTTTTTTCTATATTTTTGGTAGATATATTTTTTGAAGGTTTTCTAGCTTTGGGCATAATTTCCCGTTATCTTCTATCTATAGGTATAAAACGCAAAACTTAGATGGCATACTGACTGACTCACTGATAAATAATCAACATAGCTCTACGATGACTAAACCTGGAGACTTGAAATTTGGTACACACATTCCTTTAATATAGGTGGGTAATAAGAAAGAAAAAATCGAAAGTTCAAGAGGAAGCAAGTTACCGCCAAAAATGACGTTTTTTAACGGTTTTCACAAGACAAATTGGAATTGAGAAGTATAACTTCGGGATGAGTGAGAAAACTGAAATTCGATACAAAGGTGTTCATCAGTACAAAAAGTAATATCCTTTAAAAAAAATTACCTTTCTAAATAGGAACCGTGCTCCTTTGTTAATCGTAATTAGGTAGTAAATAATAATAATAATTTGTAAATAGAATTTAATAATTTTAGAAAACCAAAAAATAGGGGGCACCCGGGTTTGAACCGGGGACCTCTCGATCTGCAGTCGAATGCTCTACCACTGAGCTATACCCCCTTGAGTTGAATAGTTCAAAGATATAATGATATAAAGACCAATAACATAGAAAAGAGTAATCAGAATCCTGGTCAATAACAGAATTTATGGGAACTCCTACACAACAACTCAACAATACAAAACGCAAATGAACCGGGGAGGATTGTCTGGCATCAACACTTGTAAATTTTTTTTTTTTTAATATCTCTTTTCATGGCCGGCATGGGTCCATGTGGGACGGTAGAACATACGCATTATAGGCATGGCCGTATAAACATTTCCTAACCTCTCTAATTGGGTTAAAATTGGTAAAAAAATTCAAAGGGTTGCCAGACACTCCTCCCCGGTTCCAGAACTCAACTGAACTAAGTACCTGCGAAGTTGATGTAGGTACTACGTATATCGAACAGATGCTTAATTCGCTCGAAAAATTTACAAGTATTTAAGACCTAAATAATATTTTTTTATCAAGGTACTAGCTGTTTTCCCGTGCTTCGCTACGGTTACAAAATTCAACAACTCAATTTTAGAGTGAACACGGCTCCTATTCAGAAAATTCAATATTTTTACTCAAAAGATATTGCTTTTTGCACTGCGGAACACCTTCGTATAAAATTTCAGCTTTCTCGCTTATCCCAAAGTGATATTTCTTAACTATGGGTTTTTGGTGGAACCGACCCCCAGAGTGAGCACCGCTCTTAGTTCGAAAATTCAATATTTTATTCAAGGATATGACTTTTTGTACCAAATTTTAGCTTTCTCGCTCATCCCGAAGTGGTACTTATCAATTCCGATTTTTTGGTGGTGAAAACCGTCCATAAATCGAAACTGGAAATTTTCAAATTTTATATTTTTTATGGGGTCCTTAAATACTATTTTGGGAGGGGGGTCTATTCTCGGTCATTTTTCGTTATCTCTTTTAGTTTCCTCAGAAAAAAATTGCAAAAAAGTTACCGAAAAAAAATCATTTTTGGCGGTAACTTGCTCCCACTTGAACTTTAAATTTTTCCCGTTCTTATTACGCACCTACATACTAAAAGGGACCTGTGTGCAAAGTTTCAAGTCTCTACGTTTAGCCATCGTGGAGCTACGTTGATTATCAGTCAGTCAGTACGTCAGTATACCAACTGGGCTTTGCGTTTTATAAGTATAGATTATATTTTAAATTGTATAATATTTTTAATGGAAATATCATAATTAAAAATGATAATTTAAATTTAATAAAGATAAGTCAATGGGGTTTTTACTTGATAAAATGTTTCAGTTTTGTTTAAATAGAGCTTGTTTGAAAGGAACCACGAATTAAGAGGTCAAAAATCTTGTGACGAAGAGGAAAAATTGAGGAGCTTTCTGTTTGATAATTACCTATTATTACGCCCAAGATGTGTTACCTAGATAATGATTTGATCAAAGCCGAACGTGTCCTGTCCAGCTCTAAATCATATTCAAAAAGTATATCAAGCAAAAGAGAAGGTCATTGTATCAAATTGTAACATCAAAACTCTTGACTGGGTCACGTATCTTTGTATAATGCTCAAGTCCCTCTTTGGCTTTACCAATAATAAGTCGTCTGACATCATCACAATCAACTCCAGGACAACATAATATCAATCGTGAGTTAGGAGTCCAAAATATTGAACTCTATTGGGACATAAAACATACTGGAACTAAACCACGTCTTAGTCAGACTTCTACTGTGGGGACACTTTTGTTTGTTTGAAAATGGGAAAAGAATAAAAAGATTATTACGAAGTAGAATTATCTATAAAGATATTGTAAAAAATGAGAGCTAATAACATGTCGAGGGTGTGAAGGAAAAATGTAATAATAAATATTTTTCATAAAGATATACAGGGTATACTCACAAAAACCATGTCAATTGTGGGGAGAAGAGAAGAAGCATCTGAGCATCCCTATATAGCTACAAGACGTGGTTTAGTTCTAGTAATCTTACACCTTCACACCCATATAATCCATCTAGTGTCAGATATCTAAAGACGAATATAATATACATATAATAAAATATGTTTTCATTACAAAATGATTTAATTATGACATAGCATGACTGATTAGGTTTTGGAGGTCCGTAGCATAGATTTTTTTTTCTGTCTAACCCATCATTAGCTGATTAGCTCTAAAAATACAAGGCGGACACAAATATATTTTGAAGGGGCCTACAGTTGACAGAACGAAGTTAGGTCTCTAGTCTCATAACTCGACAATTTTTCTTTGAACTTCTAATTGTTTGTCTATTTGTTGCACTATAACTATCAAACACCTTTTCCGATTTTCATGAAACCGATAATAATATAAGATCTGTTTGTGATGTGTTTAGTTTCATAGAACATAAAATAAAAATAAAATGAACAATTATTCTATTTTCTATTGTAGAAATTATTTTTCTGTTATTTTTCTTGGGAGTATCCACAACACCCAGTATGAAAATATATTTAACCTCATCTTCTAGAACTTGAACAAGAAGAAGAAGAATAAAGAACGTGAGGCCAAATAATTTTTACCTCCAAATTCCTCCATCCTTCCCTAAAGAAGAATTATTTATTACTCTTACTTTTTTAGGAATTGTAATTTACTTCCACTCCTTCCCTCCTATTTTTAGTTAGTTTGGGGCTCAAAAAAAAAAAAAAAAAAAAAAAAAAAANAAAAAAAAAAAAAAAAAAAAAAAAAAAAAAAAAAAAAAAAAAAAACTCACATAATTGGATTTCGGCTAAAGGACAGGTATTCCTTGGTCAACAGCGTATGTAGGGAAAGACGATAAAAATTGCAATTGAAGATTTCAGGAGAACAAAATCTCCATTCTTTGAAAATGAAATAGTGGAATCAAAACATTAAAATTTCAAATCACATGCCTCAAATTTTACGCCCCATTAAATCGTCTTCCTTAAATCGTACTAATTTCCAAACAAGATGTTAAAAAAATTCACACATCCAGGTAGGTGTGTAAAAAAAGAGGTAGATCCCGTGTGGCAAAATAAGGTAGCTTGAATAATTACAACATTTTACATCCCTGGAGACAGTGGCGTAGCCTGGGGGCGGTCCGTCCCGGGTGTCACCCCCCGGGCTCTCAGTGACACTTTGAAACAAAATGATCTTACGTTGACTCTGAAATCCACCTCGAGTGACTCATGTGTCACAACCGGGGTGACTCATGTGTGGCCGAATACTACCCCTTCGGGATGACACTTTTGGGGTGATACTCGGGTCAAAATTAGCCACCAATATAAAACAATTGTTACCAGGGGTGTCACCCCTGAGGAGGACAACCCTGGTACTGTTACCTATAAGAGGACTCCCGGGGAGTCCCGGTGACAGCACTGACGCCTCCCAGGATAACTCACGGTGGCCGGAGAATCAAAATTAACCACCTGTATGAAGAAAAAGATTGTTACCCTAGGTGTCATCCTCGAGGAGTCACGCTTCTGGTTACACTCGGTTCCTCAGAGATTTGACAAAAATGCCCCACCCCACCCTTCCAAAATATTCACTCCCCTAATTGAAAAACTACTGTACTTACCCTGTGTATTCCTATAATATTGGTTTGATCTTTACCTCGCTAAAAAAAGCCATCTAAAGTAGACGAAGATAGAAGAAGGGGAAGAAAAAAGTGGGGGTTGTCCTAAAAGTGACGTTGACTCTTACCCTATATGAAAAGAAAACTACAAACTACAAATGATATAAAGTAAAGAGATAAGATTATTAAAGTGGTACAAAACCACACAGGTCGCAAAGAATAGGGAAAACTCCAGCAATATTCAGTTCAACAATAATACAATATAGATACGTGAAACAGTTTCATACGCCCGAAGCACTCGAAAAGAAACCATAATCATAAAATATATGTATCACCTATGTAGGTATGACAATAACAATAAAATTATATTTAAATTTTCTCATTTTTCTTAAAATTGAACTCAGCAACTAACAAACCAACCCCCAATCGTACACTTGATATTCACAGAGTTTGAATCTTTGCAATAATCTTATTTTCAGCGTTAGAAATATACTATTAAAGTACGCTATTAATATTATTTTAATAATTTAATGCTATCTTTTATACTGACATTCATAGCAGAACGAATCTTGAAACGGGATTTGTATTTAAATTTACTGCTAATTTGTTTCTTTACATTCGTCGGAGAAGAGAAGATCACAAAAGTTTTAAATAAAAAACACTAAATTAATGAAAACAGGTGGCTCTCTTATTTTTATAAATTAAATGTATATACATAGTCGTAAAATAGCCTGGACCAGCTATTCCAGACGGTCTTACATTCAGCTCACGTCTGTTAAAGTGAGCACAAAGGCGACATGACGACAATGTCACTTCCGCCTTCTGCTTCTGTGTTGATTTTTGTGTACGAGAAATGGAATCGATTTGTTTAAATTCAGTTGCACCCAATCCCTAATCAGTAGCGAATGTAGCGATGTATTATCCCCCGTTATTTTTCTGTGCGTATTGTGTCTGTGAATATTTGTTTTGAATAACAATTGTTTTTGAGAGCATATTTATGTCGTATTGTTATCGTTAGTTTTTATTTTGGAAATTACTGCCACTTGGACCAATTAATTCGTATTCTCAAAACACCAAAACTGAGAAGGCATAGATAGTACTACTTCCACGAAGAGTAAGTGGGTTGAATGTACATGTACAACTCAACACCTGTCTTCAATTCTAAAGGGCAGGTAACACGGGTGAATTCTTGAAGTAGAGGTGGCTGAATGTATTTGATACTTTAAACGTATTGTTTTTCCGATTGAATAGGGCATTTAAGTTCCGACTGAGTCAAAGTTGTCACGTACAGATTGGAGAACCTTCATTGTGGCAACATCGTTTCCGATGTTATAACCAGATGTATCAGATTGCAGCTCTTAAATCACTAGTGCCCAAATATCCCAGTATTATTTTTAATAAAGGTAGTATGGTACCCCATAAATTAATGGATTTAGTTGGTATTTATTAACAAAAGTAATTTAAAGTGTTGGATTTTTATTAACAAGCCGACATCCAAATGATTCACATATTCACAAATTATACTTTCCTATGATACGTATGATGAAGATGCAATAAAAGAAAATATTGTGAAAGTGCTGAGGATACTGTACAAACCTATGTTGATGGAGAAATAGAACCATCTTGAATCTGTTTTAAAATGAATTTATAAAAGTAGACATCGTAAAACCAAATAAAATTCATTTAGCTATAAAAAAAATGACAGAAACAAGAACATACCTACTGCAATAGCTAATAGGTTGTGAAATTTTTATTGGTATATAATTTATGTTTTATTGACTAGACTCGGAAAGAAGGGTGTGAGTGTATGTAAAATGAACTAACTGAAAACCATTTGAAAAAAAAAGTTTTTCCTTCCTTGGGAACGTACTGATAATAAATTGGAACACTAAAAAAATGGGAAAGGAGATAAAAACTACCCCAATAGGTATTCAGATACATACAGATATGAATATTGGGGACATTTTAGTAATTTCTGATAATGTTGACTTCAGTCAATTATTATGTACTACATTGGTAGCTCGGTACATAATTATATTATATACCTATATTATCATGGCAATGAAAACCGCTAGGTATATTATTATTTTTCAAAAATACATAAAAGCGAGAAACAACATTTGATGTGACTTTAGTTCCGATTTTTGCAGAATACATTTTCTAAAGAGGTTTTTCTATTGTAAGAAATTTGAGTACTTTGTTAGTTTCTTCAGGGGAGTCTCTTAATAGGTTTGCTTTCTTTTCCTTTGGTTCGTAAAATTAGGTCAATCGAAAAGTACATATGTGAAACACACAAGAGCTTGTTTCCACACACCCACACCTGTCGCAAATTGCCTTCAGTTTAATTACTTGTACAGAAGAACTTTAGAAACATTTATTTTATTCTTGAGTGTGCATATACGAGACGTATATGCATTTATCAGTACGTAATTAAAAATCACACAAATAAACATCAAAAATCTTTGTAGTTTTTGTATAAAAATTCCAACATCTCTTTTATTTTGTCAAATAGCTTTATCATAAGCATATTGTAGGTATGTCAGTTGTAGATAGCAGTAAAGGTATCAACTGAACTCATCAGCACGCACATTCAACTACTTGAAACTAACACCGAAAAAGTAAAAGATAAGCGCACGCTACCTTTTAGTCAAAAAGATACGCGAGGCCTTTTTTTTTAAATAGAAAGTAACATGATCCTATGAACTATTCCCGCCCGTCTTTTTAAGTACCTACTTCATCTGCCCCCACCCCCCCAGCGTTACATTATCAGAGTAACAATTCATGTTTGTGGAAATATACTGGGAGTCTCCAAGAACATTATAAACATAAATATACCTGGAGTCTCCAAGAACATTATAAACATAAATATACTGGGAGTCTCCAAGAACATTATTAACATAATAATTTTTTTTAAGTATTAGGTATCAACAATATTCCTTTTAATAAAAAATATTCCTGCAATGAATAAATTTAAAGGAGTGGGTTTTTTCATCCAAGAATCCATTCATTAAGTGATTTTTTAAATGCAAACCTCCAACGGGCGGAGATGTCGAATTCTTATAATGAAAGGAGGACAAATAAATAGGGGCCCTCAAAATGGTGAAAATCTATCAATAGTGACATTAAATTAAAAAAGCCCAACTAAACCACAAAGACTTGTGCATAATACTCGTTAAGCTAATCATTTTATCATTGACGTCATACCTAAATGTAAATATTGTTGGAATTCCTCTGCGGATCCCTACATATGGTGTGCGATATGTCAATGTGTATAATTTACTGTTAATAACACATCAAAAACGAAATGAAAGAGTATACTTTGGAAATATTCTTATATTTAAAAGCATAAAAAAATTACGCTAGGTATTGCAAAATTTGCATGTAAGTAAATAAATAAAAACCTACATCTTTAACATAAATGGAAAATTGTTAGACAAGTACATAACTGTCTACTAATCTACATCATAAAGAAGCTCAGCGTCTGATGAAAAATGAATCACGTGTTAACAGTAAATATAGAAAATCGGAGGTAGTCACAAGTATTAAAGTAGAGATCTAAATAAATAATGTTTATCTTAGGTACATCCATTGTTCTCATTGGTTAATAATTGTCATCATGCACCTATTCTTTGCGCAACACAAGACAATTTGAAAATACAGCGATGCACCCATCGTTTGTGTATTTAATTGATTTGCAACACCCTTGAGTAATTTATTTTTTCATCTTTATACTGGAACCATGGTAGTCATTTTTTACAATGAACACGGAATAAACTGTGCACAGGAAGAAGTATCCAAAGTAAATTTTACGTTCTTTGAGTAGTACTCGGGTACTTTTAATATTCATGTTTACAATATAAATAATTATACCCCGGGGGGGGGGAGCAAACCAGCTACATTAGGTGACGGACTTAAGACCGTGTATATAAATACAAAAGGTTTAGTATTACAGGGATTGACAAGGATTGACAGCCAAGCCAGGCTAATGCCTGAGAATGTTGATCATGGAAGGTGATATTGAGTTAGTTGTTATTCATGATATTGTTGTTGATGTAGTTGTTGATGATGTAGTTGTAGTTGTTGTTAGTGGTGGTAATGGTGATGATGAGTTACACCTTACAATATTATATATAAGTCACGCATGAAAAAAATAATGAAATTTCGAGGGTCTGGACCCCATGGACCCCCCGTCTGGGTACAGCCTCCGTTTTTGGTGTCATGTTTTTTTTTTTTTTTTTTTTTTTTNAAAAAAAAAAAAAAAAAAAAAAAAAAAAAAAAAAAAAAAAAAAAAAAAAACAATTTAACCATCCTAAAGACATTTATAATCCTCTCTCTCAGAGTCAATATTCTCGAATCGCTTTCCTTCACCACGACTTGAAATCTTCTTGTTGAAACTGTTCATTATCTAGCAATTAGAACAGGCATTTTGGAAATAAAAGCTTAATAAATTAAAATATGATTCCATTATTCTTACTTTATTTACAAATCTAATGCTATGAGGAAAAAGTTTAAAACTTTCTCGCTCTCTGTGTTTAAAAAAGAACTGTATATCTCGCAAAATATAGGTAAAACCGTCCTAATTAAAGTATATAAGGGCAAGCAGAAGAAAAAAACGAAAACCACTTAAATTTATTCTTCAGCTTAAACAACTCTGGATTCCATAATGCAAAAATTTGAAAGTTATTTATAATTTCCTAAAAAAAAAAACTTTTCGTTTAGAAAATGACAAGGCACGCAATTATTTGCACACTAATTATTCCAAGTAAAAAAGAAAATCAGTATCGTTATTAAGCATTGTCATGTGCGATGGTGGACAAATTATGTAAAATCTGTTACAGTTTATTTGATTTTCCTCCAATATTTTTCAAGAGAAACTATGATCCCATATCTACAAAATATGTCTCCATGACATGAACATATCAGGGCAACCTAACCAGTCCACATAACATGTATTAGTGTTCATATCAACGAGGCATAACAGTATAAAGAAAACCCAACCATAACAATTGGTTTTGGTAGGGCTACTGACTATGATAGCTTTCTCACTGCGACCTAAAAAAGTTCATTTGTGTTTCAGTCTTTTATGAGATGCGGCTGCGTATTTGTAGATTATATGTTCTACTAGTGCCTCTAGCGACTCTTTACAGAGACTGGCATTTAGGGGTTTCAGCTATACCCAAATACCTTGTTAAGATAAGAATATTCTATGTTCCCCTTTACTAAGACAGAGTATTTTCTTTTATGGGAGTGAGTTATGAATCATACACACATGGATTAGCGTTCATACCACCGATATAAATATGACCTTATGATAAGTTGTGTGCTACACAACTTAGCACGCACAGGTTGCCAAAATGAAAACCAATTTCATATCTAAAAAAGGAGTTTATTAAGAGAAGGTATAGATATAGGTATGCAGCGTGTACCAGAATGACCGGTCACCCCCCCCCCTGAACTTTTGATCTTTTTTTTAAATTTTGAAAAGCTCTAGGGATAGGAAAATGGCAAATTGAATGGTTATGGTGAGATCCAGGTTCGACCCCGGGAAGTGTCTTTTATTGACAAAAAGTGTCGATTTCTCAAGGAATTTAAATAGAATTAGAATGGTACCTACAAATATTTTTTGTTCAAATAAAAGTACAAATAAAATAAGGAAAACTTTTCTTTTCATTTTTTTTTTTTTTTTAAAATAATCAGGGGCTTTGCTAGAGGGTTAATTTGGTTACACCCTGTATAACGGTCTTTATTATATAGTTTCATGTAGGCGTTCCCTTTTTTTGTTCCAAAAAAGGTTTCTCATCTACCTAAATTATCAAAAGTGTACATTTTTAGTCGTAAGTCAAATTTAATTTTTCTCCCGGAAGTAAAGTTTTAAAAAATGGTAATTTTTGGTAGTTGGTTATTTAGGACAAACTGGAACACGCTGTAGATAAAATAATCAGTTCGGCCTGGGACAAATATGTACAAAGTTGGGACTTAGCTAGTTTGCACTGAAATGTAACATATCTAACAATTATTATCGCTTTTGCCTCACCGTGTGCTACAGAGTAAGGCGCCGTTTTTTCATTTGCCTCGTGATTCGGAAAATATGCCTATTTTAACCAAAACTTGAAATGAATCATAAGTTTACCACCACCAGTTCTTATATTATACTTGAATACACTAAAGAATGCCTGGCGTTGTAAGTACTTCGTTTTGAGAACTGAGTCTTGTGTATACCTGAATACGTCCCACCTTTGCTAGTGACTCGAAGTCTTTCTTTGCATTTAATCATTTAATAAGATGATCACTTTATATCCTAACAGATATTTTTAGATATCTATTTCCAATTTACCTCATTTAGTGTTGGGGGTTTGCTGATACTTTCTATGAGAGTTCCTGAGAGAAATAGCTTTTCATGAATAATGAGCTTTTTGGGTGCATTTTTTACTTAAAAACCACTTTTCTTTTTAAATTTTTAAAATGTTAAATGGATATTTCTTAAAGTTTGCTGATAGAATGGAAGGTGTTCTTAAAAGTTTTATGATTATCTACGTACCTGTGCTGGGAATTTTTGGTTGGCGGTAAAAAGTTTCTCAGCCCTAATTCCGTACTTAGAACTCCTAATGCTTTTATCTTATTTTGATAAAAACATTATTTTTATTGAAATTTAGCAAAATACTTCAGTAGATTACCTACTTAAGTATACTCGTATTTTCAAATGATTGAACTTGGATAAATGAAACTGCAAAGATGACGGATGTAGAACAGGATTATAAAATACTAGTTGTTTTCACGTG
Organism: Pachypsylla venusta; assembly: GCA_012654025.1. Classification (NCBI taxonomy): domain Eukaryota; kingdom Metazoa; phylum Arthropoda; class Insecta; order Hemiptera; family Aphalaridae; genus Pachypsylla; species Pachypsylla venusta. The sequence goes on along the minus strand of CM022874.1, from coordinate 21,046,452 downwards.
CTTCGCTACGGTTACAAAATCAACAAAAATTTCGAGATCACGAAATAATTAAATCTTCTCAGTTTTTGATTTTTTGTGGAACCGACCCCCAGAGTGAGCACCGCTCCTAGTTAGAAAATTCAATATTATATTCAAGGATATGACTTTTTGTACTTCGGAACACCTTTGTATCAAAATTCAGTTTTCTCGCTCATCCGGAAGTGCTACTTCTCAATTTCGATTTTTTTGGTGGTGAAAACCGTCCATAAATCGGGGAGAAACCGAAAATTTTCAAATTTTATATTTTTTATGGGGTCCCTATATACTATTTTGGGGGGTTTATTCTCGGTAATTTTTCGTTATCTCTTTTAGTTTGCCCAGAAAAAAATTGCAAAAAGACCCGCTAAATAGCGTCATTTTTGGCGGTAACTTGCTCCCACTTGAACTTTAATTTTTTTCCTTTCTTATTACGCACCTACATACTAAAAGGGACCTGTGTGCCAAGTTTCAAGTCTCTACGTTTAGCCATCGTGGAGCTACGTATTCTCTTCTTTTGTGTGGCTATTTATATAGTTTAAAATTTAACTCATTTATTTACATTTAATTAACTAGTTACTTTAATTACATATTAATGTAAACATAATAACGACCTAAATAATTAATTATTTTAATTATTTAGGTACATTTCTAATATTTCATAAAATAATATAAGAAAAATAAAGTGCCAAAATAGGGGATCGAACTGGGTACTATTGGAAAATAAACTTGCTGAAATCGCTTCAAATATAGATCAAAGAAGATTTTGAACAAATTCTTTGAAAAAAAATCAGTTATTTTCTTCGAAAAGAAAGGAAAACACAGCAAAACCAGGTGTGAGAAAAAAGCTCTACAGTAGACCGATAGCGTTCTGCGGCGGAACGCGAACACTCACGGGTTAAACATGACTATTTTTTATGAAGCCATTGACTATGTCGTATGTTATGTGAAGAATAGCTGTCGAAGCCGTGCTCTGTCACAGCTGGTCAGACATCTTCCGACCAGCTTATGTAAATTTCTAATGTACATTGTACATAAGCTCACAATTAATAAAGGCTGTCTAAATATACAGAGTGGTCCAAGTAGCCTTTCAAAGTACATCTGTAATGATTTTTGAACGATAATATTTCATTGAGATTTTTCACATTGGGTGTGGTCTATTTTGACGTCAACTTTAGTCAGTCAAGTTTTAACACATAACGGACAGAGGTAAAAATCGAGGTTTTAATTCTTAATACTGAGTCCTAATATAGCAAATATCCATGACCTAAGATATCTATAACTAGCTGTTTTACCCGTGCTTCGCTACGGGCTATAATATTGTAAGCTCAAGTATCGATGATACATTTGTTGTAAGTTCTAGATGTGCAATAGAAGGATGTTTGATATTTTAACTGGGACGATAGTCGTGGAGGAAAAATTCTGACAATGTGACACATGGGTTTACTATTCTTCTGGCAAAAAATACCACCCCCCCCAAAAAAAATTGAGGGGTGGGGGTTCTTGTGATGATTCCAAATCTGGGGCGTAATTAGATCCTAAATTTGAAGTCTCTAGCTCTTACCATACTCTCTTTAGACAGGATTAATGAAAACCGCTTTAAAGCGGTAAAAACCGCTAGCGGTATATTTAATTGCACCCAAAAGTTTCGGAGCTAACTGAGTCTCCAAATATGACAAATCTCTAGCTCTTACCATTCTCCTTTTAGACAGCAATACTGAAAACCGCTAAAAAGCAGCAAAAATCGCGAAGGATGTATTCGATTGCACCCAAAAGTTTCGGGGCACAATTAGAGCCCAGATGGGACCTATATACGATTGCATCCAAATCACATCCAAATCCTTGTTGTTGCATCCAAATCGGTCTACGCTAAGTGGCAGAAGTGCCCATCACGGCGTACGGCGGACAAACGGATTTTTTTTATTCGATTTTTGGATTCTACGTACCTTGAAACGACTAATATCAAATTTTGAGGAGAGTATTTTGTATTATTTTCGTGACGATTCCAAAGGTTCTAAAAATAGAGATTACCTTTTGGCTGCGCTTTTTACTCTCCGTGGCTGTCACCCCAGTTTCTTATTGCACATCTAGAACATAAAAGTAAACCTACATACCAAATTTCAGCCACCGGAAATTTACCGGTATGGAGACACAGTGATGAAAATGTGATATTTGATAGGCGCGCCCTTTACTCCTCCCCCCCCCCGCGGTTGGCGTCCCTGTTGGAATATTAAAAAATCCTTTCTTATTGCACATCTAGAACATAAAGCAATTCTAGATACCAAATTTCAGCTACCGGAAATTTACTAATACGGAGAAATATTGATGAATAGGTGATAATATTTGGACGCGCCCTTTACCTCCGTGGCTGGCGCCCCAGTTGGAGTATTAAAAAATCCTTTCTTATTGCACATCTAGAACATAAAGCGAACCTGCATACCAAATTTCAGCCACCGGAAATGTACCGGTAGGGAAAAACAGCAATGAAAAAGTGATACTATTTGATGGGCGCGCCCTTTACCCCCGTGGCTGGCGCCCCAGTTGGAGTATTAAAAAATCCTTTCTTATTGCACATCTAGAACATAAAGCAAACCTACATACCAAATTTTAGCCACTGAAAACTTACCGGTGCGGAGAAACAGTGATGAAAAGCTGATAATATTTGATGGGCGCGCCCTTTACCCCCGTAGCTGGCGCCCCAGATGGAATATTGAAAAAGCCTTCCTTATTGCACATCTAGCACATAAAGCGAACCTACATACAAAATTTCAGCCACCGGAAATGTACTGGTACGGAGAAACAGCGATGAAATAGTGATAATATTTGATGGACGCGCCCTTTACCCCCGTGGCTGGCGCCCCAGTTGGAATATTAAAAAATCCTTTCTTATTGCACATCTAGAACATAAAGCGAACCTATATACCAAATTTCAGTCACCGGAAATGTACCGGTACGGAGAAACAGCGATGAAAAGGTCATAATATTTGATGGGTGCGCCCTTTACCCCCGTGGCTGGCGCCCCAGTTGGAATATTAAAAAATCCTTTCTTACTGCACATCTCGAACATAAAGCGAACCTGCATACCAAATTTCAGCCACCGGAAATGTACCGGTATGGAGAAACAGCGATGAAAAGGTGATATTATTTGATGGGCGCGCCCTTTACCTCCGTGGCTGGCGCCCCAGTTGGAGTATTAAAAAATCCTTTCTTATTGCACATCTAGAATATAAAGCGAACCAATATACCAAATTTCAGCCACCGGAAATGTACCGGCACGGAGAAACAGCGATGAAAAAGTGATAATATTTGATGGGTGCGCCCTTTACCCCCGTGGCTGGCGCCCCAGTTGGAATATTAAAAAATCCTTTCTTATTGCACATCTAGAACATAAAGCGAACCTATATACCAAATTTCAGGCACCGGAAATGTACCGGTACGAAGAAACAGCGATGAAAATGTGATAATATTTGATGGGCGCGCCCTTTACCCCCGTGGCTGGCGCCCCAGTTGGAGTATTAAAAATCCTTTTCTATTGCACATCTAGAACATAAAGCGAACCTTCATAC
>CM022874.1:21011019-21038792 GCA_012654025.1 Pachypsylla venusta | reverse complement strand
AAAAAGACTCCCCCCCCCCCCCTGAAAAAAATGATGTTTTGCGTTTCGAGGTACACCGTACGTCGGAGGTATTGTTCACTATTCAAACTTAGCGTTGACCGATTTTAATGAAATTCGGTATGTAGGTTCCAATTATTCCGTCATTTGATCCCTGTCAGTCACATATAGGGTTCCATACTAAAAATTGAGTATGTTACCCTTTATACCAAGAGTGACCAAAAGTTTCGGCGTGTGAATACCCTCTGGTTTAATTCAAGCGATAAGTTATAATAAATTTAACGCTTCTTATTATTATTATTTTTCGACTTTTGCTCACAACATAACATCACTCAAAACGCTATTCTATCCTAAGGTGCTCTATATCACTCAAATCTCTTAAATTGTATGTTTTTGGCATCAAATCTCTTTCTAACTTTCTAATACCTTTCCCACTTATCACATATCATTTTCATAAACGTGTGTCATGTTTTATTATTTATTTGAATAACATGAGATGAACCTCTTAACAGTGAAATATTATGTGAACTTTTCTTGCAATGATATGTTTCTTAGAAGTTGCATTTCATCAATAATTTTATTTTCTTCAAAATAATTTAAATCTTCATGAAATTCCGCTTGCATTCTTCCAAGAATCGACTTTAAGGTATTAAAAAAACTTCGACTGTTACCGCAGCTTTCTAGTGAATGGGGGCACTAATATATACCAAACACACAAATTCAACAAAAAGCTCACGTACGAGTCCGCAACACATTGGAACATTTTATTTCTTTACAAATTAAAAAAATACAACATAAATATAATCATAGATAAGCACGAAGGTGCCCGAGTAGAATTGCGACGAAGATGTCCGAGTGAAACTAAAAGTAACACTTTGAGAGTAAAGCTTTTATTGTTAACGCTTTTCGATGCTATGTGCGAAAGTAAAGATATAAAATGTCAATATATTAGAATCTCCTGCGTCTGAGACGGGTATTTATCATATGACACTAAAACATCGAAGTCTTTGAAACTGACCAAAATATCACGATTCAAGGGGGTTGTCCTTCATGGTCAGTGGTCACCTTTGAAGCAGTAGTAGAATAAAAAATAAGGTGATTGAACATAGTTAACATCAATCTAGGTTCAGGTCTATCCAAAAAAATTCTTACAATTCTTTTATAGATATCTATTATATTATTTATTATTCACAAAATATGTCTGATTTGCGTTTTGCTTCTCAAGATAAACTGAGCTACTATTTAATACAAACTTTGAACTTTTTCATTTTCTACTATAAAACAAGGAGATTTATTATTATTTGATATTGATACCTATATGGAAGTAACGTGGCCCCATGGCCATCCAAGGATTCATTCAAACATTCTGTCAGAACTAAGCATGTATGTTTTCTATCTACAGATGTCTGTTTTACGAAAGTTCACCGTCGAATAGGAGGTAAAATAACACTTTTTTCTGTCCCTAAGTAGGTATATAATATATGCTTGCAAAAACTTCCTAACGTAGATATGGAACAGTACTATAGCCATGTGTACATCCGAGTGATATTTTTACTTGTAATGTAAGTCGTCTAAATATCTCGGAAACTGCAGGTAATAGAAAATATCGATTCTGACCAAAATATCACGATTCAAGAGGGTTGTCCTTCATGGTCACCTTCGAACTTCACTCTCTTCACTTCATTAGTGACATCATCGTTTCCGATGATACCCAGATGTATGAGACAGCAGCTCAAAATAACTTGCAGTCTACTGCTAAAGTTTTAATTGTCATCATATATCTGTTCTTGGAGGCTGATAATTGACATGGGCCCTCAGAACCATGTCAATCACTTTAATATTAGTGCGTTAGTAACACAATAGTTACAAACGTAATGATATAACAGAGTTGCTTTCTGTGTTATTTTACACCATCAGCTCGGGTAGACACAGCCCGTGAGGATGTCGCTCTCAAGTAACTTCTCACAATCTCAAGTACGATTTACTTTTCCTCATGAAAAGTTAGCAAGATAAATATATTGGAAGAAATACGCAATAAAAACACATTAATATTTTATATTAATAAATACTTTATAGAAGATAAAGTAAAAATGGATTAGAGCGAAAAAGATTTGAATCAAATGTAGAGGTTACTACTGAAGCAGGAGGGGCTTGAAATGTAAATCATGCTAATTTTAGGAAAAATTGTTAATTATGTTCCAGTTGAGGTTTGGTTGATCCTCGAATCATGGCGATACTCCCAATGACATACAAGGAATTCTGTATTAGGAAAGCAGAAAAAATAATAAAGCCATTTGTTAGCTGGCAGAGATTTTTATTTTAATTAAATTTTGAAGTCACACAATATGTACCTACCTACGAAAACTCCGAAATTCCTAAGAGTAATCAATAAATAATTTATTCAAACTTAATGCAATGTTTTCCAAAATAAAATAAATTTTAAAACAAAGATGTTCTAGATGTTTAAGAGCATTGTTTTGGAAAGATGTCAAAAATGTTAAACATTGCACTAGCTAGGTTAGGGGGCTTTTTTCTATTGTTTGGGATATTATTAAAACATCAATTAAGCGTTAGAGCGCTGTTTGTTATTTTTAGGCCCATTTTATTGATGAAAGGATTCACATTTTAATATCCTGAAACTCTGATGGATAGCAAATGTTTTGAGATATTAAAATTTGATGTCTCAGCTGTAATCTGACAGTGACAATATGTATCTCAACTAAGATCACTCTGTTAATTTTTCAGTCAATTATTTCCTATTAATGCTTGTAATGCTATGATGGGTGAATTTTTCTTTTCCGATTTTTTTTTTTTTTTTTTTTTTTTTTTTTTTTTTTTTTGGTTACCATAAATTATCATATCTAAGATAAAAGTTTGGTGTTAATATTGTTGTTACCTTTTGAGCACGGGACACAAAAACATCTTTGTTTCAAAGATGTTTTAGAGCCCCAGGCACAAATCTAAAACGATAACAGAAAGCTCGATAAGCCAGCGTCTATGGCACATTGAATACACCAGTTCCCGTTTAATCACTCAAGTTAAGCAACGTTAGGAGAGGTTGTTCTATGTGGGTGTCCACGTCGGTTCGCCCCTTTGTGATGCTGGCTATTTTTCCGGCCCAACCCAGGCTGGGTGAGGTCAATGTGGGTAGGTGGTTTGCAAGTTTTCAGCAGCGACTGGAGGGTAAAACCCCCGTCTTGAATGACCAATAGATGTTAAATGGACGATAAGCCAAAAAAAAAAAAAAAAAAAAAAAAAAAAAAAAAAAAAAAAAAAAAAAAAAAAAAANTAGGTAAGCAGATTGAATATCTTCAATGTTACACCGTGTGACGAAATCCGACTAAAATACAAATGCGACAAAAAGAAATGATACTGGCATTTCCATTTTCTGTCACATTAAACACCAGACAAAAAAACACCCAAAATATGAAGAAAATGAAAAAAGGAAAGAAAAAAATGGCCCCAAACTGTCGGCATGATAATTTCACTGTTGAAGTGGAAAACTAAATTATGACATTATGTGTGAAAATAAATAAAATAGAAACAAAATAGACAAAAATAATAAAAAGAAGAGAGAAAATATATAAAATGTTCATCGGGAAAATAAAAATATTATTCATGCGAACAACATGGGGTAGAAAAGTTGTTGTTTGAGAGGGTGACAATCTTCAAAAAGCATGAAAAACAAAGAGAGAAAAAATACAAGTTTCCATTCTGACGAAATATAGTTCGTCCAAGTTAAAAATATTATTATTTATCTTGCAGAATTATTTATTTAACCAATACGCTGCCAAAGATGGGCTTCACCCGTCCTATCAACTGTGTTGACATGCGCGGATATAGGGGAGGCCCTGGGAGCACGTGCCCCCCCAGTTTTTTTAAGCGGACGATGTTTTTCATAATTCATTATACCTAATCACTTAATTTTTTTAAAAAAAATATCAAATGAATGGTGATCCGCTGTGTCTTTTATATCATCTTTTATATCATTGAGATATATATATATATAGGTATAGCTCAGTTTATTAGGCATGGTGGTTTTGCCGAGGGTCGGCGTTCCGAGATCACAGTAATCACTTAAATAAAATAAATGAAACCTGATTGTTTCTATCATTCTGACAACATTCCTTTAGTTAACACAGGGCCATCGACGTCTGACCTTTTCAAATCTGTTGTACAGTTCACAGAATTAGAAGAAAATTTATAAAAAGCTGTCAACTAGTCGCTTGCGACTCAATATATGATTACAATCAAATCGCACTCAGGAGAACGGGGATTTGATTTTCAGCAGGGTTGAATATTTTTAGCATTCGAATATAAAACTACTTCATATGAATAGGGGTGTGTACAGCCTAGTGAGAGCATTTGAGTAGGCGAAGTAATGTAGACAACATAGGCAAAATGTTTTTTTAAATACAATTCCATTGAAATATTGTGTTTTTTCATATAATAACTGGAAACCTCATATTTGTAAATTAATCGTAGGTATAAAAAAGAATTTTCAGCCTTTTTCATCCTCTACATTAAATAAAACACGAGGTGTTGTTATATTAACACTAGATTGAGACACGACTTTCCTTATCTATATAAAAAAATCGAGACGTGTAGGTACAATACATAAAATTGATATAGTAAAAAAAAATTCAAGTCTCTAGCTCTAACCGTTTTCTCTTTATGCCAGACTCGTGAAACCCGTTTAAAACGGCAAAAAACCGCCAAAAGTAGATTCGATTTCAACCGAAAGTATCATAATATTCCACGCATAATATTGACGAAAGTAGGCACCAAATTTTAAACTTTGGCAACTACCGTTCCCTTTTTAGGCAGGAACCGAAAAAAACAGACGAAAACCGACAAAAGGAGTAAATTCGATTTCATCCAATTTTGTCATTTTCCATGAATAAAACTGATATAAATGGGATCCAGGATTTTAAGCTCTAACTTTTAAAGTTATCTTTTATGGCGGGATTAATTAAAACCGCTGAAGAGCGGCAAACAGCCGCCAACAGTAATTTTGATTCAAGTCTCTAGCACTTACCTTTCTTGAGATATCTTGTTGTCACACACACACACGGACCAATTACTGAAACACAAGATTTGGGCTCTGTGGACCTATCAACGTGTTTTGGCATTGAAAACTCGACATCGAACATTTAAGCTCAATTTAAAGGAAAGTAAAAAGTGGGTCCTCATATCAACAAACTATCATTCGTGCTAATATAGTCGGCAGTTGCTTAATATTCTTGTCGTGTGCGCATCTTCCAATATGCTTGATCTGTTAATAATTGACTTTTTGAAATAGCTTTGTGGAAAAATTAATCGTTCAGAGAAATACGTAAATAACCGTGGACATGAATATAAGCAAGTATCAAGCATAACCTATAAGTTCTGTGAACTGTAGATCACACTCAGTCAAACCATGACAATCAGAGCTCACAGTTCGGCTAAACTAATTCCCCAAACTGTAATAAACGAAATCTATGAACGTATGTAATGTAACATTGATTCAGATATGCATCTTCATTTTAATTATCATATTAGTAAGATAATTTGTATTTCGCCGTTTATGTTGTATACGAGTATTATCATTTCGGAGTTCAAATAACCCGCTCTCTAGTTTAGAGGTAGTTTAAAAAATGTATTTCCTGTGTTAATACACTTCACCAAAAGTCTTTATTAGAAAGCATATTTTTTTGTATTATGTTGTAGCAAGTTAGAGTTGGGTGGCAGGGTGGGAGGCAATTATATGTGATCAAACGAATATAACTACGAGTACATACCTGATGTATTTGTATTGGATACAATATACATTTAGCCTTTGCACAGCATATGAGTACATTCCTAATCTTAATTATGTTTTCAAAGTGAGGAATTTGCACACCATGTTCTTGTACACGTACCCAATGCAAACTATTTTTACTTTCTCTTCCTATAGAAGATGAAGTACTGTAATCGTGCAGAAAATTTGGTTCCTTAGTAGCTTATTAGCTTGGGGAAAATTATCTTTTTGTGTATATGAATAAATAATAAATAAATAAATTTAAATTCTAAAAATAAAGTTTGACGGGAACCCAAAACCCAAAATAAAGACAAAATATGTCATTTCCTATTGATTTTCACTATTTTGGGTAATTTGTGAAGTATGGGAATATTTGGAGCCATAGGGGTCCAAAAAGCCGATATGTCCGACGTTCCACGTATGACGTACGTACGGAATCGTATACAGAGCTCTGGCAGCCAAATGACTGGTCCAATTTTGATGAAATTTGGCATAGGTCATCTATGGGGAAAAACCCGACCCCAATTTTTCCTTCATCATCATCATATTTTATTCATCTTATTCTTGAACGTTGACGAGGCTAAATCTACCGAAGCGATCGGAGACGTCTCATTTGGTTGTATCTTGTGTAAGGGTGTCCCTTTTGATATTTTTATCGTAAAACGTACCCCCCACAACCACTATTTCCCCCAAAAGCCGGGGATTTAAATTTTAATAAGCATTTAAATATTTTAAATCGCATAGAATCTAATTTAAAAGATAGAATGAGATAAACAATGCTTCCTATGTTTCATTATTGTGCAAAATGTTATAGAAAGCAGAAAAAAATATAGAGGGAGTAGGAGGCATGTGGGAGCGGGAAATAATAAAAAAGGAATCAATTAAGTTCATTCTAACTGTATAATTATACCACTGATGTGTAGTCAAATAATATCCTTTAGTAATAATCTTTTCATGATAATAGCTGTGTCCAACCTAGTGGTAGGACCCGCTATAAATCCATGATTGAGAGGTAGCATATCGGGATAAGCTAGGAAGCTGAAATTTGAAACAAAGATGTCCCATAGTACAAAAATAACATTCTTGAGTAAAATAGGAGCCGTTTTCACTATAAGGTAGGTTTTTATAAGGCCGTTTTCACTATAAGCGTTTTCACTATACGAACAAAATTCAAAAATTGAGAAATACACTTCGCGATAACGTTGAAAGTTGAAATTTGAAACAAAGATGTTCCACAGTACAAAAAAAACATACTTGAGTAAAATATTGATTTCTAAGAAAATAGAAGCCGCATTCACTCTAGGGTAGGTACCAACCAAATTTCAAAATTGTGCAGTACACTTCGGAATAAGGTTGAAAGTTAAAATTTGAAACAAAGATGTTCCACAGTACAAAAATAACATACTTGAGTAAAATATTGATTTTCTAAGAAAATAGGAGCCACTTTCACTCTAGTGTAGGTACAAACCAAATATCAAAATTGAGCAGTACAGTTCGGGATAAGGTAGATAGCTGAAATTTGAAACAAAGATCTTCCGCAGTTAAAAAATAACATCCTTGAGTAAGATATCCATTTCCTTAATAAATAGGAGCCGTTTTTACACTAGGATATCATTAGAAAAACAAAACTGAGAATTACTTTTTGTGATTAGCTAGAAAGCTGAAATTTGAAACAAAGAAGTTCCGCAGTACAATAATAACATCCATAAGTAAAATATTAATTTTCTAAATAAATCACACTAGGGTAGGGACAACAAATGTCCAAAATTGAGAAGTACAATTCGGGATTAGCTAGAAAACTAAAATTTGAAATAAAGATTTTCCGCAGTACAAAAAAAAACATCCTTGATTTACATCTACTTACCTATATCGCATAAACCCTAATTTTATCAGAATTCGTTTGAAGTTACGACGAACACATAAACCCTTTCAAAAAGAAAGGAAATCCCCCCAAAAAACTAATTCGCGGTAAAAATTTCCCGCTAAGTCATTGGTCACAATAAGCATTGAAATCAAATTAAACCCGCCTCAATTGTTTATTTTTTTCTCTCTTTTTAAAACTTCTGTTTTTACATTAATTGCACTAGTTTTAAAATTCTCACTAATCTCGCAAACCTCTCTATTATGCCCCTTTTTGCACCTTTTCGCACCTTACAAAATCACTTTCACACCTTTGACTTAAGAGTTGTTAAGCGGGCACACCGCCAAAGTTGTGAAAGTGATTTTCGATAGTAGAAAAAATGCTAGAAAAGGGCGTAAAAGAGAGGTATGTGAGATTTTTAAAACTAGTGCGATTAATGTAAAAAAAGGAAGGTTTAAAAAGGAAGAAAAAAATATACAATTAAGACGGGTTTGATTTGATTTCAGTGCTTTTTGTGACTAATGACTTGACGGAAACTTTTTACGGCGAAGTATTTTTTTGTGGAGTTTGATATACTCCGTCACCCAAGCATTAAAGTGGATAAATTTTGGTATTTTGTAGACTATATTTTGGACACAGGTAAACCTAACTGAAAATAATAATAACGGCCTATATATACAGTATGTCCCAGAAGTCCTGCCCGGTGCCCATAACTTTTGAACCGCTTGGAATTTTGGAATTCTGTTTGTTTTAAGGGATAGGAAACGGCCCATGGCCATGCGAACGGTAATATCAGTACCCAGGTTCGAATCCCGGAAGTGGCTTTTATTGACTCAAAGAGTCGATTTCTCGTGAAATTTAAATGGAATGGTACAAATTTTTTTTTGAAAAATAAAGGTGCCAATAAAATAAGGAATATTCCCATTTTTGTTTTTTCAAAAAAATAATCAGGGGCTGAGTCAGAGCGGTTCAAAACCAAAACTTGTTACACACTGTATAACGAAAACCGAATATTATTTTGATGTATAAATTCGTTAAGAGTGGCTCAAAAAAGGTTTTTCATCTACATAAGTAATAAAAATAACAAATTTTAAGTTTTATCAGTTCCGTAGGACGGAAAAACCAAATCTCGTATTTCTACCAGAGGTTAAAATAACGACTTTTAGAAAACGGCCATTTTGGGTTAGAATGTCTGAAGTAAGAATATGATTTAAGACTTAAAATGGGGAGTGGCCTCAATAAGGAACCATTTTAGCCAAAAAAAAAAAAAAAAAAAATTACGTTAGTAATTATTCACACTTAAGAACACTTCAATTAATATGCAGTTTTTCTATTGAAATTTCCTCATTAATACGGCCCTGTTGTGAATGAGTGTGAGGGTTAGTAATTTTTTTTTTTTTTTNTTTTTATTTTTTTTGGCTAAAATGGTTCCTTATTGAGTCCACTCTCCATTTTAAGTCTTAAATCATATACTTACTTCAGACATTCAAACCCAAAATGGCCGTTTTCTAAAAGTCGTCATTTTAACCTCTGGGAGATATACGAGATTTGTTTTTTCCGTCCTACGGCACTGATAAAACTTAAAATTTGTTATTTTTATTACTTATGTATACGACAAACCTTTTTTGAGCCACTTTTAACGAATATATACATCAAAATAATATTCGGTTTTCACTATACAGGGTGTAACAAGTTTTGGTTTTGAACCGCTCTGGCTCCGCCCCTGATTATTTTTTTGAAAAAACAAAAATAGTAACATTCCTTATTTTATTGGCACTTTTATTTTTCAAAAAAATATTTGTACCAATCCATTTAAATTTCCCGAGAAATCGACACTTTGTGTCAAAAAAGGCACTTCCAGGATTCGAACCTAGATACTGATATTACCATTCGAATGGCCATCGGCCCTTTTCTATCCCTAGAAACAAACAGAATTCCAAAATTCCAAGCAGTTCAAAAGTTATGGGCACCGGGCAGGACTTCTGGGACATACTGTATATATGTTTAGTTTAATACGCTATAGTACCCCGCTGCGCAATATTCCCCAAGTTTTCCCTACTGAAATATAAAATCTTTTTCAATAAATTCTGTTGTTTTTATCAAAAAAAAAAAAAAAATGATAATAATAATAACAAGTGTGATATAGTTTTACCATACTCAAAGCTATGTGCTATACACATGCATGCATACTTGCTGCGTAAGTTAAAAATTCATTGAAATGTACCTATTTCAATGTATTTTTAACTTTAGTATGTGAACTACCTACTAGGTCTTGATTTTGAAATAATCATAAATGATTTAGTGTTCGCCCAGACTAACCTTACATTACATTAAGAGTTTAACAATACAAAATCACGTGTAATCTCACCAGGTCAAATGATAATTGTCATATGCGTAAATAGCATAGGAAATACCTAGTTAAATACCTACTCTGATTTGCATTCTATCAAAACAAAATCCGGGGAAACTAGCTTCGGCTTGCTTAATTATAGTATATTGTGCGATACCTACCCTTTAATTAATAGGTTCTAAGTATCGTAGTTGATTAAGACCTTAAAGTGAAGTTGAGGAAAGAGGAAATTAGTTCATATACATCCTCATTATACTTTCAAGTGAGAAAAAAACGCCAAAGTTATGTATATGTATCGATTGATAATAAATAAAGTAAAAAGAAGCATTGCGGCAAAATGTTTTCCCTGAAATACGGGTTATAAATTTTATGTTAAATTAAGGCGACTTTTTTTCTTCTCATTACCGAAATCAGAATTTGGAAATCCACCGGTTTTTTTACTTTCTCTTCCTAGAAGATAAAGTATTGTNCAGAAAATAGAAATATAACAATAACTAAAATATATAACTAAAAACCTTAAAACTTTAGAAAAACAAAATCTGCATTCGGTGGTAGTCTGATGGAATGATTAAGGAAGAGAAAGTCTAGTACGGTTTTCCGTACCATTTATTTTTTCTTTCTTTCTTTCTTTGATCTTTAAGAACCTGGTGCTACTTGATCCAAAATAGCAGTGTTATCATTACTCACGATTTATTTTGCTTATAAGGAGCAAATTTTACCTCGAGAGTGTCACCCGTTTTTAAAAGTTAAGTTGTTTTAATTGATTGTGTGAACGGATGAAGCTTATATAATATCAAAATTCTATGCCACAAAAAGTATCCTGAATAATGAAACAGGCATAAAATAGAAAGTAGCCATAGTCCTATAAAATACTGTAAACAACGCAATAGAAAACATCTTTAGTTACCACTAGGTCAGGGGTTCCCAAACTTTTTGGTACCGCGCCCCCTTTTCTTGAAATCAAATCCTCCCACTCCCCCCCTCCCCTTTACATTATAAATTATGAATGAGCATGGGTGCTATCTCATTTAAAACGCTAATGTGTTGCTGAATGCTATCTTATTCAGAATGCTATCTCATTCAAAACGCTAATGTGTAGCTGAATGCTATCTCATTCAAAACGCTAATATGTTGCTGAATGCTATCTCATTCAAATTTTAAAACATCATGTTCAATAAAATTACCTTTGTAAAAATTTTTTGTATATTTCAACTAAATGATAATAATTCAACTGGTCTCGCGCCCCCCTTGGCTTGCCTTCACGCCCTCCAGTTTGGGAACCTTCGCACTAGGGTCTTTATTTCTTGAAAAATCCGACAATACTACATAGTACGCACGTATATATATATTCAAATATCTAAAATTCAATCATTAATGCGGGTATGGATTTTTTTTTGTAAATCAGAGCAGGTAAATGAAATTATCGAGTTTTTACCTTTTTTTTAGAGAGACTTCCTTGCCAATAGCGTCCAGAATTATTAGTCTCATGCATTAGATGAATGATGACAATTTTTTTAATTGCAAACAATAACTTATTTAAGGACTTAATGTATCCACTGAATGTTGCAAGCCAGCTTAATAAGGTGACGGTCCACAGACCAAATATAAACTAAGATGAAAAAATAAGTTTGAAGAGAACTTAAAAGAGAAGGGATGGGACAAGAAGGAAACCTTTGGAGACGAATTAAGGAAGATAACATCGACCTCAAATAAAATTGGGAAAAGATGCAGTCAAACGAGAAGTATTTAGAGCTGCTGTCTCAGACATCTGGCTCCCAACGGACACGATGATGTTAGTACTGATAAGTAGATTGATTAATAATTTCTAAGATTTACCCACAAACATACATACAAAGCAAGTTAAATAAAAGCCGTTAAAAGAGAATCCAAAACGAAATTCACCAATAAATTTTAATTCATCATTTTATGCAATATTCAACATTTTATGCAATTTGGCGTTCACATCACTACCCTTGTTTACATACTATTGTAACACCACACAAAAGGTAAATGACCACATTTTCTAATGAAACTTTTTGAAAAACAACAAGTTTGGATAAAGTAAAGTCCAAGTGATTTATCAAAACTGTTGACTTGGCGACATACAAAGGGCGGAACAAGTTAAAGAGTGGTGGGGATAAAAATGACCGGTCACCCCCCCCCCCCTTCAACGTATGAACGGGTTGGATTTTTTTGAATTTTGGAAAGCCAATCGAATGGTTATGGTGAGATCCAGGTTCGACCCCAGGAAATGAATTTTTTTTCACGAAAAGTGTCAAATTCTCAAAAAATTCTAAGGGAATTGTAAAATATTTTTTGTTCAAATAAAAGTATAAATGAAATAAAGAAAAACTTTCTTTTTCATATATCATCAAAAAAAAATTGTCAGGGGCGAGGCTAGAGGGCTTTAAATTTTAATTTTGTTACACCTTGTATAACGGTGTGCATTTTAAACCTTGATGTAAAAGTTCCCTCCTTGTGCTCCAAAAAAGGTCATCCACTAAACGTTACAAAGTGTAAATTTTTACTTTCATCAGTGTCCCAAGAGGACAAAGACAAATTTAATATTTCTCCTGGAAGTTAAGAAAAGGCCGTTTAGAAAACGGCAATTTTTGGGTACTAAGTCTGAACTAATGTAATTATTTAGGACAGACAGTGATAACTAACCAAAATACCGAAACCTTTTTGCGAATATAAGAAAATCATTCATCTCCTCAATTTTTTCACAGTAGGGTCAGAGGAATGTGAAAATGTCAATGCAATAAGATAGGAAACAACACTAGTTTCAGATGCATTATTACTTGTTGCAAATTCCATTTTTTTACTTTTAATAAAAGAAAATATAACTTTAATAGGTATCTGTAGACTTTTGACTCCGGGCACTTGGCGCACATTTTACCCGAATATTACTGCATATCTGTCTAATAACTATTCACTGCATGAATAAGCGATCCATATTCAGTTAAAATGTGCTTCAAGTGCCCGAAGTCAGATGTAGTTTTTGTTTTTGTGCAGCTCTCGAATTTCCTTGGAGACAAATAATTTCCAGTTGACATGAAACTGGAGTTCATATGCTATCACTCTCCATCCAGACACACATACACACATCATATTTCCCTTTTATATATATAGATTTTATAATATGTCTCATGATCTGAAGGCAAAGCCTTGTTGTAGAAGAATTTCTTTTCTGTCTTGCATTTCATTCTTTAATTCGCTGAAGGAAAAAAAACCCATGACTTTATGGATATCTTGGAAGTATCCAAAATATCTTTCCTTGCCTTCTATTTTTCCTTAAATATGCTCGTATTGTTCACAATTAATTTAAAATTTAGTCCTCGAATTAATAATAATATGTATATTATCTACGAGCACCCATAAATAATGTAAAACCCTCTCCTGGGGGGGTTTGCAATATAAAAAAAAACCTCAGGTTATTATTTTTTTTACGATTTTTTTCTTAAATGAAATTGAATAAGTCCGCATCGGTTTCTTAAGTAGTCAATTTGCTGTAGGAAGTACCATATGATTATTTACAACCAGCGTCATTAATAAAGTTTAACTATAAAATAAAACTTATCTCATCTCTATTCCAAAGGTGCTTTCTGTTCTGCCTAGGTTTTTATATGCTTCTTTATGAAGTTTTATTGTTTTATGGTGAATGGGTTTTCATATGCTCCGCTGTACTACTTATCAGATCTGGGTCTTGTTTATATTATTATAGGGTGCTACTGAGCATTTTGTAACAGGACCATGTCAAATTAAACGTTCAATAAGATTGTCTAGGGTTTGGCTCTGTAGAACTCAATTTCTCAGTGCATACTACAGGTTACAGAGAGTTTGTTTTATTACATTCAATACCTAATGTTACATTGAATCCGCAAGAAGCTCTCAAAATTTGATGTTATATTTAAAGAAATTACGAAAATAATTAAGGAAAAAAAATGTTTCATCGAAGCATCGTAGAGACATAAGTTACCGTCAGGTCACTGAAACAACGTCGGACGTTGTGCGTACTTGGAACCGTGGTGTTCTGCCTGGTAACAGCACGTATAATTGATTTTATCGGGGTGCACTCAACCTCGTAAGTCGTGAGTACAACTGCTGATAATCACAGCGAAAAGGAGGGGAAGCTATACCTCATTTAAACTAGTAGTACAAAGAGGTGCCTTCCCACAGCTGTTAGTCGAAGAGCTTTTTTGGAAAAAAATATTTGGTTATAATAAATAATAGCAAAATAATACGAAATCACCCAGTATGTAAAAAGAAATAAAAAATATTGTCTCAACCCCATGATGGCGATCTCTTTATATAATATCGGATCAACGTTTGACCCTACTTAGGAAAAGCACAGCTTGAAGTGAAGCACAACGCAGGTAGTTGAAAAAGATGAGCTAAGATATTATGATGAAATAAGTTTAAACGAAGGATAGAATCAGGATGAGAAGGGAGGAAAAGGTAACTTTTACCTTTTTTTTTGCTCAAACTTGAAGGTGTTCAAAGGAAAATGGTGTGGTTTAAAGGATTTTATGGGTTTTCTTCTGATAAATAATTTCTTCTACAATATTTGTAATGGTTGGAGAGACTAGATTTTTGTTTACAGGGTGGTGTTTCCTCGTTAAGAAAATCCCCAAGTGAGAGCTTGACTCTAAAATAATGCATCATGCGGTTTCAAATGGGTTCCATGTTTTGTGTTTCAAATCATTAATATGCAGAAGTCAAGTTCTTACCTCACTTCCCAAGACTTCTTCCTTTACTTTTTCATATAATTGTAGTAAGTTAATGTCCACCACACAAAGATTAACAATATCTAATTGAACCCTAATTGTGGGTTCCAAATCATTAATATGCGGAAGTCAAACAAAGTTCTTACCTCTCTTCACAAGACATTTTCCTTTACTTTTCCATATAATTGCAGTAAGTTAATGTCCACCACACAAAGATTAACAATATCTGATTGAACCCATATTTTGGGTTCCAAATAATTAACATGCGGAAGTCAAACAAAGTTCTTACCTCACTTCTCAAGACTTCTTCCTTTACTTTTTCATATAATTGTAGTAAGTTAATGTCCACCACACAAAGATTAACAATATCTNACGAGGCTTGCAGTCGAAAGTTACTTCGAAAAACCAGTAGCGGTGGTAGTACCTGCTGACAACCAACGTCGAGACGTCACTGGCAGAAAAGTTGTAGTTGGGTCATGCTACATTTGCAACGAGCAGCCTATTCGCAAGCGTAGAAAGACGAGAAAATGTTGTGCCAAGTGCGAGAAGCCCGTTTGTGATGAGCACTCAGTAAATATCAATAAATGTTTACATTGCGATCAGTAATTTTGAATTACGCTAAAGATTAATTATTAAGATTTAATTATTTATATTATTTCTCTATTTATTACTTCTATTCTTTACTATTATTAATTTTTCAAGTATTACTGACTGTGCAAATAGTGCAATGTCGATGTTTTTTTTTTTTTTCGTAACAATCACATTGCAAAATGTAATAATTATTATTATATTCAGTATATTTATTCAATAAACAATTTAAAAAGTATGTAATTTACTTTTTATTTGTATAAATAAAGATATTTTCATGACATAATACATGAATCTCGTGTTTTCTGTATAGGGGTACCCGGGTACCCGGGTGGCTTATACATTTACTTTTCTTCAAATGCAAAAATTTTTAAGTCAAAAAATGTTTCAAAATATTTTTAATGCATATTTCGATACAAAATAAGTCGAATCATGGGGATCCATGAGGAGGTTGGCCTATCTCTCATAGGAAAAAAGATATTCAACCAAATGTACGCTGATGGGCACCCGGGTACCCGGGTGGCAACACAAGGGTTAAATCTTGGAAATGGTTGTAATGTACAGGTTGGACACAAGAACCCCCGCCCCCCCAAATTTCATTGTCCTTGAAAAACAAAAATAGCTTAAAGGATTGTAGCGAAGCACGTTCGAAACATCTAGTCTGTTATAATAAGAATGCGAGGGCGGTTCCAAAGGTTCGTAGCCAAACCTAGACGGAGAAGGAAAATAAAAACCCACTGTGTCTTATTTTTCAACATAATCTCCTTTGTATTCAATACATTATTTACATCTTTGGGTAAAATCCCTATGAACGACAATAAGTAATTAATATCCTCTTCATCAAACCCATTTTTTCAGTTTTGAAAATAAATAATAGTCGCTAGTAGCCAGGTATCTCAGTGAAGCCACTCACGGTAATGGATCGTATAAAAAATATTGCCTCTCACTGATCAAATTGCATGAAATATATACTGGAGACGATGACAGATAGATAGAGAAAAAGCTACATTTCCTGGGGACCTAGTTAAGAGGCTACATTCCAATTTGAGGTAAGTACTCTGGTTATTGAAAAATATCTATTGGACAGGTTAGTTAGGAGGAACAAGTCGCGTTTATATCGTGGAAAAAAATTGTACTAGCATCATCCAAACAGTCGCAATGCAACCATTATTCATAATTTATCTCCATTTCATTTCTTGTCTAAAAATATTATTTTTTGAGTAATGCTCTTACTGCAGTATTGTACTTTTTGATGTTATTTCTCTGCTAGAAATGAAATCTGTGCCAAAAACATTTTGATTATAAGTTTTCTTTTGTCCCTTTGAAGGGCTGTGTTTATATCTATCCTGTCTTGCTTTTTACAGCCGACGGCTAGTCTGCTTCAGATTTTTTTTTATTGAAAAGTTTTAACTCTTAACCCGGCAGTGCATCGGCAGTATTACATACTGCTATCATTTTCTTAAAAAGGAAATGTGAAACTATCATTCTCTTAAAGATACTCTTTACTAGTGAACTCAGCCACGAGGCTGAGATCCTCAACCTCATGCATGAGGAAAACTAAATAGCTGTCTTTGGTTGTAGCGAAGCGGTAGGGACCCTTGTTAACCTAGTTGTAAAAATAGAGTTCCACAAAAATTACGAAAAAATTACATTGTAAGAAGCATATTTGCTTAAAACGCAATTGACTTCCTTGAATTTAGTATTGTTTAACACGTCACCGTGAACAAGCTTTCAATTCTTTAACAGCAACATATTATGTATTGTTTGGATTATTGCCTTGATATGTTTAAGGAAGTAGACTTCTGTTAATCTGATACTCTTTCTATGAGAAAAACTGTATTAATTAGACAAGGTATGTACCAATCATAATAATAGGTGAGAGACCACTAATAATAATTTGGGTTAGAGTTAGGGTTAAGTGCATAGCTAGGATATTAAATTTCTTGATGGCTATTTCTACTAGGTGTGGTCAATGTGGGTATCTTGTTTGTAAGATTCCAGCGAATGGCTTTTAGAACGCCCGTATTGAATGACCAATAGATGTTAAAGAGATGTTAAACAAAAAATGTGGTGATGATGGTGGGGGGACTTATGCGGTCAAAATGCTTATAATTAACTTCTTTGTTAGTCGTAATTTTCGAATAAAATGGGTCTTTTTTAACAAAAAAGGAAAAAAAAAAAATTACCTATGGTTTTTTTTTTTACCTATAAAAAAAAATATCATAAAAAAATATTGTTATTTTGACACTAGTTATAATTCAGAATGTGCTTTCGCAGTGATTAGCATTCGTTGTCCTCTTACCTCTGTTATCCATAATTATAAAATTCTCGATAGGAGGTCAATTGTCATGAATGGGTACAAGTACTAAATTTTGCAGGCCAACCCTCCATAAAATAGTAAAAAAGTTCGTTTTTCTTTGTATTTGTTTTTTCTGTTACAGGTTACAGGACTAATGCCGATCTACGTATATTTAGGTAACTTGAAGCCCCATCGTTGCACACATTTTTTAAAAAGAAGATATGCCCCGGAACTGTTTTCTGTTTGTTTATTATTGTCTGAATTTATTATTATAATAAATTAATATAATTTTCCATAAAGTGGTAAATTTAAATTTCTAGGGAATCAAGGGATTCTTTGCAAACAAAATTCTCAATTATAAAATATGATGTTTGCTGTTGATGTGCACACTTGTTTTCACGAAAAAAAAAAAAAAAAACAGGATAAGTTAATATTAAAAATTCACAATGGACACCCTCCAGGTAAAGGTTCTGCCATACTTTTCATCAAGATAGGTAGCTCTTAATATTATGCATGATTACTTAGTGCCATAGTGGTAGCACACTACTCACCAATAAGAAAAAAAACTACTCCTCACAAGATGTCATGAAAACGAGAATGCTAATATTCAAACACAATTCAAAGACAGAAGTTGTCTTAGACGGCAAAGAATACATGGCAATGGTGCTCTAGAAATAAATTACAATCTAGAGATCGAGAAGAATATTGAATTCCATGGCAATCCAAAGCCAAAGACGAAAGGCTTTATCTTTGCAGTGATGTCCTAGTAATGAAGTACGGGGACGCCCAAAGACAAGAGTGAGAAGAACATTGGAATTGAATTTCATCAGTCCAAATCCAAAGTCAGGTTTGCCACTGTCTTCACTTCAACGACAAGCAATATTTGGCAAAGGTGTCCTAGGAATGAAGTAATACGAAGAGGTCACGTGATTCAATTGAGAAAAAATCTGGAATACAGCCAGCGCCTATGGCACGTTGAATAAACCAGTTTCCGTTAGATTACTGAAGGTAAGCAACGTCTAGAGAAATTTTACGTGGTGGATTCAATCTCTCTGATACTGACTATTTTTCCGGTTCAACTCAGGATTGATATAAGGTCAATGTTGATAGCTGGTTTGTAAGTTTCAAACGAATGGATCTGGGTAAAACCCCCATTCTCTGTTAAAGAAACGTAAAGCCAAAGAAAAGGCGTTTGCGTTTTGCCTTTAACTTTTAACTTCGCTCCAAAAGAACGCATCATTTGATTAAAAGTAAACACTTTTGAATGTAAATTTTTTATTGTATTGATATTTTTTTTATGAAAATTTTCATTTCCCTTTACTTATCAAGTATTGATCTATAATTAAATGTTAATAATTCTTTACTTTTAATTTAAATGGAAACAGGTTTGTAAATTGATACGCTTATTTTTAAAAAATGAGGATGGTCCTTTGGAGACACACTTTTCAGTGTGAAGGAGAAACCATCGGGAACCAACATATTTTTAAAGAAAAAATTGTATTAAGGATATGTACATAATGAATATACTGGTCTCTGAAAGGAAAGTTCCCAGCTTTCTCCACAATAATAAATAAATAAATATAGCATGATTATCAGCAGGGCTTTTCATAAATTCCACTTTCCACTGCAAGAGTTTGTTACTGAAGGTGTAATCCATTGAAAGTATTTTGAGCTGTAAAGAAAACACATTTTCTTTTTTAATGTTAGTTTAAGAGCTATTTATAGCCTCCTTGACTCAGGGACCTAATACTATTTTAAAAGTGTCAGATTTATTCTTTTATTTTTAAATGACAAAAAAGTAATCTTTATGCTGTAAATTGTTGTCCATTGAGTGTTAAGTAAAGAAACTTACAGCTGAGTAATGCGAGGGCAATATAATGAAGATCTGCTTTATCTTAATATACGAGTACATATAAATCAGAAATTTGTATGTACCTATGTGGTAGGTTTTGTCTGTTCCAATACCGGGCAACAAACGGCGAAAAATTTATGGGAATGTACCCCCCTAACTAAACAAAAATATGTCAAGCCGTTTTCGAGTTACGCCCAAATTTGTAATTTTGGTCCAAAATCAGACAGTCACGGTCCGATATCTTAAATTTCGTCGTGACAACATATCAACTCAAAGCGAGAAAGTTTTAGGTTGCTGTTTAGTCCTTATTTAGGGATATTTTCTGCAAAGGTAGGGTGCATAAGGTGGATACAAACCAATACACCCCCCAAATTCCAATGTCTTTTAAAAACAAAAATAGCATTTTAAGAATCGTAGCGAAGCACGGGCGAAACAGCTAGTAATAAATAAACTAGTGTGAAAGAGCTAATGCCTTCACTAAATCCACAGGAACAAGTATTTTCATTTTAGAATGATTTGCCACCCACGTCACAATGTGCTGTTGCCGTGTGATGCTTATATTATAATTATGTCATTTTCTGGTAACTTTTGTAAATGAATCGTAATACCTGTTCAGTGTTTACTTCAGAAATACCTACAGCGTGTAATAAATAAAACTGGGCTTTTTGTAAATGTATGTCCTATATGTCTGTATTGTTTATTCTCAAAATATATATATATATATATACATAATTAACTAGATATTAAACCATGTCTCGATTTTTCGCAATCTTTTGAAATCAGAAATTTATATTTAATTTAAATACAATTCTTGGAATTTTTAAACTTTTTAAAATCATCTGGTGTGAAGACTCATAAAACTTTCGGGGACTCTTAACATCTAAAAAATTATCTAACATTATGCAGGTCTGACAGATTACAATAGGTGTGAATATAATTTTACTCCCCTTGCCACTATTATCAGAGGTTAAAAACTTTTCAGAACTTAGAAACCCCTGAAAAATAATTTAATTGTAGAATTGTTGAAAAGTTCATGGTTTTAATTTTTTTCGATCTTTAACATCAGAGGTTATTCGCGACGGGGGTTATAGCGCATTATAGTCCTCATCACGACTGCACAAACCTACCTGTTCAGCACTCACCCAAAACGCATCAACTGTAATCTCTTCGGATATTGTTTAACTTCTGTGATCTAACGAGAACTGTATTCAACATGCAGCTTACTTTTCCTTTTTTAAAAAAGACGGAATTAAAAAGATTCAATTAAGATTCAATGCATAATTATGTAAATTCGATATTTTAATGAGAGCATATAGCTCATGTAAAAATCTCTGGCGCTCAAAGTTCAATATTGTATTATATTGTATCGATAATATCGAATAGCTATATTCGGGTTTAGAACTTTTCAGAACTTAGAAACCCCTGAAAAATTTAATACCCTGAAAAATTTATTAAATTATATTTAATAAATTTTTAGATAACGTAACCATAGTAGGTAGGCGCAGCCTTTTTTTCTACACGTTTAGATAACGTAACCATAGTGCGTTTACGTTTTACGAGAGAGATTTAAGGTGATAGAAAACCTCATTTTGATTATTATATTGACCAATTGGGCCCTCAAGGAACCATTTTCACATGTTCCACCCTGTAACTATGCCCGAACGATGCCGATTTTTAGCTTAAACTTCTACCCCTGAATTCAAGAGTTTTGGGGTGCATTAAAAAGTTTAGATGATATGGGGGGTGGAATGGAACTTTTGAGACACTTAATAAAAAATAATATTAGAATAAAATATCTATTCCTCTATTCCAAATAAAACAAAATGTTTTTTAGAAGAATTAAAAAAGAACATTTCACCTTGTCAAGCAGTTGTTAGAGGAAATAATTACTAAAAGAAATCCATGTGCCAAATAATACCTACCCCAGCAACTGTTGGAGATTTATGATCCCTTATCAGCCAGGTCATAATCCCCGCACTCCATACCGGGAGCATCACTAATTATCTTCTTTCTATGTTTATTCTAATGATAGAAGAAATAATCATTAAATTTCTAAAGTAATGCTGACTCTAATGATAGTTTTATCACCCATCCTAGTGCCTAGTGTTAAATAAAATATTTGTCTAGTGACGTAAAATCTGTGTTTGTTATGGTGGCGTTTAATAGTGTATAAAATTGACACATCAAAGGGACAAAAAATTAAGAGTAAAGTGGCAGAACGCCAAAATTATTTCTTTGCTTTTTTATAATTTAAAATTGTACTAAGTATTAAAAAAATTGCTGGCACTTTATAGGTGGTCTTGACAGCAGAGTAGTGAGACACTGTTTGTAACGTACAATTTAACGGTGATGATGTTGATTGAGGCTGAATTCCAATGTACACACTGGGGGCATGTTTTTCATTTCTTTTGAAATTTCATTCGACAAATAATTCGATAATTAACACGTTGTAACCCAAACCTATTTTATTTGTTTGAAATTCGTATATTAAGAACCCACTTACTTTATTGGACCACGTACATGCAATTTACTAAAACTGAAGTGTGAGTACTATTGGTGAAGAAAGGTTAAACTTCGGACGTTGAAAAGAAATTTTAAGCTCAAAGGAAATGTTAATTTTAGAATTCCAGGCTTAACATTAGGGCTAAATCAGGGGCGTACAAAGGATTTTTTTTCGGGGGGGGGGGGCTGGGCAAAAGTTCCTTTACCATAACAGCATCGTGTCGTTGATCCCATCTAGTTTCACAGAGAGATAATGTAAACAATGTGAGAGCCAGCGATCATCATACCACGTTGAATATACCAGTTTCCGTCAGATCATGGAAGTTAAACAACGTCGGGCGTGGTCAGTACTTGGATGGGTGACCGCTTGGGAACACCACGTATCGTTGGCCTGGTAGCTGTTATAGGCGCCCGGAATAGATTTCGAAATGCGCTCGCCCTCCCCCAACGATAATCGAATGTTTCTAGATATAAAAGGCGTAGCAAAGCCCTATAAGACCGGCATCTAGGGCGGTCCGCCCCACAGTTCCTACGCCTCTGCTTATTAGGTAATGTACTCTATCGCGCCCAAGATAGAGTTTTTTTTAACTCCTTCAGTATTTGTCTTCTTTAAGAGGTTTGGATTTCTTCTGGTTTTCTACATCACCCAGGAGGTAACAGAACGGATCCATTCTTTTTTTAGAGGAAATCGCCAAGAGCTTTAAAAAAACGTCTGTTAGTTTATGGGATCCTTTCCTTTGTAGGAAACAGGTTCACATAATCATCCGAATAAATATAGTTCGAATAGCCTCTTACATAGTTACAACCTAATTAGTAAGCAATGAACTTCAAATTATGAGGAAAAAAAAAATACTAAAATAATCAGCGGCCAACAATATATTAGACTTCAACCTAAGTTCTGTTTTTAAATTTCTTGTATGGAATTGATATGAATAGGCAACAAATTTCAAGTTCTAGCTCTTTCCATTCTGGTTTTAGGCGGAACTGCCAAAAAGCGGCCTTCAACCACTAATTAGCGGCCAACAATAGATATATTACACTTCAACCTAAGTTGTATTTTTCAATTTCTTGTATGGAATAGATATGAATAGGCACCAAATTTAAAGTTCTAGCTCTTTCCATTCTGGTTTTAGGCCGAACCGTCAAAAAGTGGCCTCCAATCACTAACTAGCGGCCAACAATATATTTCACTTCAACCTACGTTGTATTTTTCAATTTATTGTATGCAATTGATATGAATAGGCAGCAAGTTTAAAGTTCTAGCTATTGCCTTTCTCATTTTAAGCAGGATATGGGAAAACCGCTAAAAAGCGGCATTTCAAGTCTCTAATACTTGCCGTTCTTGAGATATCTTGTCCACAGACAGACACACACACGGACCATTGGCTGAAACGGGTTCTGGGGACCCCAAAATGTGTTTTGGCATTTAAAACTCGACATCGAAAATTTCAGCCGATTACAATATTTTCCTTTTTATAGGATAATAAGGAAAGTAAAAAAAAAAAATTGAAAATATGTAGAAAAAAAGTTAAATCGCCTTTTGCACTTTGTTAAGTAAGTATCCCAAAAAGTGATTTCTGCGTGACATTGAAAAAAAATCATAGGGTTAGATGACATACTTATCCCAAAAAAAAATTTTGGGGGGGGGGGCTACAGCCGGCCAGCCCCCCCCCTTGTGTACGCCCATGGGCTAAATGAATTTTTCTATATATTATGAAAGTAGGCCATGTACCGTAGGAAATTATTTTTTTACTAACTAACAGAACGACCATGCAATGAATTCTATTTTGAACACCACGAAAGTTGGTTGTTTGTATACTTTCACTATGGCTATATGTATCCTTGGGATCGTCAGCTACTAACTAACAGAACGATCATGCAGTGAATTCTATTTTTAACACCACGAAAATTGGTTGTTTGTCTGTTTGTTTCAACGTAACTCTCGTATGCCTTTTACAATTTTGATGTATCTTGATATGGACATGTATTATGTACATATTTTTTTAATGTTTAGTGCACCTCAGCATCTATTGCCATTGGTGGTTCATATGATTTGCTTGGTTCTATGAACACGTTGACACAAAATAAATTCCCTTGGTGAAGCGCAGAGAAAGACATCATCAAGGAAGATGGAAGTTCTGTAGCAAATGCGCTCGTTGGATGATTTTTTTTATAATATACCTTACAGGTAGTATGTAAAATATCTCAATAAAAATAAAGGGTACGGAAAACCGTACTAAACTTTATCTTCCTTTATTCTAGAAATTTGGTAGGCTCCAGATGATGTTGCAAGTATTTGATGAAAATATTATATCATTTACCAGTGGCAGTCTTCGGCTGCTATCACAGCTCTTAAAATATTTTGGAAAATGGATTTGACAGCCTTCGGCTGTTGTCCCAGCTCTCTAGTAAAATTATTAATGAATTAGATTTGGCAGACCTCGGCTGTTGTCGTAGCTCTTATCTTTAAAAAAAATATTTGAATTTCCTTAGACAACCTTCTGTTGTTGTCACAGCTCTCTAGTAAAATTATTATATGAATTAGATTTTTCAGCCTTCGGCTGTTGTCCCAGCTCTCTAGTAAAATTATTAATGAATTAGATTTGGCAGACCTCGGCTGTTGTCGTAGCTCTTATCTTTAAAAAAAATATTTGAATTTCCTTAGACAACCTTCTGTTGTTATCACAGCTCTCTAGTAAAATTATTATATGAATTAGATTTTCCAGCCTTCGGCTGTTGTCGCAGCTCTAATGTTTCAAAAAAATATTTCAATTTCCTTTGACAACCTTCGCTTGTTGTCACAGCTCTCTAGTGAAAATTATTAAATGTATTAGATTACACAGCCCTCGGCTATTGTCACAGTAAAATTATATGCATTTGATTCGGCAGCCTTCGGTTGTTGTCGCAGCTCTAATGTGAAAAAAAAAAAAAATTGAATTACCTTTGACAGCCTTCGGTTGTTGTCGCAGCTCACTATAGAAAATAACATTTGAATTAGATATGGCAGCCTTTGGCTGTTGTCACAGCCCTCTATTAAAAATATTATTAAATTTAGCAGCCACCGGCTGTTGTCGCAGCCCTCTTGTGGAAAAAAAATATTTGATTTTCCTTTGACAACTTTCGGTTGATGCCGTATGTCTCTAGATTAAATATTAGATTTGGTGGCTTTCGGCTGTTGTCACAGTAAAGATAGCTTTATAAGACCCAAAATTTGTCAATAATATGATTCACAGTGACTATTTGAAACTATTTGAAATTTCATCAAAATATAAGTGATACTATCGCTTTTAGAGGAGTGACCCGAATTTCAGGTCTGGTGCCCTAAAGGACCCTTAGATGAAGGTAGCCCCATGAGACCCAAAATTTTTCGATAATATGTTACAAAGAGTGTCCGTTTAAAATTTCATCAAAATTGGAGCTCTATTGTCACTTTTAGTGAGGTGACCCTAATTTCCAGTTCGGTGTCATAAAGAACCCCCAGATGAAGATAGCCCCATGAGTCCCAAAATTTACCGATAATATGTTACAAAGAGTGTCTGTTTCAAATTGCATACCGTTTGAGTTATAGAGGGTCACGCCAAAATGACCTCTTTTTACCCATAAATGGACCCTAGAAGGTGCTATCTCCAATGATAAGGTTTTGGCTGGAATTATGGCCTCAAGGAATATTGGTGCCAAATATCATCAAAATCGGACAAATAAAAAAGGCTGTAGATGCGCGAATACGGGCGGAGGCACATTTTTTCTAGACCACTTTTTTGGTATCTAGTCGTCGTAATGCGTGCAGAAAAGCAAAAAAAAATCACCAATACAATACTTTACTTACCTATATACTTCGTATGTCCCCTTTTGGATGCAAATCGAAGTGCGTTCTCCATTAAATACTTAATATTTTTTTGGTCCTATTCTTCATAGTGTACATTTTATCTGGGTAAGTTTTATAGTTCTACATAGTTTTATAGTTCTACATATTTACACACAGAACTACATATTTGCATTGCATCATTCCATTAATTCTTCTGCTACCATGCCACAACCTTCTGGTTGTGTCTACTCTCTCTAGCAGTAACCCTTTCCTGACGATGTCCCTCCTAACACCAAACCTTCTGTATTTATAGGTGCTTTGGACCGTCACCAATTGAAGCTAGTTTGCTCCGCTGTGTGGCTACATTACGTCATAATTATCATATACGAGTATTATACAGCAATCATTCTAGATCAATGAAAACTATCTTTATTCGCCTGATCATATTTATGTAAATTGATAAGAAAAACACTATAATCGGAGCTTTCACCGTCGATATAATAAAAGTATTGAAAGAAAAAAAGATGATTTTAAAAAAAGTTAAAGTAAAAAAAAAGGAGAACAAAAATAAACTCATGAAGTATTAAACATTTCATTGGGTGAATGGTATTCACCCAAAACTAAATTTACACAAATGAGTTTCTGAATCCAAACTGAAACAGCGTTCTGCATCATCAATATTTCTAATAAGTTTTGGGGCTGAAAATAGAAGAATTGAGAAACTGGAAGCCGCGGGAATATTAATGACATCTTCCTATTGTTTCGATTCTAAAATTTTGGCATTTCTTAGGTGTCATTAAGGGTTTTTTTCTCTCTTTTTGTTGTCTTTGTCGTTTTGTCTGATGACACTTTTGTTTACTCTAATGTATTTTTTAAATCTTCCTTGAAAAGGAGTTCACCTCATAAAATAATATTAGATTCACAATTCATTCACTCATTATGTTAATTTTCATACTAGAAGATCAAACAATGCAGCATTACAATGGATGAAACAAACGCCTTTGTATATAATGAATGTTTAAATTCATTGATTTTTTTTATATACGTATTTCTTTTTTAAGGTAAATCGCTGTACCTATCTAAAATATAAAATACGGTTTTTTAGGCTCTTGTTATTAAGATTATTTCATAAATAAAACTTCTGTAAGGTGGGTCCAAAAAGGCCAAAAAACTAATCTGCCTGTTCTCTGAACCTATTTATTAAGTCCATATATTCATCAAAATCGGACAAGTCGTCAAGGAGTTATCGAGAAGGAAATACAAACATATAAAATAGTGTGGTTAAAAGTAAACCTCACTACATTTAGTCAATCATTCTTTTTAATGGTACATCATAATAGATGCATTGCATATGCCTATCTGCTTTTAATCTATCAATGGAGGAAGAGGAATTTAGGGTTTCGTAGAAGAGTACTTTAAGTGTGACGACACATTCACGAATTGGTGGATCGGATGGTGTAAAGATGAAGGAATGTTTCAGTCTATTGTGCCC
This sequence comes from Pachypsylla venusta, assembly GCA_012654025.1. NCBI lineage: Eukaryota > Metazoa > Arthropoda > Insecta > Hemiptera > Aphalaridae > Pachypsylla > Pachypsylla venusta. The sequence continues at coordinate 21,011,540 of CM022874.1, read as the reverse complement.
TATCATCTATAGACACAGATTAATCAATGTAAGTAAGTATTTCTGAGAAGCTTTGGAAGCTTAGAGAAAGTACCTTCATTATTGTATTTCCTACTCTTAAAAAGAGAAAGTACATTCATCATCGTATTTCCTACTCTTAAAAAGAGAAAGTACATTCATCATCGTATTTCCTACTTTAAAAAAAGAAAGTACATTCATCATCGTATTTCCTACTCTTAAAAAGAGAAAGTACCTTCATCATCGTATTTCCTACTCTTAAAAAGAGAAAGTACCTTCATCATCGTATTTCCTACTCTTAAAAAGAGAAAGTACCTTCATCATCGTATTTCCTACTCTTAAAAAGAGAAAGTACCTTCATCATCGTATTTCCTACTCTTAAAAAGAGAAAGTACCTTCATCATCGTATTTCCTACTCTTAAAAAGAGAAAGTACCTTCATCATCGTATTTCCTACTCTTAAAAAGAGAAAGTACCTTCATCATCGTATTTCCTACTCTTAAAAAGAGAAAGTACCTTCATCAT
>CM022874.1:20996715-21008938 GCA_012654025.1 Pachypsylla venusta | reverse complement strand
CCTCCAAATTTTGACTGAAAAATTTCTTTTAAAAATTTGAACGTACAGACCGAAAAACGTCCAGCGCTCTCAAGGAAATGACCAGGTTGGACCTTGATTTCTCCACCGGACGTTGTCATACTCAATTTTTTTTCTCCAAATTTTGACTGAAAAATTTCTTTTAAAAAATTTAAAGTACAGACCGAAAAACGTCCAGCGCCCTCAAAAAAAATGACCGGTTGGACCTTGGTTTCTTCACCGGACGTTGTTATACTCAGATTTTTTTCTCCAAATTTTGACTGAAAATTTTCTTTTAAAAATCTGAAAGTACAGGCCAAAAAACGTCCAGTGCCCTCGAGGACACGACCGGTTGGACCTTGGTTTCTCTACCGGGCGTTGTCTGGGGTATAGTTTGAAGATAGATGATAATAATTCAGATATGATACTTTTGTAAAATCTCTGTCCTTTTACCATTATATAAATACATATTTTCTTGCTACAAAAAGTTATGAGATCCCCCCAAAAATACCACTGCGTGCTATAAAAATTCCCCGCCAAGTCATCACCCCAAAAAAGATATGAAATCCATTTTGGGCCCCCCTATCCACTCTTCCTTTCTTCGAAATACCTAATGACTCTAAATTCCGACCCCACCCCAAACGATTTCAGAATTTTAGTCTGATTTCCTCACTCTCTTCACCAACACGCAGTCTTGGTGGGGTAACTCAGTTCGTTTAACCACTTGGAGATAGGGACCACTCTGTTCCTCTGTTCTACTTTAACGGTTCATAAATTCGTTATGTTTAATAATGATGAGAGGTACCCCACCAAGACTGCGTGTTGGTGAAGAGAGTGAGGAAATCAGACTAAAATTCTGAAATCGTTTGGGGTGGGGTCGGAATTTAGAGTCATTAGGTATTTCGAAGAAAGGAAGAGTGGATAGCGGGGCCCAAAATGGATTTCATATCTTTTTTGGGGTGATGACTTGGCGGGGAATTTTTATAGCACGCAGTGGTATTTTTGGGGGTAAGAAATAGGAGAATGATGAAAATAAGATAAGGAAGAGTTTTGAAAACAATTGATGGAAATATCTATTTCACGATGAGTGTAGTCTAAATAATGTTTCTAAAATAAGTTATTCTGACTAAAGTATAAAATAAATAGGTAAAGTATAAATTATAGAAGGCAGCTCAAAATAGAAATAAAAGGAAGACCAATTGGAGCGGAGCGAGAAAACAAAAGATAAATGGAAATGAAAGTCAATGAAATGATAAATGGAAATTTTTTGGTACCTCAGCTAAAAAAATTGTGGAGTTAAAACTTAGACGTCCTGGGTGGTGTTTTGGTTTTGGAGTCTGTTCAGTGGGTCATGATTTTAAAATACCTTCTTGAAACCTATGTGCAAAAGATTGCAATAGGGAAATATTCTTTAAAGAATCCTTTGATGGGCAGTGTGACAAACAAATTTAGAATTCCAAATAATGTTCTAGACAGATTCATTTAAATCCAGTGTAGGATTGATGTGCAGTCATTAGGACTTTGTCTCACAATGACCCAGGATAAACGCCGTTGTGCTTCTCTCATTTTAACTAATTAAGAGCTTTCAGAAACTTTGGTTAACCACAAACGTTCTCTCTTGCTTTCTGCTCACGTAAACACTCATTTTAGTAAGAGTTCTATATATAGTAGACAAAATTCTCGTAAAATATGTAAACGTCTGAGTGCACTATTTCTAGTACTCTGTTATTACAGCTATTTAATTATCTTCTTTAATAGTAATGCACACTGAAGCTTTTAGTGAAACGTTGTATTTTGCGTAAAGTTTAAACTTAATTGTGGATAATGAAGATAAAAAAGTGCAAATGAGTTCCATAAAGATAAGCAAAAACTTATTAAAAATCATGATACATCTCCTTTGCTAATCCTTATATAGTCATATACATACGAGTATATGTAAGTGGAGAAACAACGCTCATAAAATTGTTTCCTCATATTGATCAATAGACAAATCTGAAAACACATTCCTTTGAGATAAGGGGGGAGGGGGTCTATATTCGGTAGCTTAGACATGTCTCTTGATTAAGGTAGAGGGTTGGAGGGTTTAGGTACCCTTAGGGATTTTGCATTATTTTTGGCCGGGCATGATCTAAGGCAAACGCATGGATGGGTTACTTTTATTGAGGATATGTTTTGTAGGGGATGTGTATTTTTTCTCTCTGGTGGCCCTGCATTTTTAACCGCTGCCGGTGCCCTATTTTTGGAATGCAGAATATTATGTATAATTTTCTATTTTATTGATTTATAATGTAATTTTTTTAATATTTATATTTCTCTTTATATTTATATTTTTTGTTGAAAAATATACAACTCAGGTTGTGAAATATGTAGGTTTGCAGGTATTACAAAAATATCAACTCTACTTATACTTTCACTGGGGACAATCCAGGGTGAAACTTCTTTTTACACAGATGAAAAATCATTATAAATTTTTGTATATATTTTCGGTAGCATATTGGACTACGGAAAAGCTTAAATAATGCAAAAAATAAAACAAAACCTTTTTTTGTCGGAAATTGAAAAGCTCACTTCTCTTGTAAAAAATAATAAGAGAAAATTCTAAAATACATTACAAAATTTTTAAGGGAAACAACAAGGCTTTATTTTGCATTTTTATATTTCCTGTCATTTTTATGCACGAATTATACGATGAGGAAGAAGAGCTGGCAAAAAAACCCACAAAAATTTAAATATATTATTTTTGTTTTTAAATAACTAATTTTGGAAATACAAAAAAAAAAGATGCAAAACAACAAGTTTACGATTTTATGGAGAGTTAGTGTTGTGCTGTTTTTTTCATTTTCAAAACGAGTCGTATTTAAACTAACCTAACATAATTATGTTTTAGATATTCGGTAGCCCTCCAGCCGCCATTTCGTATTGTATAAATGTGTATATGCTGTCCATGAAACTGCTGAACAATGAACAAAGGAAATGTGTATGGGAAGAACGGCAAGTACTCTGCGTGGGAGATGACGACGTAGGCTTTTCAACAATCAACAACATAATCATCTTTTAAGGTTAAGTGTACACTGCTGCAAGTAGGTATCTATCCTCAAAATACGCCTCCGTTACGGAACAACAAAAGGGGCCATTAAGGCTTAATAATATTTTTTTATTTTTGAAGGTGTGGTATGGTTAGATTATCCTTAAACGAACAATTGTCTTTGGCATGAACACCCAGTTTGTTAGGTAGAACATGCGGGGAGTACCTACAATTGGGTTATGTTAGGTACAAAAAAACTGAACACACGTCAGCAGCTTAACAAACTTGCGATTTGAATAAACTTTTTATTGATAAATTTCCTAAATAATAACTTTTTGTGTAAAATCGCAGTTTTTCTCAGAACATTATAAAATGAAAGTCCGGTTTCTAGCAGAAATAAGATTTTGATAAAACCTTAATTTGATAGTGAAGTGGGCGTGGCAGTAAATCGTAACTATATATTCTCGGGTGACTTGCCCAATCTTTGTGACGTTTTTAGATTTTCCCATTGTATGAAAACACACAAAATATACTGACGACAAATCGCGGTCAAACAAAATCCATGAATTATTTTGTAACATAACAGAAATGTTGTATAAGAGCTTTTAAACAAGAGCTACCTCACAATAGAATACAGAGAAGTTTAATAAAAGCAGTGAACAAACTTTTGAATCCTTAGTGCATATAAATATCTCAAAAGTCAAATTAAACCAGATATCAGGAGTTCATTTACATTATTTATACAAAAGTCATTAAAATTCTTTATTTTTACTCCTTTTGTCAGAAAAATGTAAATTTCTGCATAGTTTTGAAATCTTAATTTATGTAAAGAAGTTCGCTTGGAGCTTGCTTTTAGTAACTTGTATTATTTATTTTTAAACGCGAAGTTTTCAGAAAATAATTTTTGAAGGCCTCTTCTAATATTTGGTCTGATATTGTTTTCACTTCAGTGGGGAAACACTGTGTGCAGATCAGCATTGTATGCATTTTTGAATTATTATGATCGAAATAAAAACAAAGAGATCTAGCAGATGGAATACTTTTGAATAGGTAAGAACGTGGATCTATTGAATTACTTCAAAGGATCTACTTTCTTTCAGTGTTCTTTCATACTTATTTTCCGTGTCTGGGTAGCATATTATAGTACTCTGAGAATACTGGACTAGATGCTGATGATTCCAGCCCATTCTTCAATAGTGATATCTATCTCGAATTGAAAATCCAGTCAGAGCGTCTTGCCACTTTATAGTAGCGTTACGAAAATGAAGCGAATTAAGGAGAATTATAAAATCCGAGATAATGCATGAAGTACAGACTCGTTTAGTTTTTTTCTTTCTTCCAATAATCCCATTCTTATAAGTTCAAGGACTCACATTTACCGCTTGTGGCAAGCATATGCAAACTAATTACCCCCAATTTGTTTGACAGAGGTGACACGAAGAGAAGACAAAATATCGGAGACAAAGAAAAATTGATGTATGAAGTAGTCAGCTGTTTCCAAAACTTGACTTTCATCGTTGATTCAAAAACAAAATGTATACCTTTATAACTCGAAAAAAAGGAGGCGAGGGGTAAGTTCTCTCTCTCACACACATACACATGCTCTCTACTCAAGGCACACTCCAATACCTAATAAGATTATTTCTCTGACACTAGCTCCGATGATGTTCTCAGGAGAGGACAAAACTAGCTCTTTAATATTTTTTAGTCAAGTGAAGATATAGTAATTTTCAACCTTCATTATGGTTTTACTTGACATAATATCCCAATTTAACCAACCTAACTGGAATAAATTTTGGAAAACATTTTTCCCCCAAAATCCCCCGCACTTATGTGGTAACCAACCCTTGCACTAGATATCATCTCTTTGTCATTTTAGTTTGAAATGATTGTTTTCGCCATTTCATATTACCTACTATATCTATTTTAAAATAAAACTGAATGCAAATTTTTGCATTGAAAATTTATACATATTTTTTTGTAATTTATATATTTTTCACCCATCGACAATGTTTGCTAGCAATGGATTAATAAAGCAAAATAATAATTTATTATTTTTTATTTCGTTCTCGATTCTCAATTTTATCTAGGAAACTGCTTGGAGCATAAAAAATAGATATTGGATATTTCTAGTGTGTACAGTGGTGTATTAGTAAGTCTCTGACAGTTTGCCATTAGCAGATTGGTTGATGTAAACTACTGTGTATAGTATAGAATATACACAAGATTCTTTTTTGGTGTTTTAACGGACAGAAAATTAAATGGTATTCAAGACGATTTCTCGAACACAGCGGATTCAGACATTTGAGGTATGGGGATACGAGAGATTATGGGATACAACATAGACGTAGCTCATACAGCCTGGTATGGCCAACTCTCATCCTGGTCAAATCAGTAAGTAGGTGTAAACAGACACAGTGGCGCACACAAGGGTGGGTCCGGGTCCTGACACCCCCGAATAAAAAAATTATTCAATTTTTTATGTGCATATCGAAGAGAGATCGAACCCAATATGACCTTTTGCGCAGTTAACGGGTATATACGTCAAAATAGATTCCTCACCGCTTCTTCTCTGTAGAACAAATTACTTAAAACAATTAAGTGGAATTCATAGGTAGATATTTGCTGGAGGGTCTTAACTTCACCTCTTCCCTGCTCATGTTTCTACCGTACCAGACTAACGAATTTAAGGATAAATATGACTGTATCAAAAAATAATAATTTCCCATGTTCAAACTTACCCCCGAAATCCCAGAGATTTAATAGAACTTCCTCAAAATTTCACCTCGAAATTAGATAAAATGTGTTGCAAAAGGATATTCCCCCCCCCCCCCCCNCCCCCCCCCCCCCCCCGAATGAGTATTCCTATCATGTTGGGCATCGTTTTTTACGATACCTTTTTTAATTGACCACCGTACTTAAGGAAGAAAGTTATTGACATAAAAAAACGTATATACCTACCTCTAATTTTCCATTTTCCGTCGCACGCCATAAGTATTTTTTTTTCCTTGATATTTTTTAGTCCCCAAAAAAGTATAAATATATCCTATGTGTTCCATACTAGAAACAAATCCATGTTCACATTTAAATCCATCTACAAATTGGTATGCTTTTAAAAGCACAATCGATTTATCCTCAACTGAATTATTCCTACTCAAATGAATTTAGAGACCTCTTTTCAAGAGGTTTGGGATTATACACGTATAGTATTTCTTCTCTTGTTAGTAATTGCATGAGCTCTCAGAAATCGGGAATTTCCTTTGTATTCAAATATTTTATGTACAAAGTTCTTCCCTATCTTCTAAAGGTCATATAAAATTTTCTCTACAGATTCTTTTATTCAAGAAATAAATATCGCAAAATTATTGATTACAAATCTAAAACAAGCCATGATTAATCTTCAATGAAATGAAATAATTCGATGCATAAAAAAATGAATTAGCAGATGAAAGAAAAAATAATAATAGGGAAGTTCGGTAGGGCAGGTTCACCTTATACAGTACTCCCAATTACAATATAAACTAAAATGTTACGAAGAGCTATGGATGAAAAACTTGATACTAGATTTGAAAATTATTTTTGACACAGATTTAGATAAATTTCTTGCAAAAATGTTCTACCCAGATATTTGAAAGCTGTATTACGAACCAAAAGTGGATTTTTTTTTTTTTTTCCTGAAGTTTTAAGTATTTTTCTTTGGGATTTCCAAGTAGTTTTCTCGTAGAGCTGCTGTGATTAGTCAGGTATAGCTTAACTTAGTATGTGTTGTAGATACATTGTAATCTGTCCCATATAGCGTGATAACCATAAAATTACACCACGAATCTGAGTGAACGTAAATGATCTTTCAATAAAAAGGTACATAAATTGCGTTAGGAGTGTGAACAATAATTAGATACTCACCCCAAAATGAAAATTAAATAATCAAAAATTAATTGAAGCGAAGCGTTTAACGAAAATGTTGGAACTTTTAATATTCATTAGGAGTTCACAGATTTAACAATCAACTCCTCTTCCTCCCCTGTAAATTTGAAGGGTTGTGAACGGGGGAAAATTCTTTCCAACTTTCCTTCGCCAAAAATCTAAATACAAAATATCCTCTCCGCTCTGTACTGCTTCCAAATTACGAAATGCTCATAACACCTGGGCATCTCTTGGGTTCTTTGGAAAGGTCCTCTTTGCCTTCTTCTTGTCATTAAGGAATATTAAAATTCAAAATGGGTTTTTTGTTTTAAAATAATTGAAATTTTCCCTTTGTTTTACATATTATTTAATAATTTTATTTAGTTTTGCTATCAGTCTTGGATAAATATAGATATTGAATTTAAAATTTGTATTTTAGGCCTTGTAAATTTCCTTTATCACAACTATAAATGATTGACACCGCAAGACAAGTAAATGCGATTCAAGATGTTCATAGATCTGTCAAGAGAACGTGGAGAAATGTATGGAAACACCTGAGTATTTTTCAAATATTTGAATAGTAAAATTTCTTATTTTTAATATTCAAAACTGTGAATTTCCCACAAAGTTTCCAAAAAACAGCAGAATCTAACATGAAGGATTCATTGCAAAAAATACATCGATTTTTAAACTCCTTCCTTGGGGGACATACCTATACAATAATATGGAACGCATATCTGCTGACAGAGATGGTTTAGTTCCAAATGGTTCTTATGAGTTATTTTTTTAGCTCTGTCTGTTTTTCAAATACTTTTATCCAATACACATTTTCTTGAGAAGGAACTTACAAGTATATGTCATTAATTTGATATTTGAACATATCTGTTCAAATTCACTACATAAAATTCTCCTACATTTCTTAACGTGAATAAAATTATACAAAAGGTATTCATTTATCTCAAGGGAACTCAAAAACTGACAAAAACAGATCAAGAAAGCAAAAATTAAAGAATTAAAATTAGAAAGAAAAATATAAAAGTAAGAGGCTTGCAAAGGAGTTGAATTAAAGTTTCAATTGATGATGAAGGCAAAGGTAGAAACGTGTTAAAAGTTTTTAAGTGACAATGAAACTGACGCTCTAGCTTTTGACATTAAAAAGAAAACTTAAAGAAATAAGGAGTAACGAGACGAAGAGTCAAATAACTATTAAAAGGTACCATTATTTAAACAGAAAACAGAACTCAAAAATTAAGAAAAGTAGAAAAGAACAAAAGGAAAAATCCATTGGCGAAAAAATTCTGTTCATAATACGAGTATTGGTTCCTGAAAATTTTTCGTATGAAAGTGGAAATTCTAGATTGTACTCATTCCGTTTCTAGGTGCTGAATGAATAGAAGTGTAGCCATAGGAAATTATTAAAAGTCTCAGATTACGATGGCCTATTGCTGTAATTTTATAGGCTAAGATACAGTTCGAACATTTTACATTTTTTAATTATGGTCACGCGGCCGAAATAAAGGTCTTCTGGGTGGCCGAAAGCGTCAGTTAACACGTCTTGGTCGATTCATTCGTTCACCAGAGACCTAAATGTCACCAATTACCGTTTATTCAATGCATATATTTTTATGAGGTAAATTTTGGTCACTTTTGACATTTTTCCGGCAAAAGCGTCGACTGAGGCGTCTTGGTCAATTGGTTTCGTATTAATGGTGTTACTGCGGATCATATGTTTTGATCTGCAGTATAAAGTAAGTGTATACCGCAGTATACCAATAAATCAAATGGCACAAGTTTCATCCGCGTATTTTATGAGGTAAATATATTACGCCTACAGGTAAATGTAGGCGTAATTTCAAAAGCCTGTATAGAGATAATGCGCCGTTTCTGACAACCAAGACTTCAGGTTTTGAAATCTGCTTAGTATTGCGGTCCAAAATGTTTGCATGAAAATTTTGTATTTTAGGAGGTAGGAATTCATATGCCAGCTCCCCCTCTAAGATCTATACTTCGAGGTATAGATGCATCTGCTAACGTTCGCATTAATATAATGATGATACCAATAAAATTAATAAAATAATTATCTGATTTGAAAGTGAAATAGCAAATATAAATACAATAGCCGGGGAAATGTGTGAATGTAGGTATGAAGGAATCATTTGAGGAAAGGAAAAATAGAATGCTTCTTGTTCTGAAGCTTAATTAGATTTTAATGTTGAAAAGTTTTTATGTTAAGAAGAAATAAACTATTAAAGATATTAAAGAAGGAAAAAGCGAGGGATTTAAGCTGACGGCAAAGAAAGCGTTAAATGAAAAGACAACAAAAAAGGTTTTTGATGAAGAAGAGTAAAGTTTAAAACGTCAAAATAAAAATGGCAGGAAGGCTGTTAAGGCATTGATTGATCCCCGAGTAATTTAACTCTCGTTAGTAAAACTATGTCTGAAGAATAATTATATTGGCATGCATAATTAAAATTAGGATACTTAGCAGATATGAATCCGCCTGACACCTTGTTTATTATACATTTGCTGTTGTATTCCTGACTTGGGTGTATATTTATTGTTTAAAAGAATTCGAAGAACAGAACGTCTATGGCACGTTGAATACACCATTTCCCGTTCGATCACTGACGTTAAGCAACCTCCAGCGAGTTTGTTCCATGTAGGTGTCACCGTGGGTTTGCACCCTCGTGAGGCTGGCTATTTTTCCGGCCCAACCCAGGCTGGTTGGTGTCAATGTGGGTAGCTGGATTGCAAATTTCCAGCGAATGGAGCGTAAAAACCCCGTCTTGAAATTGTGATTGGGAAATAGAAATAGGTAAAGGTAAGTACCATTTATTTTATGTAAACAATAAAATTAAAGCGCTGGTTACTCGCCGAGCACGAATTACTGATTTGATTAAGCAAGAAAATTATGAATCTCATTGCAGAATAACGTGGCAGATTTGTTACTGAGCCACGTACCGTTGGTAAATGCTTGGCCGCATTGACCGCAGCATAGAATCTAATATATTTTATACAGCGAGCGGAAAGTAGGAGGGGCAAGTGTTTTTATTTTACTGAATGAATATAATTCCAGACTTGTGTTCGTGTAGTTATGGTTTTGATACGGAGCAAAAAGTTGTCTAGCTTTTAAAAACTTTTCAATTACAAACTCGACATTTTCCAAATACTAAACGAACAAATCTATTTAGAAAAATAATTTCAAGTACTTACTCTCATTTTGGGATTTCGCTTAATTTCCCTTTCTAATTTATTTTTTTATTTTATTTCAAAAATTAAATTTATTTTACTTAATGCTCTAGTAAAGATTTTTGTCTAAAAGAAGACAAGCCCTCTAAAAATCTTATACCATCTTAAGCACCAAAAATATTTTGATAAAATAAAAAAAGAAAAAATTCATTTTAGATTCTTTAAAAAAATCCTATTTTTAATTGAATTTATAAAAAATATAACATTATACAGCATGTCCCAGAATGACCGGTCACCCCCTTAACTTATCAACGGCTTGGCATCGGTTCCACCCAAAATCCATAATTGAGAAGTATCGGTATGTGCGAGAAAGCTGAGATTTATTACGAATGTGTTCCACAGTACAAAAAGTAATATCTTTGAGTAAAATATTGAGTTTTCTAGATTGCAGATCCAGTTCCTCCAAAAATCCATAATTGAGAACAGTGGCGGATTTACACTTTTGCCGCCCCTAGCAATTTAGAACTTGCCACCCCTATTTTGACAAGAAATGCGATTTTGATAATTTCATTCGTTAGTGTTTACTCAGTAATTTTGTCGATTATATTGCCGACATGGTAATAGCTCTGTTGGCGCAATCAGATCTATCAGCGCGCGTTTCACACATGAAGGCGCAACATCAAGAGGCCCACGGGTCTATATTTGAAAGCTTTACGGCAGTTGGATGTATAATGCAATGTTATGATTTTCAATTGTGTGAAAGGTGAGACAAATTTATAAACATAGACACTATTTTCATTGCAGCTGAATCCAAAATAATATTTTTTCCATATTTAAGTTGCTCCATATTTTGCCGCCCCTAAATTCTGCCGGCCGTGGCCATGGCCTATGTTGCTGCGATGAGCAAGAAAGCTGAAATTTAATAAGGTGTTCTGCAGTACAAAAAGTAACATCCTTGAGTAAAATATTGAATTTTCTAGATTGCGGACATTCATCTATACTTATAGGTACCTATCTTTATATTATCGAACATCTATACTTATATCTTTTTATTATCGAACATCTATACTTATATCTTTTTATTATCAAACATCTATACTTATATCTTTTTATTATTTAACATCTATACATATATATTTTTAGTATCAAACATCTATACTTATATCTTTTTATTATCAAACATCTATACTTATATCTTTTTAATATCAAACATCTATACTCATTCAGAATGTAATTAATTATCACTGCAATCAACAGAACACATTTTTTAGGATCTTACAATAGACTAACTCACTAATAAAATTATCTACTTAAAATAATTATAAATACTTATAATTAGATAAATTATCAGACGGCAGTAGGTCCCAATACATGAAAACTTCAACAAAAAAGAGAACACAAAATACGCCTCTGTCTATCATTATTGCGGTACATTTTAAAGTAGGAACATCCGGCTCAATTTCTTCTTTCGAAACTTGAGCATCCTGAAATTATAAAAGGCGAAAGAAAAAAATAAAATTGACAATACTAATAATGAATTCTGTTATCACATTATCTGAATTGATTACTGTACTGCACTCTCATTTGAACGGAAATGGTTTTCTAGTTACATACCTACTTTCTTACCCGAAGAGTATTGCCGGAACACAGAATTATTTTAGCACGTTATGTAGGTATTTGTAAAATAATAAAGGTTTCTTACCAGAAGAGTATTGCCGGAACACAGAATTATTTTAGCACGTTATGTAGGTATTTGTACAATAATAAAAAAATAAATGGAGACATCACAGCACTGCAATGTTCAAGTGTTTAAGTACGGTACCTATGAGCAAAGAGTTTTAACGGTGAGTATGGTTGGTGCAATAAAAGACAGATGAATACCTGGTTTTCCTTCAGTAGTTAACTACAGGAAAACCAGGAATTCACGAATCAATCATGGACCAAATATAATATAAAATATAAACTTATCAGTGTATTTTTGGCTGTCTATTTTATCATTGATGAAAATATTACAGTCACATCTGTTACACTTACAGTCAGAGCCGTAGCGAGCTTTACTGGAGCCTGAGGCAAATTTTGAAATTAACGCCCCCCCCCCCCCCCCCCCCC
>CM022874.1:20940898-20957705 GCA_012654025.1 Pachypsylla venusta | reverse complement strand
TTTGCCACAGTTACATTTGATTGTTCACAGTAGGGCTGTTGGATTAGGGACAAAATGCGGCATTTATCGTATTTCGGTGCTTGATGACTTTTTTGCTTCCAAAAATCATTTTATCTAGTGTAAATTTAAGTTGCCCCTTCCGTGCTGCATACTCTTGGGAATTTCTAGGGGGGGGGCAGCTGCCCCCAGCTGACCCCCCTTCCTACGTCCATGCTTGAGAGTCACCTGGCTATTTATAAAAGTGGGTTATATTTTTACATATATGGTACCTGTGCTGGAACATTATATGCCGTCTGCACCTGGGATTTAGTTAGGTGCCTACTTCATCAATTGCATAAACAGCTCCTTTCCACCTCTGCATTAAAATTGTTGTGTTAGTCTAAAGTGGTTTATTTCACCCTCATAATAATATTATTTTCCCTTTTATTTTACTAACAAATTAATCTTTTCAGGGGTATTAGAAATTTTCAATGCTCCGCTGTCTTTCAAGATAGTTCTTTTTATGTAGATACCAATTATTATGTGTGTTTCATTTTTTTTTTAAAAAAAATGATCAAAACTGACATCTGTATTATTAGGCCCTTGAAAAATTACCAAAAATCTAAAATGTACAATGGTTTTTGAGGTACCCACGGTTATTTTTAGGCCAGATAGCATGAAATTTGTAACATATTTATCAACTCAAAAAGGTGATTGATTTACTATCCACCACCCCTGAAATGCAGTCTTGTTTCTATAAATCTACTACAATATTTACTTCTGGGTATTTTTTAGTGCACCAGGATTACCATATACTCAAATGTTTACCAACACAGACATAGATGTAAAGTCAAATGGCAATGTAACTTACTTGAACTATGTAACAGTCACTGCAAAATGCCAAAGTCATCTGAGAGAATTTCCAAGAGATTCGCATGAATGTGTTGTCACCATGCAATACCCGGAAAATATTAATATTACTCTCGTCAATAAGGATGCGGTAAGTATTTTCAGCTACATCTTAACGAGATCTGATACTCTCGGTGAATCAAATCTCACAGTACATATAGGTATGATCTCTTACTAAGATTTCATCAAATAAAACTTTTATGAAAAAATAAAATAATAAGTTGCTCTTCAATTCCCAGCTGAGACAAATTAATGTCTTATTTATCATTTGAGTATTCAACACAAAAAAAGAGCTAGTGGTTACCTTCCACCCAAGACTATTTTTTAGTAGGGCAACCGGTTTCCAGATGCAATTGAAGAGATTTAAGGATTTCTTATTTTGGTTTGTTATTTTTCAATAATGAATTTTTGGAATCGTCACGATAAAACACACAGAATTTGAATTTTACATTTCCAGGTACGCAAAATCCAAAAATGGAAAGAAAAAAAATCCGTTTGTCCAGCGCGGTGTGATGGGCACTTTTGCCAGTTAGTGTTGACCGATTTGGATGAAATTTGGTATGTAGTCCCATCTGGGTCTACATACCAATATTATGCCCCGAAACTTTTGGTTGCAATCATATGTACCGTTGACGATTTTCACCGCTTTTTAGAGTTTTCATTGATCTTAGAGCCAGAGTCTTCTGGTATGTATATCGAATTTAGGGGCTATTTATGCCTCAGAACTTTGGGGGTCCATATTTTTGCCAGAAAAATATAATAAACCCATGTGTTAACTATTTTGTCTATCTTATCTTATCTTATTTTGTTTTAGCAAAAACCAAAGGATGAGGTAATTCAAAGTTTGGCCGAGTTCTCTTTGATGGGTTCATCTGAACATGCAATTCTGTTTGAAATACAAAATGTTACTTTGGAAACTCACATTTTGTATTGTCCCCTTTGTACCTCAGGACTTGCTCATGTTTTGTTCATTGATCTAATATTTCGTAGAAAAACAGCAATTTACTCTATTATTTATCTCAAAGCTTTTGGTACGTTATTTAAACTATCATGATCTTCTAAGGTCATAAGAAAATTCTAAGGTCATAAGACCGTTCACGTGCTAATAGTATTCCATGATTTCTCTAAGAAAATCGGCAAATGGGACGTAACTCGAAAACAGTTGCAATGTTTTGAATTATGATAATTTATCTGGACATGGTTTGGGGTGAGTTCATTCCCATCAACTTTCGGATATATCTCACTATTTTGGCTAAATGTAGGTATTGCCTAAATTTTATTTTGCTCCATCTCAGATTCGCAATTGTATCTCTAGAAAGGCTAGTCATAGTTTTGTAAACTTGTCCTAAAATAAATATCAAGAGGCCACCCCCGACCCAGGCTGGGTGAGGTCCATGTGGGTAGCTGGTTTGCAAGTTTCCAGCGAATGGAGGGTAAAACCCCCGTCTTGAATGACCAATAGATGTTAAAGAGACGNAAAAAAAAAAAAAAAAAAAAAAAAAAAAAAAAAAAAAAAAGAGGCCACCTAAAACTCTCTCTATATATGTTGTCGCGACCAAAATTAAAATATCGGACCGACACTTGCTGAATTTTGTCAAAAATTTAAAATGCGACCGTTACTTGAAAACCTTTTGACATTTTTGTTTTATTCATACACTTAAACCTGTATATTGCAAAACGCATGGAAATGCGTTCAGTACTTTTTGTGTTTTCCCGCGAACTGTCAGAAAGACAGAAGTAGTTGAAGACTTTGTGTTATTATATGTAAGGATGAAAGTTCAGGCAATTCTATGAACGTAAAAAATAAATAATCATACCAAAATTCATCAAATCAGACAAAGCGTTGTTCAAATATCTTATAATGAACGCACAGATAGTAGTTCAAAGTAAAAATCGATGGGTTAAAAGTAGACCTCTATTCTCTATTCAAATAACAATACAAAAACATATAAAAACACATGACCTGATAGTAAAGTATGAATGACTTTTTAGAAGTAGGCGCGACTTGTAATTAATACCTATTTTTTGTCATTAATTTCAGTAACTGGAATTTTAACAATGCTGCCATTCTTTGTACCAATATCGAGAGTGGTTCGACTGGCAATTCCCGTAATCACTTTTTTTACAAGTTTAACAGAGATCGATCGTATTGACGAAACTGTGAACATATATTCGGCAGAAGATGTTCCTTTTATAAGTAAGTAATTTAAGTCTATACTTATATTATATTATAGACATATAATATAAGTCTATATTTAACATATATCTACATATAATATAAGTCTATACTTATATTCTATAGAGCAATCAACGTAGCAGCCTCTTATCTATATAAGAGGCTGCTACGTTGATTGGTCCAACATAAAATGGCCCCTATTTGTATCTCTTTGAGAACAGTGTTTTCTGAAAAAGTCAATGAGTGTGTTCTAACTAACCTAACCTGACCAAGAGGATTCATGTCTAGATACATTATTGAAAATAATAAATTAAAATATGGATCACAGACCATCAGGTCTTCATATTACATTAATTTTTAATTTTATAAAAATATGATTTCTTTCAGTAATATATAACCGAAACATGTTATTCCTGTCCCTTGCGATACTTTGCGAAACTTTTCTATTAATCTTGTTGATTGAGAGACCATTGAAATTACCAAATTTACTGGAAACCCTCTACTCAGAAATCATTCAGTATGACGCTTACGCATACTTACAAGCCATGAAAAATGTGTACAATGTTAAAAATAAGGTGAGTGTAAAGTTTCCACTTTGTAGTCTAATACCAAATACAATATTATTAGGTAACATTATTACTTTCATATGCATATTGCTCTACAGTGGAATACATTATATGTCAACTAAATTTAATTTTGGTTTTCTTTGTTTTAAGAAGATGTGTCTCTCATAGATTCTCACAGTTCAGAGAAAAATCATACGTTCTTAAATTTAATGCAATTTATTGATACCTTTCTATCTTTTATTATCATTCTGCTTGTTCCGCTTTCTTTTGTTTTAGGAAGATGTGTCTCTCATAGATTCTCCCAGTTCAGAGAAAAATCATACGTTCTTAGATTTAATGCAACTTATTGATACGTTTCTATCTTTCATTATCATTCTGCTTGTTCTTCTTTCCTTAGTTTTACTTGTTTTTGGATAAGAGTCATCTATAAAACCTTTAGGTTTCAGCCAAATGGAGAGCATGTAAAACTCATGTTTTATAAACATAATAGAGGCTATAAAATTACACTAGTCAGGCATATTGCCGATTCAAATGTTAAAACATCGAATAAATTCCATACTAAGAGTCGTTTATGAAGAAACAACAAAATTTTCAGTATTTCTACACAGAATAAAATGCCACAAAAGTACTTGTATGAATTGCTGCGACAAATTTAATTGATTTCTAAGTGATCATTATTAAAATTATGGAATACGATGTAGAAGGATTAAAACAAGTTGTAAAATGTATAGCAGAATCAAGGGATGAAGCCGTTTGCGATAACCAGAAGTTAGCTAGACAATTTGTAATTTTGAAGAAGCGATTAGATGACTATAAGACAATGTGTTCACAACTTTGCGAAGAGATAGATCACAGAGGTGATAAGATCAAAGATATGTGCAGAGAAAAAGAAAGACTGGAAAATATTCTCGCATTAAAAGAAAAAGATGTTTATCGCATCAAAACACAAAGAAGAGAATTGGAAGTACATATGGACGAAATTTGTGACGAAAACAGAAAATTTCATGAAGCAATTCAAAGGAAAAATAGTGAAGTTTGTAAATTGCAAATAAAAAATGAAGAATTAAAATTGTGCACTGAAAAGTTGGAGCAGGTAGTAGGCACTCTCAGATGTAAAATCTCTGAAATGGAGGAGAATGTAAAGAAGATAAACGAGGAACTGAGAGAAAAAACTGAACTTATTTCTATTTATGAAGAAAGACTGAAAGGTCAAAATTCTAAATTTAAAGAGATGGTGGATTCAATAACAGCTTTAACTGAAGAAAATAAAAACCTGAAGAGGGATTTGGAAAAGTATAAATGTATGTTGAATAAATCCACCCTAATGAAAGAACATCGAGATAGTGAACTGGCAAAATGTGAAAAATTGAATAAAGAACTCAAATATCAACTATTACAGAATCAAGAGATAATTTGTAAATTAAAAGATCACATTCAAAAAGAAATATCGAACAAAAACAAATTACGTACACAGGTGATTGACTTAAGGAACGAACTATGCCACGAAAGATTACACAGGGATATTCTTGAAAAAAATATAAAAAAATTAAGAAATAGATTAGATATGCTACAACGAAACAAAATGAAAATCCACATTTCTCAAGATAGAAATGATCATCATAGATATATGAAGAAAAGGGGAGAGCCCAGAGGACTGATGAAATCAAGTAAAATCGGCTGCTCACGAGCTCACCCACCAAGAAAGTGTTAAACTAAAAGGCAGAAACCTTATATCTACTTACACAAGTCTGTGTAAGGGGGATAACCACTAGACAGTATTTACAGATACGTTAAAGAATTTCAATGAAATCCTCTGTGGCTATCTCTGTTGTATTTACGCACAATTATTTTTTTTTGTGGAATATCAAATTAGTAAGTTGAGTCGGTTGTTTATTAAAAGAACGCAATTGAAAGAAAATGTCTATGTTAGAACAGAAAAAGGCCGATTTCAACATTTGAATACTAGTTTACATTAACCTCTCCCGTTCTTCGCAACCAGAATGAGGCTGGTATAAGAAGAAAACACAGAACAAATGTTGTGTTAGGTACAAAATTTTCTTACTTGACATCTCCGAATGATGGATTACTCCATGTTGTACAGAGTTTAGAACAAAGTGTTAAGAAACAACTCTCTAATTAAATGGTCACGCGTAGGTAAGTTTTAAATTGCAACGTTTCGTGCTCCCTTTGTTTTAAAAGGTTATCTTACTTCAGAGCAATTAATTTTGCACAATCAAACCACTCGCAGGTACCACCTATACTATTTCATGCCATAAGAAAGAAGTAGTGACCTACGCTATTTGACAATGAATATAACATGTCATAGTAACAATTCATGTCAATATATTCATGACATTTTAGGGCAGCGAGTGGAGTTTGTCACATGTATGTAATTTAGTAATAAAAACTTCGATTAAAATAAGAATATCTGTCCGATTAATCACTGCATCTCATTAACAAAGAAGACGAGATAAATATTATAATCCGCCGCGCCGTATCAAATTCGTGCGTTCTGAACATTGCATTATTATATGAGACCAAAACTTCAATAACATTTGTTTCTCTTTTGCTCTTCCCCTGAATGAATTAGGTAATTGAAATTAAATTTGGAAAAATGGCTATTTCTTTTTTAATATTGAGCTACAGGCTGCAAACCGACAGAAAGAGCTCGGTTGATAAATCATGAAAGTTTCGCACCTAGGGTTTGCGAATTGATTATTTTAATAGCATAGCATTGTGACAACGTCACAGTCCACTCAATGAACTACAAAAAAAAACATTTTGTAGAAATGTTCCATATTTCTTCCTTGGATTGCCTTCAAAAAATATCCAAAAATCCCATGTGTGGCGGGGGGGTCGGCAACCGGCCGCCATTTTGAATTTAAAATCTTTTTTTTATTATTTCCCTTAATAGTTCGTAAACTATCAATTATAGCTTCACCATATTTTATACAGAAAAACAGAAAGAACGACGACTACATTTGCTACAAAATCACTTCTTACATATTTTGTGGCTTGAACCTTTGGAAGATATTTGAATGTGAAGTAGCAAGTCAAAAATTGNGGGGGGGGGGGGGGAATCAGATCTGGGATATTGATCTTTTCCCAGTTTATGTTTAAAATCCCAGACTTAATAACAGCTCTAACGATTTCGATCAAATTTGGTATACGAGTTTTTTTTAGCATAGAAATTTGATCTAGACTGGTCCAGTCCCTGGAAAAATTCATCTTCTACACGTACGCTGCCAAGACTATTATTGCATGCACCTTTCTGCTGTTATTGAATGAAATTTAATCTACAGATGATATACTCGACAGTGTACGTATTGAAGATGAATATTTTCAGGGATGGGACCAGTCCAGATCCAATTTCCAGCCTAAAAAATCCCTGATGTACCAAATTCGGTTGAAATCGTTAGAGCCGTTAAGTTTGGGTAAAAAAGATTTTTCAAATTCAAAATGTCGCCCGATTACCGACCCCCACACAAGGGTTTTCGGATATTTTTTAGGTCCGAGGAACATTTTTAAAAAACTCCAGAACTATATCATTGAACTAGCTGTTTTACCCGTGCTTCGCATTTGAAGAACTTTGAAGAACTTCCAAATTTGAAGAACAGATTTAAAAATAATAAAGAAATAAAACTATTGGGAAGGGGTCTCGAAGCGCTTCCCAAACTATTTTCTTTGCGACCTTCTTTTACTATTGTGATGGGGTTGCGGCTCTTAAGCATACCTAATGATGCGCACTAAGAAAGAGTTTTTAAATATTCGTACTGGGGCGCCCGCCGCCCCCACTTCCAGGAAGTTTTCATAGATCCCATTTGGGGGTATGTTAGATTAGGCAGTTCAGGGGATATCATTTGATCAGATGAATTTATTTAACTCTTATTTTCAACACTTCAGTAGTCACCGTGTCCGATTGAAGTATAGCGCATATACACACATTACCGGGGTCAAAAGTGGAGTTCACTAACGTTCACAATAATTGATGGGCGCGACTTTTTCCCCCGCGGCTGCCGCCCCATTTCAAATATTAAAAAATCCTTTCTTATTGTACATCTAGAACATAAAACGAACCCATTTACCAAATTTCAGCCACCGGAAATTTGCCGGTATGCAGAAACAGTGATGAGAAGGTGATAATATTTGATGGACGCGCTCTTTACCCCCACAGCGGCCACAGCCGGCGGCCCAGTTGGAATATTAAAAAATCTTTTCTTATTGCACATCTAGAACATAAGGCGAAACTGCATACCAAATTTCAGCCACCAGAAATGTACCGGTACGGAGAAACAGTGATGAAAAGGTGATAATATTTATTGGGCACGCCCTTTACCCCCCCCCCCTCCCCGCGGCTGGCTACTCAGTTGGAATATTGAAAAACTCTTTCTTATTGCACATCTAGAACATAAAGCGAACCTACACACCAAATTACAGGCAGCGAAAATTTACCGGTACGGAGAAACAGTGATGAAAAAGTGATAATATTTGCTGGACGCGCCCTTCACAACTACGGCTGGCGCCCCAGTTGAATATTAAAAAAACTCTTTCTTATTGCACATCTAGAACATAAAGCGAACCTACACACCAAATTACAGGCAGCGAAAATTTACCGATACAGAGAAACAGTGATGAAAAAGTGATAATATTTGCTGGACGCGCCCTTCACAACTACGGCTGGCGCCCCAGTTGAATATTAAAAAAATCCTTTCTTATTGCACATCTAGAACATAAAGTGAACCTACATACCAAATTTCAGCTACCGAAAATTTACCGGTAGGGAGAAACAGTGATGAAAAGTTGATAACATTTTATGGACGCGCCCTTTACCCCCGCGGCTTGCGCCCCAGTTGGAATATTAAAAAATCCTTTCTTATTACACATCTAGAACATAAAGCGAACCTACATACCAAATTTCAGCCACCGAAAATGTACCGGTACGGAAAAACAGTGATGAATAGGTGATAATATTTGCTGGGCGCGCCCTTTACCCACCGCGGCTGGCACCCCAGTTGGAATATTGAAATATCCTTTCTTATTGCACATCTAGAACATAAAGCGAACCTACACACCAAATTTCAGGCACCGAAAATTTACCGGTACGGAGAAACAGTGGTGATAATATTTGTTGGGCGCGCCCTTTACCCCCCGCGGCTGGCACTTCAGTAGGAATATTAAAAAATCATTTCTTATCGCACAGCTAGAACATAAAGCGAACCTACACACAAAATTTCAGCCACCGAAAATTAACCGGTACCGAGAAACAGTGATAATATTTGATGGACGCGCCCTTTACCGCCGCGGCTGGCATCCCAGTTGGAATATTAAAAAATCCTTTCTCATTGCACATCTAGAACATAAAGCGAACCAACATACTAAATTTCAGCCACCAAAAATTTACCTGTACGGAGAAATAGTGATGAAAAGATGATAATATTTTATGGACTGAGGAACGCGCCCTTTACCCCCGCGGCTGGCGCCCAAGTTGGAATATTAAAAAATCCTTTCTTATTGCACATCTAGAACATAAAGCGAACCAACATACTAAATTTCAGCCACCAAAAATTTACCTGTACGGAGAAATAGTAATGAAAAGATGATAATATTTGATGGACTAAGGAACGCGCCCTTTACCCCTCGCGGCTGGCGCCTTAGTTGGAATATTAAAAAATCCTTTCTTGTTGCACATCTGGAACATAAAGTGAACCAACGTACTAAAATTTAGGCCACCAAAAATTTATCTGTATGGAGAAATAGTGATGAAAATGTGATAATATTTGATGGATTGAGGGACGCGCCCTTTACCCCCCGCTGCTGGCGCCCCAGATTGAATAATTAAAAATCCTTTCTTATTGCACATTTAGAACATAAAGCGAACTTACATACTAAATTTCAGCCACCAAAAATTTACCTGTACGGAGAAACAGTGATGAAAATGTGATAATATTTAATGGACTGAGGGACGCGCCCTTTACACCCTGCGGCTGGCGCCCCAGTTGGAATATTAAAAAATCCTTTCTTATTGCACATCCAGAACATAAAGCAAACTTACCTACCAAATTTCAGCCACCGAAAATTTACCGGTACGGAGAAACAGTGATGAAAATGTGATAATATTTGATGGACGCACCCTTTACCCCCGCGGCTGGCGCCCCAGTTGGAATATTAAAAAATCCTTTCTTATTGCACATCTAGAACATAAAGTGAACCTACGAACCAAATTTCAGCCCCCGGAAATGTACCGTTACGGAGAAACAGTGATGAAAATGTGACTTCCATATGTAAACGCGCCACTTTTTCCCCCGCGGCGGGCGCCCCAATTGGAATATTTAAAAATCCTTTCTTATTGCGCGCCTAAGACCTAAGTGCGACCTACATGCCAAATTTCAGCCTCCTAGGATGTATCAGTGCGGAGAAATCACGATGAGTGTTAAGTCAGTGTCTTTCTCTTTTATATATATAGATCTCACAAAAAATTATCATTGAAAAAAGGCTACTATACTACGGAATGTATGTTCAAAATTTCAAAGATCTATCACTCGTAGAACCGGATATCTGACGGTGTGAAAAACCTGGTGAATTGCTTCGTGTAAAGATACACTGGTGCTTTCTGGAACTTGGCCTGGCGCACTGCCGTGCGCTCAGATTCATTTTTCAAAACTTTCATTGACTGCGATATTATTTATTATTATAGGCGTAGTTGGGCGTAGCCTTATATTATTCCCTACAAACTGCAAAATTTTGTGAAACTACTCCTCCGAAACAACTCACCCGAATAACAACAATTTTTGTTTTTCATAATTTGTATATATCCAAGGGTGCATATATCCACCAATTTCAGAACGATATTGGACCGTTTTCGAGTCAGCCAATTCTACAACTTGGTCCACCGACACACTCACACACCTAGTTATTATTGCATATAATATAGGACATCTCAAGTTCGTACTGGATAGGTGCATTGAGCAGTGAAGAAAAAATTCCTCGTAAATATCTACATAGATACTATTGACTTCGGGTCCAAAGAAAGGGGGTCACATTAATAAAATCAAATGAATATGTGGCAAGAAACAACAAAATATATTTTTATTTTTCAAACAAAACAAATTAGTAAAACTAATGGTAACAATATATTATTATTAGATAGAAAACATCACACAATGTTTGTACTTCTGTCAGATCGTGCTATAGGTACAATTTTCATTTTGCTCCCTCGTCAATAATATTCGTTTATTTTTTGCTTTGATAAAATATTTAGGAATAATAATGTAGGATCTTTTATTTTTTGCAGCCATGTTATACATATTAATATAATTTTTTTTTTTTTAAAAAAAAATAAATTAGTGCTGTCGTAAAAGGCAGGAAAATTTAAAATTAACTTTAAGCAAAAAGGCTGACTTCTTGAAAAAAAGATCCGATTAGGTATAGAAAAAATGACATGTACAAAAAGAACAGAAATATTGGAGCTTGTGAAATCTTACATTCATCTCAGATAAGTAGGCAATTCTTTTCGGGGGAGACGCCTTTTAAAATTAAAGGTTATTCTCCATTTTCTGGAAACTTACAAACCAGCATCACCAGCAATTTCGCTGAAACTTCGCTGGACGTTGATTAATTTTGCAGTTACTGGTGTTTTCATCGTGCTTATTGACAATTAAAACATTTCTGGATGAAAATGATTTTTCTGTTTTTATGTGCAGCACCCTATAAATATAGTTATTCTACGAAACGCTGGTGTACTCAACGTGCCGTTGTTGCTGGCTTATGAGGGCGTAAGTTTATTCATCATTTTGTAATAAAACCTTGAATGCAAACAAAAACATGAAAATATTCTAAACACCAAACACCGCATTACAAGGTTAGGTTAATGATTGTTGTAAATATGCTTAGACGAGTTATTAGAGATTCGAAACCATATTGGTGCAGAACTTACTTATAAGAGGAAATATAGAATACTAGCTGTTTTACCCGTGCTTCGCTACGGGCTTTAATAGCTGATAGAAGAATAAGGATAAATATGAATGTCCAAATCTGAAGAACAGATTTAAAAATAATAAATTAACTGCCGAAAGAAATAAAACTATTGGGAAGGGGTCTCGAAGCGCTTCCCAAACTTTTTTCTTTGCGGCCTTCTTTTACTATTGTGATGGGGTTGCGGCTCTTTAGCATACCTAATGNCTTTTTCCCCCGCGGCGGGCGCCCCAATTGGAGTATTTAAAAATCCTTTCTTAGTGCGCATCTAAGACCTAAGTGCGACCTACATGCCAAATTTCAGCCTCCTAGGACGTACCAGTGCGGAGAAATCGCGATGATGTCACATGAGTGTGTTTCTCTTTTATATATATAGATTTAATTTTGATCCTGTGTATAGGAAGTACCTGTTATTACTTCTGACATATTCAAGGAGTCCCCACTCGGTACCGATGATATTCTGATTCTGGTTGAATTTCCATGGAAGTTTTCACCAATACGTCTAAATATATTTTCGGTGTTCGTCGAACAGTTTTTACTGCTGGTCCCAAAGTTCCATGGAGGTAATTGAGAAGAGATCGACACTTCTTTTCAGTATTAACATCGTTTGAAGATCCCCAAATTATTACGCCGTTTGATCCCATTTTCTTTGGTATAACTAGAGAATTTATGACGTCAGACTGAAACATAATGCGACACATGTTATCTGCACAGGGTGGTATAACTTTTATGTCAAGCAGAGTTTTCTCCGAACTTGTTTAAGTGCTGTGAAAAATAAAAGAAACACGGCTTCGATATTTGATGCGGTGCTTGACTCTCATATTTGGCTTTTCAATTAACAAAACTAACATTTTTTATTTCATATACTTCCGTTCTAATTACCCGGTACCAGACAGATATTATTAATTTTTTTGGAGCAAGTTACAAACTTAAAATGTGGTTTAATATAATTTAAGAAGTCTTTTTAAACGTTTTAGGGGTGGGAGATTATATAATTCACTTTAATTTTAATTTATTTTGAAAAAAAACTTTTTCTTCCGTATTTATTGAACTATTTGAATATATTGAATTGAAGCAGACATAGTTGTACCAACATGAAGTCCGGTGCAAGTTTTTTTATTTTATCAATATAAAAGTCCAGTGCAAGTTTTTTTATTTTATCAATATAAGCGTTAAGATGAACGTCCTCCCCCCCCCATGGAGGTTAGGAAACGTTTTCATCGCCCATCCCTCGATTAAACTTGTTTTCATAAAGTCGCTCCCTAAAAACTCTTGCGCCATTGGGAAAAAAAAACTGAAATAAATTAAATCTTAATGATTTTTTTTTCATGTTACCTAACCTTTTACAAAAACAAAAAAATCCGAATAAACATTTGATTTCTCCAAAGTTTCGTCGATTTTCAAGCAATAAAATTGTTAATTAAACATTTAAATGTGAGTTTTCTCGTGTTTCCCACCATTTAATCGTGAAAATTAACCGTCTACATTCAATTAATCATATTTTAAGTTAGGCTAGTTGCTCAGAAAAAAATTAATAGTATCTGTCTGGTCCCCTAATTTCACATACAACTGATTATGGTTTTATTGCACACATTTTGTTGGCATGTGACCTATCCAAACAAATTATTTTTATGCCATGAATCGCGTGATGGCAAATTCAAAACAAAAATAATTTGAAAATTTCGAGAAAACCAATCATAATGTAGCCAAATTAAAAAACTTTTCAACCTTGATAAGGCACTAAAGAAAATATTATTCTATAGTCCACATGCCAACCAAACATGAATATGTGTTGACAAACAAAATTGATAAAAATCGAACGTTCTTTCTTTTATTCTTGGAATATTTCAAAATTAGGGGATTCGTAAAATACTACCTTTTTAAAACTGGCCAAGTGTAAAGTCGGTATTACTTTAAGAGAATTGAGACAGAAGAACGTGCAATAATAAATTTAAGTGCGGGATATACAGCAGAAACAATAAACTTGGCCCCAATAATACATATCACTACTTTCATAGGCGGAATTTTTTTGGAAAGTGGAACTTGGCCTTTTTCCAATGATAATTTTTTGTGAGATATCAATACTTCTCTTCTTTTCTATTACCCAACATATCGGAAAACAGGAAATTTCTGTGTAAACCGGACCCAAATGTCCCATAAAATCTAACACCAAAGTATTGATAAAGTAATATACTCTACAACGCAAATAAAAACGGCAATATTTACATTGTATCTTCTTGCCTGAAGTTAAAGCACTGATAATTGAAGAGTTTCAATTTTGACGTTTGCGGGTTTAATTGAATTTAAGTCTCTCTAACTTTATGCAAGATTTCAGAGTCTTAGCAGTTGAAACTAGATTTCGTGCATTTTCTTCCCTGAAGCGGAACCGTTTTGGAGCACTGGTAGAAAAGAGTGATGAATATATTTATTTTTCCATTTAATTGTATGGGAATATCTTCCTACATGCAAGATTTCAGCGTCCTACCAGTTTAAACTAGTTTTCGACCATCTCCTTCCCTAAAGCGGAACCGTTTTGGAGCACTTGGAGTGAAAGAGTTCAAATATAAATTATTTCCTGCTATATTGCATGTAAATATCTAACTTTATGCGAGATTTCAGTGTTTTATCAGTTAAAACTCTTAAAATACGTTGTACTGTCTTCCCTAAAGCGACACCGTTTTGGAGCACTTACAGTTAAAAAGTTCAATTTTTCGGATTTTTCTCTTTACGTAGATGTCAATTGCCAACTTCATGCAAAATTTAAGCGCTCTACGTATACGGGAAGCGCCTAAAACTTTTGATGATCAGTGAGTCAGTCAGTCACTGAGTATCCAAAAGTGCAAACTTTGAAATTATGTATCTCCTACCCGGGTTAACATTAACTTTTGAAGTTTATCCTGTAATATTGTACTATACTACGGAATTTATGTTCAAAATTGCAATGACCTATCCCCTGTATAACCGGATATCTGACGGTGTGAAAAACTTGGTGAATTGCTTCTTGTAAAGATACACTGTACAACCAGTAGGAAAGTAGAAAAGTAAAAGTGGACTGATTTAAAACAAATATAGTTCTACTGGAAAATTAAAGTTTGAATAAAATATCGGCATCAAAATTTCACTTAAAAATATTTATTCAGAAAGATGAGAGGGAAGCGTACACTCACTTGAAAGTTTTGAGATGATCTGAATTGGGGGGACCGCCCCTCATTAGCATAACTTGTTGGGTGTTGAGATTGAATACACTAATCAGGACCGGAGCACAGGTAGGTACGAAGGTGTACACACGCGAGTACTGAACACTGGTGCTTTCCGGAACTTGGCCTGGCGCACTGCCGTGCGCTCAGATAAAAACTACAAATCGTCACCTTATTTCGGAAGTGGTCTAACTCGAAAATTTTTCAAAATTGGGTTTTTTGTCCCATATAATGTAAAATATCAAGGCGCGTCCAATGGTATGATCAGAATTGAGTTAGCTCTTACAGTTTTCGCTAGAGAGCTCCCTTCTTCAGAGAGTCAATTTTATTTGTTTCTATACTGCCTTTAATTTGTTTATAGTATGGGGGATCATTATAAACTTTGATCTATTTGACTGAATTTGGAACAAAGTTAATACAGTAGAGATCCAATTGTGGAGCTGTAAAGAGCCAACTTTGATGATTTCATGCATTTCTAATGATTTTATAAAGACGCAGGCATCCATTTCAAAATAGATCATGCATTTCTAATGATTTTTTAAAGACGCAGGCATCCATTTCAAAATAGATCTCTACAGTATTGATTAAAACGGTTCCTTATAGGTACAAAAATGAAGGCCTTTTTTTGGAAGGGTAATTTACAAGTGGAATAAAAGAGATTATAGATTTTTTTCAGAGGTACTAAAATATCCTCCTTATGTCTTATTTTAAATGAAAATTGAATGAAACCTTTAATGCAAGTCGTCAGCAAGATATAAAAGAAAAGAAAAATATTTCTTTGAAAAAAACGGGTTTTTTACTCTTCGGTAAAATTTGTTTTGTTTTTTTACTTAGACCCCCTCTGAAATAAGGTGACGAAATATACTCTGTTAGCTCTTATTTTAATTTCTCCAACCGTACAAGTTGGTATGCAAGAAAGTTTGCGTCAACTTTGTTGAAGTGCATTTTTGTGCGTCTACAGTCTTGTTCTAAAGAAATTAATATCGATCTACGGTTTCCATCAAAGAGTTTGTACCACTGAAAGATATCACGATCTCTCAGCGAATTGTATTTATAAATTCTGCTGGGGTTCTACATCAAGCAGATATATTATTTTCGAGGGTGATCTTCGTGACGACGAGGAAATATTAGCCGTTCTTAGTAATTGGTTTTAGCGTAGGTTCTCATTTTATTTTACTTTATTTTTATTCTCTTTAATAATTACCATTATTATTATTTGTGTTACCTTATATTTTATTGCACATTTTATTTTACTTTATTTTTATTCTCTTTAATAATTACCATTATTGGGCGAAGCGAAGCGTAGCCTTATCTCCCTACAAACTGCAAACATTTGTTACCCTACTCCTCCGAAACTACTCAACCGATTTTTACCAAATTTTTTTCTTCATATTCTGCATATACCCAAGGGTGCATATATCTATTTTCAGAACGATATCTTTAACTAGAATTGGTACTAGAATCCCTCTCATCCCGGGCTACAAAATACCAAATTACCCTACTCCGCGATATATTACTCGGAAAAATCCAAAACTCGATTTTACTTGGCAAAATTAATTTTCGCGTCCCAAATTTCAGACTGAGACGAGACCCTTTCACACTGTTCGAAATTCCAAACCGGAAGGACGTTTGTTATTTTAGATCCCCTATAATAATGGCTATGGATGTGTACAACACTATGGAGATCCAGCCGGATCAATTTAGTAACTCCTAAATTACTCTTATACTATTCATAACTCCTCTCCTATTTTCTTATATCCTCCTCCTATATATCAGTAATTGCCCCTCATTGTCTTCTGACATGCAGGTGGTGTTGATATGAAAAAAAAAACAAAAAAAAAACCGTTTCCGATTTTTTGGCCAATTTTCCGATTTCTTTACCAAATTCAGAGAGTCATGATCCGATATCTTAAATTTTGTCGCGACAGCATATCAACTCATAACGAAAAAGTTTTAGGTGGCTTCTCAATACTTAATTTAGGACATAATTTACTAAATTTTGACAAACC
>CM022874.1:20926029-20940683 GCA_012654025.1 Pachypsylla venusta | reverse complement strand
AGTCTGCCGCATTCTTCTTGTCTCCCTGCGACCACTTCTAGCGGTGGCTCCAGAGGTGTCCTGGTGCTGTCCGTTTTGGCGAGGTCTTAATGAAAATCGTTTTTTCTCCATTGGGAGATCGCAGTTGATGTTCATGTGGTATTAAAAAATTACCAAACTACATTCTGGGACGTTACTTTTACTTGTAACTATCCAGGCATCATCAACCACTTGTTCGGGCCCTGGGGTCGCCCCTCCCCAATAACTTAATCATCAGTCACCCCTGGGGGTTCATTATTAAATAAGTAACGATTTACTTTTTTCGACCCCCCTCCCTCCCTCCCAACATGAAGATCTCAGCTGCCCCCCCCTAGGCCAGATGCTGGCTACGCCCTTGATTTTATTTTACTTTATTTTTATTCTCTTTAATAATTACCATTATTATTTGTGTTACCTTATATTTTATTGCACATATCTTAGTTAAATTTTTGTAAATTGTTTAAGAAAATTAAAAAGTTAATTAAAAATTCATGAAATTTAGAAACAAAATTAAGATATGTACTTCGGAAAAAATCAAATTATTGGCAGGTCATGATGATCTAGAAGTATGCTCCTCACTTGTTTTAGAAATTCCTTGTTGTCAAAGCACTTGTACCAAAAACTCACTTGTTTTAGAAATTCCTTGTTGTCAAAGTACTTGAACCAAATGAATGGAAACACAGGTTTGCCTTCTTTTACCCTATTCGATTCTTCCAGTCTTCCTTGCATGAATCGAATTCTATCAAAATCTGTCATGTTTCTGGATTTCAGATATAAAGATGGATAAATTGTTGTACTTTCAGAGAATAACCATCTATTTCTGAAATTAAGAAATCAGTAGATGAATTTACTATTCTGAACCCCAGTTAGTAGAATATTCCTCCACCCTGAACCTGAACAAATAAAATATGCTGATACCATATAAAAAATGATGGTTCGTCAGATATTTTTTTAGTAGCTTTGTTTGTGTGGTGCAAGAAATAATATAAAAAAGAAACATGAAGCCCCGATTGGCCAATAATGCCCAAAAACTAATCAGCCAATAATTTCATCAAAAGTAGAGAAGATGTTCGACGGTTGTCGTCGTAAAAAATAACAAAGAGACTAATAGAAGAAAATCGTGGAGTTCAAAATATCTAGACCTCACTTCGTTCGGTAAAATAACTCGAGTTTAGTAATCATTGTTGGAAAATATGTTTCGAAGAGAAAAAAAATACTAATTTTGATATATATATATATTTTTTTTTAATTGATCGGTTTTTTCACAAAATCGACATGATAGTATGGGGAGGGACATTTTCTTTTAATACACACGCATACGAGTATCCCGACATAATTATACCTAATTAATACAAAATGTACCTATATCGCTATGCCAAAATTTAAAATTTCTTATACAACTTATTTGCTATTAGGTAGGTATGTACCTCTGTTGTTTTTGTGATAGTCTAATGGATGAGAATTTGTAATTCATAGAAACACCAAGAGTTTTGTGATTGCTGTAGACGCAGGGCCGTGCTCCGGGCCCCCATTATTATTTTTTTTTTGCACACACGTATTATACACCTAATACCTACCTTTTATTATTAGTGTAATAACGTAGGTACTATCGATATGTTGTTTATTACTTTTTATAAAAAAGAAAGTATTGTAATGGGCTGAAATTTTTGATGTCGAGTTTTCAATGCCGAAACAAGTTTTGGGGTCCTCCGGAGCCCAAATCTCGAGTTTCTCAAGAACGGCAAGGTAGAAATTAAATATACCGTTGGCGATTTTATGCCGCTTTTTAGCCGTTTTCGGGTATCCTGCCCAATATGAGGACGGTAATAGCTAGAAGTTGAAATTTGGTGCCTATTCATATCAATTTCATACAAGAAATTGAAGAATACAACTTAGGTTGAAGTGCAATATATTGTTGGCCGCTAATTAGCGGTTAATAGCCGCTTTTTATAGATAAGGAAAGTCGTGTGATGTTCACATCAGATTTTTTCCATAATTCATCAAAGAACTCTTCCTTTGGAGCGTTCGACACAATTACATTTTAGGGAGCGTCCAAGGCAGTTTTAGTATTTGTAAGAAGATGAGTCGCAATAGTTTCCTCCTGAGGATCTGCTCTTATTGAAGTTCCAAAGTCTAATTGCGATTATCCACCTTCCACCTGTTCGGCAGCATTTCGTGAAGTGCTGGGACTGATGGACGAAGGTTTTTAAAAAGAATCAAGAGAAAGTTGTCCCTCGTTCTTCTTTATCTTTTCTCTTCTGGGCCGTCGCTTTCAACGATCTAGAACTCATTTTTATAATGTTACAAGCTGTTTTCCCGTGCTTCCGCTCCTAGTTCGAAAATTCAATATTTTATTCAAGGATATAACTTTTTGTACTGCGGAATACCTTTGTATCGAATTTTAGCTTTCTCGCTGAACCAGAAGTGGTACTTATCAATCCCGATTTTTTGCTGGTGAAAACTTCTAACTAATTATTTATCAATCACAATATTAGTCAATAGAAATGAAAGATTATTTAGAAATTATTAAGAGTCAACCTTTCCAGCTACAGTCAAGAAAACACCGAAGTTCATTAGGGTAGAACGTTTCCAGATTTCTGTCAAAATTATACCTATGCATAAGAAGTATTATCATATGTGTAGAAAATATTCCAGAATGTAACGAATGCTAAAAGAATAGGAAAAATACCTAAGACTGGCGTAAAGACCCCCCCCCCACGACCCCCGCGGAACCCTTTGAAGGCCTCCTATCCTCTAACTTCGATACATTATATTTTGCACACTTATTTGCCCCCAAATTTTTCCTAGGAACACTGAAAAAACCCGCACGAGAATTGAACCAGATATCTTCACGTGCAAAAGGCTTTGAATATTTTTTAAGCTCAGAAAAAAAGCAGGTCTCATTTCTCAATGTGCTGTTTTATAAAAAGCTGACTAGTGACTTTTCCAAGAAATTGATAATCTATTTAATTATAGTTAACATAGATTCAAAATTTAACTCAAATGGTTCCCAATAAGTAATTATTATTAAAAACTTAAGAGTAAAATACTTAGATTAAATATAAACTTAATGATTAAATATAAATTGGTACACATTTTTATACTTTTTTTTTGGACATAGATTTAGGATCTCTAGGCACATTGATTGATTTTTTTTTTTGTACGTATTGAAGTTGTATTTGGTATAATGTTTTAATTTTTTCTTTTTATCAGTAAAAAAATCCGCTGGGCCAGGGCCCCTTGAAGAGCCCGGGCCCGGCACATTTTGTGCCCTTTGTCCCCCCCCTCTAAGCGGCCCTGTGTAGACGTCTATCCAGGAAATGGATCGACACGGGTCCCTTGGTTGCCCAATAGACCCTAAAAACTAATCAGCATCTTCCATGAATGAAAACAAACATAGTCCATAAGTCACATTAAAAACGAACAAGGCGTTCGAGATTTATCGTGGAACGCAACGATAAACAGATGTTTAAAGTAAAAACGATGACTTAAAACTAGACCACACTTTGTTCGCTTTATGATGTTCTAATTGTGGCGATGTTCTAAAACATTGCTTTCCTACTAATTCTGCCTTATTGAGACTTTTGATTTCTTGGTGTATAATTGAAACATAAAGGAAATCCTACCTATCATTATTGTGCCTCACTGAGGGAGTACATTGAGACTCTTGATTTCTTGGTGTATAATTGAAACATAACGGAAAGCCATAATATCTCCATTTGTTCCTACCTATCATTATTGTGCCTCACTGAGGGAGTACATTGAGACTTTTGATTTCTTGGTGTATAATTGAAACATAAAGGAAAGCCATAATATCGTCCATGTGTTCCTACCTATCATTATTGTGCCTCACTGAGGGAGTACATTGAGTGAGTACATTGAGACTTTTGATTTCTTGGTGTATAATTGAAACATAACGGAAAGCCATAATATCCCCATTTTGCATTAGGTCTTAGCTTTTTCATCAAAGCTAAACTATTGTACATGAATTCTTTTGCAGATTGTTCAAATCTGTAGGCTGCCTGAAAAAGTAAAACTCTGCCAATGTGACACATGGGTTTATTATTTTCCTGGCTAAAGAAAAATTACCCCACACACAAAATCTTATACATTTCACGGTACGCAGAATCCAAAAATCTAATAAAAACCGTTTGTCCGCCATGATGGTCACTTTTGTCACTTAGCGTTGACAGATTTTGATGAAATTTGGTATGTTGGTCCCATTCGGGGTCTAATTGCGTATCACAACCACCGTCACCGTGAGTCACATATATGTATGTAGCGCTCCATTCTAAGTTTCGTCGCCCAGTTAGACCCCAAATGAGACCTACATATCAAATGTCATACAAATCAGTCAACACTAGGTGTCCAAACTGCCCATCAGCGGACGGCTGACAAACGGATTTTTTTTATACGATTTTTGGAATCTGCGTACCTTGAAAAGTAAAATATCATATTCTGAGGGCAGTTTTTATTTTCGTGACAATTCCAAAGGTTCATTATTGGAAATTATAAATCAAAATTTAATTATTAATATTAACCCCCCAAAAAACCACTTCGCGGTAAAAAGTTCCCGCCAAGTCATTAGTCACCAAAAGCACTGAAATCAATTGTATATCTTTTTGTCCCTTTTACAACCTTCCTTTTTTGTCCTTCCCACGCGCGTTCACAAGTACACACACCCATTTTTTCTACAGATGTTGCATTTGAATATTAGTAAACATGATAATATTTTAGGCCTAGTAAAGTAAAAGCGACCAAATATGTGTATGTGTTGGTGAATAAAAATTCTCCACCAAAATTAAGAATCTTCCAAATAGGGTCTTAATATTGAAGAGCGCGGCAGCGCTCAGAACGGCAAGTTAAATACAATAAGCATTGCACAGGTGATATACACGTCACAAAGTGCCCTTTTAAGGTGTCCCTGTAGTCTCGGGGAAAATATGTGGAGTAACTTTTGTTGAATATTGGAAAAAAAAGTTACGGGAACACGGAGAAAAAGACATTTGACAAATGTAATTTTAAAACTGTCTTAGTCTCCTTCATCATCATCATGGTCTTCTTCTACCACACTACCACTATTTGCCCAAAAACCGGTTTTTAATAAGCATCTAAAAATTTTAAATTGTATAGAATCTCGTTTAAAAGATAGAATGAGATAAACAATGATTGCGAAAAATAAATGGAGGGATAAGGGGGCATGTGGGAGGGGGAAATTTTTAAAAAATGAGGAATCAATTAAGTTAATTCTAAGTGTATAATTATACTACTGAGAGTACTGATGTGTGGTCAAATAATACCCCTGAGTAATACATAATCTTTTGTCGATAATAGCCGTGTCCAACCTAGAGTTTGGAACCGCTAAAAATCCATAATTGAGAAAAATCACATCGGGATCAGCTGGGAAGCTGAAATTGGAAAGAAAGATGTTTAACAGTACAAAAATAACCTCCTTGAGTAAATCGAATTTCAAAGTGAATGGGGGCCGTTTTCACTCTAGGGTAGGTACGTACAAAAGTTAAAAATTGAAAACTGAAATTTGAAACAGAGATGTTCCGCAGTACAAAAATAATATCCATGAGTAAAATGTTCATTTTCTAAATAAATAAGAGACGTTTTCGCACTAGGGTAGGTACGAACAAATATCCAAAATTGAGAAGTAGGTACAATTCGGGATGAGGTAGAATGCTGAAATTTGAAAGAAAGATGTTCCGCAGAACAAAAATAACATCCTTGAAACCAGGGGCGTACACAGGATTTTTTTTCGGGGGGGGGGGGGGGANGGGGGGGGGGGGGGGGGGCTGGGCAAAAAGTAACTATTTCATAACAGCATCGTGGCGTCGAACCCACCTAGTTTCACAGAGAGATAATGTAAACAATGTGAGAGCCAACGATAATACCACGTTGAATATACCAGTTCCCATCAGATCATGGAAGTTAGACAACGTCGGGCGTGGTCAGTACTTGGATGGGTGACCGCTTGGGAACACCACGTATCGTTGGCTTGGTAGCTGTTATAGGCGCCAGGAATAGATTTCGAAATGCGCTCGCCCTCCCCCAACGATAATTGAATGTTTCTAGATATAAAAGGCGTAGCAAAGCCCTATAAGACCGGCATCTAGGGCGGTCCGCCCCACAGTTCCTACGCCTCTGCCTATTAGGCAATGTACTCTATCGCGCCCAAGATATAGGTTTTTTTTTAACTCCTTCAGTATTTGTCTTCTTTAAGAGGTTTGGATTTCTTCTGTTTTTCTACATCACCCAGGAGGTAACAGAGCGGATCCATTCTTTTTATGGAGAAAATCGCCAAGAGCTCTCAAGAAACCTCTGTTAGTTTATGGGATCCTTTCCTCTGTAGGAAACAGGATCACATAATCATCTGAATAAATATAATTCGAATAGCCTTTTACATAGTTACAACCTAATTAGTAAGCAATGAACTTCAAATTATGAGGAAAAAAAAATACTAAAATAATCAGCGGCCAACAATATACTCGTATTAGATTAGACTTCAACCTAAGTTCTATTTTTCATTTTCTTGTATGGAATTGATATGAATAGACAACAAATTTCAAGTTCTAGCCCTTTCCATTCCACTAATTAGCGGCCAACAATAGATATATTACACTTCAACCCAAGTTGTATTTTTCAATTTCTTGTATGAAATTGATATGAATAGGCAGCAAGTTTAAAGTTCTAGCTATTGCCTTTCTCATTTTAAGCAGGATATGCGAAAACTGCTAAAAAGCGGCATTTCAAGTCTCTAATACTTGCCGTTCTTGAGATATCTTGCTCACAGACAAACACACACACGGACCATTGGCTGAAACCCGAGAGTCGGTTCTGGGGACCCC
The DNA here is from genome assembly GCA_012654025.1 of Pachypsylla venusta. NCBI lineage: Eukaryota > Metazoa > Arthropoda > Insecta > Hemiptera > Aphalaridae > Pachypsylla > Pachypsylla venusta. The sequence goes on along the minus strand of CM022874.1, from coordinate 20,933,811 downwards.
AAAAAGTGTTTTGGCATTTAAAACTCGACATCGAAAATTTTAGCCCATTACAAATACTTTTCTTTTTATAGGATAATAAGGAAAATAAAAAAAAAAAAAATGAAAATATGTAGAAAAAAAGTTAAATCGCCTTTTGCACTTTGTTATGTAAGTACCCAAAAAGTGATTTCTGCGTGACATTGAAAAAAAAAACATAGGGTTAGATGACATACTTATCCCCAAAAAAATTTCGGGGGGGGGGCTACAGCCGGTCAGCCCCCCCCCCTTGTGTACGCCCATGCTTGAAACAAATATTGATTTTCTAAATAAATAGGTGCATTTTTCTCAGTAGGATAGGTATCATCAAAAATCCAAAATTGAGAAGCACAATTCGGGATTAGCAAGAAAGCTATTAGCATTTGAAATTATATTAGCATTTGAAATAAAGATGTTTCGCCAGTACAAAAATAATATCCTTGATTTAAATCTCGTTACCTATATCACACAAAACCTAATTTTATCACAATTTGTTTGAAGTTACGACGAATACATAAATTGACCCTATCAAAAAGAATTGAAATCCCCCCAAAAAACCACTTCGCGGTAAAAAGTTCCCGCCAAGTCATTAGTCACAAAAAGCACTGAAATCAAAACAGTGTCCGCCTCAATTGTATATCTTTTTGTCCCTTTTATAACCTTCCTTTTTCACTAATTTTAAAATCTCACAATTCTCGTGTTAATTTCAGTGAACCACTAGTAGTACATAAAGCTGTTGGCCCTTCAAATGAATGAGGTCTATAGTTCACAAAACCACAATAGTACATAAAGCTGTTGGCCATTTAAATGAATGAGGTCTATAGTTCACTGAACCACTGGTAGTATATAAAGCTGCTGGCCATTTAAATGAATGAGGTCTATAGTTCACTAAACCACTAGTAGTACATATAGCTGTTGGTCATTTCAATGTATGAGGTCTATAGTTCACTGAACCACTAGTAGTACATAAAGCTATTGGCCATTTAAATGTATGAGGTCTATAGTTCACTAAACCACTAGTAGTACATAAAGCTGTTGTCCATTTAAATGAATGAGGTCTATAGTTTACTGAGCCACTAGTAGCACATAAAGCTGTTGGCCATTTACATGAGTGCGGTCTATAATTCACTAAACCACTGGTAGTACATAAAGCTGTTGGCCTCTTAAATGAATGAGTTCTACAGTTCACTAAACCACTGGTAGTACATAAAACTGTTGGCCCTTTAAATAAATGAGGTCTATAGTTCACTAAACCACAATAGTACATAGAGCTGTTGGCCATTTAAATGAATGAGGTCTATAGTTCACTAAACCGCTAATAGTATATAAAGCTGTTGGCCACTTAAATGAATGAGGTCTATAGTTCACTAAACCTCTAATAGAGAAGTAGGTCTCAAAACACAATTTTTATAGAGAATTGTGTGTTACGGGGGAGGGGGGGGCATGTAGTTAACGTATGACACATCCATTGGACGATATTTAACAAAATGAGACACGCCATTTTTACCAATTTTTGCACCGAATCAATAATTTTGAAAAAAAAAAAAAATGGTACCACACCCCCAACTTCCTTTCTCTTGCATGCCTTTTTTTTATCGCACTGTCCCTTTTAACCATCTTTCTTGGGATTATCCATCTTTCTTGGCATTCATCACTCTCTTACAATATATTTTTTATTTTAAACAATTTACACGATCTAAAATTAAATTTGGTTTTCACTTCCCCCATTCCCCAAACTGGTTCCATAAGCAAATAAGTATTCTTTACCTAGACTAGGTATAGATTCAGTTTCTGATCCCTCAACACTAGTGTTTACACTTATACAGTATGTATAAACTACATTGATTTCCTATTTATTTTTTATTTACCCCTCCCAAATACCTCCTATCCCTCACCATATTCAAACTTTTCTGCCTTATTTTGGGTAACTATGAAAAATATCAAGCTTTTTTCGTCAAAATTCGTCTTTCAGATGAAAACCTATTCGATTTTTAAATTTTAAATAAGTGCTCAAAACCAGCTTTTTGAAAAATGGGGGTAGTGGGGGGTATTTTTTTACCATAAAAATATCAAAAGGCACACCCTTCCACAAGATGCAACCAAATGAGACATCTCCGATCAAAATCGGTTCGGTAGATTTTGCTGTAGCCCCGTCAACATCCAAGAAGAAGATGAAGAAGCAGAAGAAGATGAAGAAGGAAGATAAGACAGTAAAAATGGCCATTTTAAAATGTTTTTTTCTCAATGTTCCCGTAACTTTTTTTTTTCAAATTGATTTTATCTCATCATCTACCCATCCCATTATCAAATATTCAAAAAAAGTCACTCCACATATTTTTCTCGTGGCTGTGGAGAGACCTGAAAATTGCACTTTGGGACGTGAAGTAATATATCACTTGTGCAACGCTCATTGTATTTGACTTGGCGGGCGGAGCGCTTCCGCGCTCCTCAATAAGGTGATCATAAAGTTCCCCCACCTCCACAGTAACTTTTAAGCATTTTGAAGGCGGTATCATATAGGTAGATAAAAAAAAAGTAATAGTTTTCAATAACGCCTAATACCTAGTTCTTAAAATTCATTTTAAGGAGTATTTGTATACATTGTAAAATAAATACCAGCTTGTGAAATTTGAACAGAACCCGGTACTTTCTTTGATGACAGTTGATTAGTAGGTAATATGTGTCGGTCTAAGAGCTATTTCATTAAATAAAAGGAAGAGAAAATGAAATATTATAAAATTTCAACTTACTTCCTGATTTATCAAAGAATAGGACCAATGTGGATGTCTTGCCTTCTCTATTCTACGAGATACTTTTCTGTAATCGTCCAAAGAACCAAAATTTTCTTCAAAAACAGGCCGCCAATGTTCAAAATCTATTATGCCTAATCCTGAAGAAATAGAAATTTGAATCCATTGATGAGATTAATTTGAAATCAATTGTCCAGGTAATTTCTTTGGAAGTCCTGAAGAGACAATTTTCTGAATACAGTAATGCCATCTAATAATAATCATAAATGAGTAAACATTTATATGAATAACTTGTTTTGAATTTCTTAGTGATGAAGGAGCAGTGTATACCTACTACCTACTTTCATGCAAACATTTATGGTCAAAATATTTTCGTTATTTATGTCGATCACAAGCATTGATTAGCCAGCGTCTATGGAACGTTGAATACACCAGTTCCCAATAGATCACTGAAGTTAAGCAACGTCCAGCGAGGTTGTACCATGTGGGTATTTACGTGGGTTCGCACCCTCGTGATTCTGGCTTTTTTCCGGCCCAACCAAGGCTGGGTGAGGTCAATGTGGGTAGCTGGTTTGCAAGTTTCTAGCGAATGAAGGGTACAACTCCCGTCTTGAATGACCAATAGATGTTAAAGAGACGTTAAGCCAAATAAAAAAAAAAAAATTAAATCCTAGAATCTAACCTGAAAACGATTTATCAGGAATAAGTTTGCCGTCAATATGTGATTCAAGTGTTTCCATATGTAAATTGATATCGCCTTCTTGCGGAACACCACCATTCCTTCGAACCAAATCTCCAGAACTTCCTCCTGTTTTTAATAGAGCTGGGAAAAGTCCAGGATCATACAACAACGCAATTTCATTTCCTCGAAAATTTCCATTCTCATTTTCAATAATACCCCAATTTCGGACTTCAGAGAAATTTAAACCATATTGGTGACACTGAAATGTTGGTACATTCCAATAAACTAGAAATTGTACTTTAGAAACATGATTTTCTGAATCTAGATAACTAAATGCTTGTCCATTTGGAGTGAAAGGTATTTCTATCAAAGGCCACTGCCTAACATGTCTTACTGTATGCTTTGGGAAAAACCTGAAACATGAAAGACCATGCAGTAAAATTGGAAAGTATAATCCTATAAACCAAACATTTTTCTTTAGAAACATTTTTTATTAGATCTAAATAATTCAAATTTTGCCCCTTTTGTGCCAAATGTATTTGTTTTAAAAACGTCTCCTAAACTTTTCTGGTTCATTGTTGTGGAAGATAAAAGAACATTAACCTTTGTCGATAATGAAACTGTTAATCTCCTAACTCATGAGGAATTACATTTTGAACTTAACGTTCTTTGATACCAAAGAAGTTGCAACTTATCTTCTTTAAATGTGTAAAGGAAGCGAGACACGACAAATCTCTGCTATCATCCCCTGAGGATAGACTGAGGTTTGTATTTTAATCATGAAAAGTATTAGAAAAGGTATTTGGGATCTCATCTCATATGCAAATCCTTATCATTCTTATATTTTAAAGTTGTGAAAAACTGTTTAAAACTTGTTATGATGCTTTTAAATTTTCTTCCACAAAAATGAAATGCAGGAATTTTTCACATTATAATCTGGTGACAAAGTTTTTGTTTAGCGAGACACCAATCATTTTTTAACTGAGCCCTAAACTTTGTTGATGAATTCTCCAATTGTTTTCTTTGTGATCTACTGATCTCAGTATATTTCTAGAAGTTACAATAGTGCCATTCATGACTGTTATGATTCTTCTAATCAAATAAGAACTCAGAATGAAGATATATTATAGTGGAAATTACCTAACAGTTCTAATATTAGCAATTCAGTGAAGACCTTTCTTTATGGGCAACCATGAGGACCCAAATATGATTATAATGAATGACCATACCAAGGACAATTGTTATTGTGGAACTAACAGATCAGACAGACCTCACTTTGTTTGTTTAATCACCCATGAGACATGAGCTACTGTGCATTTTAGCTATTAGACCCCCAGTAACTTTTCTAAACGACGCGACGCTGATGTGAATATAAAACAGTATATTAAGATAACTTAGATAACTATAAACCATAAAATTAACAGCTTCTATGGCTCGTTGAATACATCACGTCCCGTTAGATCACTGAAGTTAAGCAACGACCAGAGAGGTTTTACTAAATGGGCAATGCTGGCCTTTTCAGGCCCAACCCAGGTTGATTGTGGTCAATGTGGATATTGTCTCGAATGACCAATAGATGTTAAAGATACGTTAAGCTAAAAAAATATAGATCTGCTGTTTGCACATACAATCTATTCCTCCAATTTTTAATCTAATCTGATATTCATCCTATACGGGGTTTCAATTTGATATGAACAACGAATTCATTCAATTGTAAAAATTGGCTGTTTTCAAATCGTTACGATTATCATAGTGAGTTAACACTCTTACACATTACACACTTTTTGAAGTAAAACAAATACTCGTAGCACCTATTTAGGGTAAGCCAAAATAACGTTGACACAGACCTGGGGCAAGTAGAACACGTCATTTCTAACACAAAATACGCCAAGATTCTAAAAAAGTACTAATAAAAATTAAAGTTAGGTGCTAAAGGTTTGTTCTGATATAATTTTTGGATCATTCACCCTGAAAACTTAATTTCGTTTTTCTCCTCGAAATTTTGAAGCCCCTTAGCCTGTGTCAATGTTATTCCGATTCATCCCGTATATATAATGTGATCTTACCATGGGAAATATCTATAATATTGTGCATCGAACTGGCAGTTGCATGAGCAGAACAAAATCAAAAGTGTCAAATAAAACAACATTTTATAACACTCTCACAATGTCCCTATATAATTATTTATTAGTCCATCACATACTAGCTGTGTAATATTATCTGTAACAATAAAGTTCAGTGTAAAATAACGATGACTTTACGTCATATTGATATCTACAGTCTACAGGATGATTCAAACAAGAGGAGCTCGATTAATTTCAAATTCAGAAAAACGCTGAAACAAAGATTTCTTTATTCTAAAGGGGAAACATTTTCCAATCATTTTGATATGTTAGATAATTTCAGGTGTCAACTTTGGAATCTTGCATAGATGCTTTCGTAATTTTTTTTAAAAAAAACGAGAGTTCTTTATGATTTGTACTCAAAATAGGCCGACGTTATTCCAAGTATACCTTTCCAACTATAACTATGCGTTTGTTTACGATTAAAGTTCCAAGTTTAGGAATTAGCGATAGACTTTTTTAAAAAAAATCGGTTGAAACAGAAATGAACGAATGATCGAGAATTGGTTAAACCTATGAACAAAACTCTAAATAGCTCAGGGGCGGATTTAAGGCTATATCTTGGGGGGGGGCGGTGAAACACTTTTGGAGGGGATACTTTCGGGGGTATGTAATATCCCCCAGGTACAGGGGGTCGGGGGCTTCTGCCGGGAAATTTTTGAATAATTAGGAGTCAAAAAGTGAAAAATCTGTTCTCTAAATCTGCATTGTTGTTTGATACATAAAACTATATACTATAACATTTTTTAAAAACATCATGCAATTTGCCAATAGAAATTATAAAAATAAATCAAGTTAACGTGAGATGAGCATTACGTACATTGCGAAATGACGTTGTTATGACGTTAAATATCTAAAATATTTTATTTGAAGTTATAAAATCATTCTGATTGTATTTATAAAATCAAAATGAGAAAAATATATAAGTCATAAATTATTTACTAGAAGATTACTGTATAAATATTCACACTTCATCTTGCACCCCCCGCCCCCCTTTCAATCCGCCCCTTAAAACTACGATCAGTAGTAATTACCCCTATAGAAGATATATTTTTTTGAACTTTAGTCTCTTTAAAATTTCAGATGTTTAAATTACCTAGGTTCAGGGGCGTAGCCAGGGTGGAAACTGTGGAGGGGGGGTAAAATGTATGAAAATACTGACTCACCACTGCAATTTGCCGACTGCATAAATTCATATAGGAATGAAATTAGTAAAATCTTTGTTGGTATGAATTCTCACTGAATTTTATTGTGAAATTGGGGGGGTCACCCCCCCCCCGGAGATGAAAATGAAATGGAGATTTAATAGTTCCCATTTTAGTGGTATTTTTTAGATTTTTTTTGTTCCGAATTTTCTCTTCCTATAAAAGTATAGTAATCCTGCAGAAAATTTGGAAATATTTTGGCCTAAAAAAACGTTTGACGGGAACCCGAAACCTATAATAGAGATCATATATGTCATTTCCTATTGCTTTTGGGCCATATTTTCATTTTTGAATAAGTTTGGAAATATTTGAAGCCATGGGATCCAAAAAACCCATATGTCCGACGTTCCACGTATGGCGTACGTACTGATCAATGGTAAAAAGCCCGACCCATATTTTTCTTTTTCTCGATATCGCCTCCAGGGCCCCGAACAATTTTTTTGGGACAAAATCTCTAAAATCCAAACCACATAACCAATTATCAATTATGATTAAATTTGGTATGCACAATTGCACAGTCACCTGAGTACATAGGCGTAGCTACGGGGGGGCACGTGCCCCCCCAATAATTTTGGACCTTACATTAGATATTTCAATTTTTTTATTTCCCACTGTTTTTTCTTACTGTCCATTAATTTAAGTAGATTTTCATTTGGATAGAACGCCGCCCCAATCCCAAATATTTAAAAAAAATATATAAAATAAAAAAGCTGGCCAGTATGAAAAGTAAGAAAAGAAGTACCTCTTGTCGGCTTCTTTGATCTCATTTGTTTGATTTGATTTTTGAATGTTTTTCTATTTTGTCTCCTAGAGTGTAGACAGTTATGTTTTGACTGCATGAAGTGAGAGGGGGGAGGGAGACTTCAGTCGTCAGTTAGTTACAATTTGCGTTTGAGTTCGGATCTAAGTACTGTTCGCGAATATTTTGAAATTATTTGTTAAATTGTTTGTGTTCATTCTTGTGAATTGTGAACTAACATTATTTTATTTTTATTATCAATTACCTA
>CM022874.1:20889128-20907433 GCA_012654025.1 Pachypsylla venusta | reverse complement strand
AATTGAGACAGAAGAACGTGCAATAATAAAGTGTGGGATATATAACAGCAACAATAAACTTGGCCCCAATAATAAATATCACTACTTTCATAGGCGGAATTTTTTGGTTGAATAAGTAGAACTTGTCCTTTTTTCAATGATAATATTTTTGTGAGATCATTTTATCCCGAATCAATCTTTTACAAATAAAGATTTTTAATATCAAATTATTTATAAAAATTAATTTAAAATAACATACCTATTTATTTTAAATAGGTATTTTTATATGAATATTTAAAATGTCCTCTTTCTGATATCCACAGAGCTACAATTTCACACAGTTTTTCTTATAAAATACAGCAAATTAAATACTTTTAGTTTGTCTCTTGTTTTATCTAAGTTCAACGTTTTCAAATTTTCTTCTTGGTCAGCACTAAGCATAATTTGGTCCTTTGGGTCAGATAAAATTTATTCTGAAATAACCATTGGTTAGTAAGTAAGTACATGTAATTTATATAAAACTATATTTTACAAGTTATTGAAAAAAAATTACCTATTTACTATTGTTACGCTTAATACATTATTATTTACAATAATTAATACAAATATTTTACAAACACAATATTGAGCACTATGAGCTATTCGAAAAAATAAAATGATATAAAGTACCTAATTAAATTATAAGATGATTTCAAGTGAATGTCTATCAGTGGGAGATGAAGAAGAACATCCCAAGATTATAAGATAACAATTTTAGAGGAAGAACCTTGAAATTGTTTAAACGATACCAGTATGAAATACATTCAATTATTATGATCACTTGGGTTATTGTGAAGAGTGACAAGGCGTCATAATGTGTGGCTACAGTGTGCTCAGAAAAACTCATAAATTCGTATATTCATTATGAAGGGTATAGAAAGCGAGTATGTTCTCTGAAAAATGTGCAAGAACGGTCCCCAACGAAAAGATACGCGGATAATTGTGAGGAGTGATAAGGCATCATATTGTGTGGCTACAGTGTGCTCAGAAAAACTCATAAACTCATATATTCATTATGAAGGGCATAGAAAGCGAGTATGTTTACTGAAAAATGTGCAAGAGCGGTCCCCAACGAAAAGATACGCGGATAATTGTGAGGAGTGATAAGGCATCATATTGTGTAGCTACAGTGTGCTCAGAAAAACTCATAAACTCATATATTCATTATGAAGGGCATAGAAAGCGAGTATGTTTACTGAAAAATGTGCAAGAACGCTCCCCAACGAAAAGATACGCGGATAATTGTGAGGAGTGATAAGGCATCATATTGTGTGGCTACAGTGTGCTCAGAAAAACTCATAAACTCATATATTCATTATGAGGGGCATAGAAAGCGAGTATGTTTACTGAAAAATGTGCAAGAGCGGTCCCCAACGAAAAGATACGCGGATAATTGTGAGGAGTGATAAGGCATCATATTGTGTGGCTACAGTGTGCTCAGAAAAACTCATAAACTCGTATATTCATTATGAAGGCTATAGAAAGCGAGTATGTTCTCTGAAAAATAAGCAAGAACGCTCCCCAACGAAGGAATACGCGGATACGTATATCTACATTTTAATTTACATTTTTTGCGGTTATTACAACTGTTTCAGATTAAACGAAATTAATGTGTACCGCCATCAATATTGGTTACATTTCAATTTGGCTCATAGTCGTAAAGTTCATAACTTTCTTACTTTTATTTTGAAAAATTGTAAATGTTTTTTAACTTACATTTCAGAAAATTTTGATTTACATCCACGGATATTTTAACAGTTTGGTCATAATTTAAATTTTAGGAACTCCTGTACAATATTGATTAATCATGAGAGCGTCAGATCTCCTTCCCTGATAACCCTCCCAATATCGCGGAGGCAAATTCTCAGAGTCAGAATTTTTTAATTCTTTTGGGCGTTTGATTGAACCGTTTTACAATTCATACCTATTTCCAGTCATAAGGGGAATCTTTGGCAGATGTCGTTTTGCAAATGCTCGTAGATAACAGTAGGTATGGAAGTAAAAAAGAGAGGTAAATTCGCAAACATGCCGGGATGTTACACAGATTTACAGTCACGAATATAAAATAAAATTCTTGAAAACCGTAACTTTTATTTAAAAAATGGCAATCGAACCTAGATTTTACTAAAACCAATCCAATGGCCAGTGCCCCTTTTCTATCCCTAGGATCAATCAGAATTTAAAAATTCCAAGCCATTCAAAAGTTAAAGGGCCTCCGCTAGGACTTCTGCGACATACTATTACTGTATACTGATTTTAAAGTAGGTATTTGAATTTCTATTTCAAAATCAGAATAACTGAGTGTGCAGGGGTCAAAAACGTGGTTTTGTAATCCCAGACCACTGTGTGAATTTTCAACTGAAGAAAGCTAACTTAGTAAGGCATGTCATAGTATATGTACATAGCTTTTATGATGTTCTTTTTTATATCAGATCTTTTTAAATTATAACGATAAGTATATTTTGGTTGGGGGAATATTCTCTTGAACTAATACATTAAGTACTTATTTATTATTTCCCTTATCAGTAATTTGGAAGCTTAGTTAGACCTTGATTGGGACTGAAGAAGGGATTTGTGGCTGCTATTTTATTTAGAGTAATCATGAATTGTTCATAGGCAAAATTAATTTTGATTTATAATTCATTTCAAAATAGAATTTACTTTATCAATGATAACTAAACTATAATACATTTTATTGCCATTGATAAAAATAGATAAGTATGTACTCGGGTACATAATGACAGAAACACCAACTACCAATTAGTATATGTAATAATAGCCCCCCCCCCATTAAATCAGTTGGTAGAGTGACGGATTTGTAACTTAGAGATCGGTGCTTGGATTTGAATCCAAGCATGGTCATCGAAATTCAGGAATACCTAATACTGAGTAATGCACAATTACCTAAACTTCTTTGAAAAAATNTCGTTGGAAAAAAAAAAAAAAAAAAAAAAATTGGTGGAGTAATTATTTTTCTTTTCAGAAAGATTATCATATTTACTGTAAACAAAGGTCTACAACAGAGTTCCGGTGTGAGGTGTTATTTAGCAAACGGTGATTCAGTGAATCTTTATTTCGGAGCAATGTACTCGTACCTTATCTCCCACGTCTCTTGCCTGTCCTCAATTTGTAAGATTTTTGTTTGCTGCTTTTCTAAAGTTAAAAGTGTATAAAAATAAACTCCAAACCTGGATGAGCTCAAGGATGAAATACGCCTCCTGATCCAAGTGATTCCGAAACCAATCCTGCATGACAAATGAGTTCAGAAGTTTCATAGATCGTCTTCAACTGGGCATTAATTATAAGGGTTGCTTTAGTGAGTCGTAATATTCAAAATCAAGTTCTATCACTGAAATCTCAATCTTGCCCTTCGTTTTTGGTCCAACAGCGGATAAGTTAACAAGCAGGTGCCGCTACCTTTAAACAAGCTAGTTTCAAACTAACCAAAGTAAATCACAATGGGAAACTATTGCTACAGAGACAGAGGTCCAACAAATGCAATCTTCTTGCCCGACCTAGTAGGTACAATACTCTAGACCAGACATGACCAACCTTTTCAAGTTTGCGGGCCATTTGTGTTTTCAGCAAAACTTATACGGGCCGCATATTTATGAAAATACACATTATGAAATTTTTTTAATAATCTAACTTAAATCTACCCACATTATAAACATTATTAAATGTTTATAATGTGAAAAACAAGAAAAGCATTTTTTAAATGCTTCAACTGTAAAATTTGTGGACTTGTTGGAAAAACTAAAAACTGAATTTCATACACGTTTTAAAAACCTTAAAAGACACAGTATGTTGTTGTTTCGATTGATTGAAAATCCTTTTCAGATGGATGAAGCTGTAGTTCGAGAAAATTTTCAAATGGAAATAATAGAATTGAAAACTAATACTTCACTTAAAAGTTTGTACGAAGAAAATCGATAGAGTTTACCAAACTTTTAAAAAAATCTTGACGACGAAAATTTTCCTGAATTAAAAAAACTGGCTCAACGTGTTTTTTCAATGTTTGGATCGACATATCTGTGTGAACAAACATTTTCAAAGATGAAGTGTATCAAAAGCAAAGAAAGATCTCGCCTTACAGATGATCATCTTCATTACTTACTAAGGGCTACCACTACAAAATTTGAACCTGACATCAAGAAGCTGGCGCTACAAAAACAACCTCAAGTTTCGCACTTACTTTAACTTTGTATTTGAGTAATATTTGAATTTTTTCTGTCATATTTGAAATAAAGCATTTATCAAACCTTTCTACTGTTTTATTCAATTTCGAAATCGAAATTCTAAATTAAACTACGGGCCGCATAAAACAGTGCCGCGGGCCGCACGTTGGTCATGTCTGCTCTTGACTTAAGTTCTTTTACATCTGCTATCTGTTGTAAAACAAATCATTTGAACCGCACGCATTGCCGTTGGTTTTCCAAAATCTTCCCCTTATTTGGAAACCCATTTTGTTATTAATTGACAATGCAGTATTTCAACATTCAAACACATTGTTTACGACTTCACAGATAGAGATAGGAAGAATAAATTATTGCACTTATCATTATCAAGGCAAAAGTAGGGCTCGGAACAAAACATTATACCTAGCTAATGGCATTAGAAGGAAATTAGGATAGGTGTATTGTTCACAAAGAATACACTGATGACAATGCCATTCACCCGTGTAGACCAACTGGGCGTTCGACAATGAGTCAGGCCAAGTTCAAACAGGTTATGTGTTTCATTACACAAAGTGATTCATCCAAGATTTTACACCTCCATAATTTGGGTTCTGTGAAACCTAACGTTTAATATTTTAGTACACAATATTGAAAGAGCATTAGGGTTAAATTACAATTGAAAAGCAATCGCTTTGTTATGATACATACATAATGTACCTATGTAGTTTGGCTTTACGTAAGAAATTGACCTGATGAGTGTGTGTATACCTACCCCCTCTAAAAGTACATTCTTACATTATTCAATCCTAGAAACACACTCAAAAGTCCACCAACTTGAGCTGTTTGTATGATATTTAGAAATTTTAGACCTAATAACTGTTTTACTACTTTTAAATATAAAGTTCCACCATTTTGTAAAAACAAAATTAAAAAAATGGAAAGTTCTTTTATACACCAAAGGATTTATAGTTGATCTTCATATTATATCAAATATATATTGATAAGATCAATATTAAATATTATATCAAAAATGTATTGAAGATCAATATTTCATCAAATATATATATTGATAAGATCAATATTATTTCAAATATTTATTGATAAGATCAATATTTTATCAAATATATATATTGATAAGATCAATATTTCATCAAATATATATGTATTGATAAGATCAATATTTCATCAAATATATAGATCAATATTATTTAAAATATTTATTGATAAGATCAATATCATATATCAAATAATCAAAAAGAGGTGGTTCTATTTTAGAAAACAGTTGCCCTCTACCCAAACTCGTCCTAAAAATGATGCTATTTAGGTTTAGGTACACACCATTAATAAAATAGGTACATTTTTTATCTTAGAAACAGGCTCCCGCTTTCAGCGTTTTATCTTTTGCCTTTTAGAAAAAGATATTGTACCTACCTTTTCTCGGAATTGTAGAGACAGGGTGTTTGTGACCTCATAATTAGGAAACTTTAATCAGCACTGTCTTCATGAGAATAAATCACACAAAGAAGAAAAAAAAAATGAAATATCCAAGGATAATAAAACATAAAATGCGTTTATTCTTACAAAAGTTTGAGATGTTCTCGAAACTACCTATTCAATATCTCAGCTTTCAAAAATGTGGTATATGGGAGTCATACGTATCAATATTTAAAGTGAGAAAAATGGACAACGATATAAAGTTCATACAAAGGCTTTCATACGCAACAACCACAATGTTAAAGCGCCTTAACTGTCTAAAAAATTGTTTTCATAGCTTTTGAATGTTGTGTGTGATATAAAAATGGAGTTTAGTACATATTTCCAAACTTTTACTTTTACAAGAAAGGATCCTTGATTAGACTGCAATTTTCATACCATCTCTGTAACTATTGATAAATCAACGAATAATTTCTCAGATTATTCTACCAGTTCCAAAAAGCGTATCTATTTGAATAAAGAATTATACCTATCTTTCATTTCCAAGGAAATCATATACAATCAAATTAAAATATCCGTTTCATTTTGTATACCTATCTGGTGGAAATAGAACATTTTGAGGAACTGTGCAAGCTAAATAAATAAGTTCTTGAACACATTTTTGAGGTATGTTTTATTTTCACAAATTTACTGATACATTCATGAGTATTTAAGTTCATAGAAAACTTAAATGTTTTTGCAAAGTCAACAATGCAAGAGAGATAAGTAACACAATTGTTGACGACATGTTTATGGTTGAACTGGAGTAAGGACCGATTTTCGCTGCATATGCGACAGCAAACGCTATATAGTTCTGTTCATGAACACCGTGGAATATATGTGCCATTGGTCCTGTAACAGAAATAATAGAACACTTTCACATTTATGCGACAAAATGTAGCACATATTATGCGACGTCCAAAATGAAAGGTCAATCTACAAGGCTGTGTACATATGGATAAATCCAACAATACGGTGTCTCGGACGGTTTTTTTTTTTTTTTTTCAATATTTGGGGAAATTTGAAAATAAATGCGACATGCTAAAGGCCAAATATTGCGGACAGCGAAGAGGGGTCGGGGTAGAGTTTAAAAAACTAAACAACTTTATGAAATTTGACCTTTGTCAATCATTTTTAAACTTTGCCTTTCCAAGAGCAATATATGTTTGTTTGGCTTGATTTATTATACGAACGCCTATCAAGTTTTCAGGTTTAGATACAATGTGTTCTTTTCTTTAAGTGGTATGTAATACTGGGCAAGAGCTAAATTATTTTTCATATATCTAACCTGAAGCATACACTGGGACATCTCCACCCCCATGGGCTACTTCATTGTTCAAAACTCCAGCTTGTTGATGGTAGTCAAATGAAGTATATTCGGCTTTGGTTGGATCATCTCTAATTATGCCAGATCCGTATCTAGAATAGTGATAGTTATCCATACTACCAGTGGCGTATGTTAATGTAGTGAATGGAATATTGTCTATTCTAGATGGCATTGCTATTCCTGAAATTTTAAAATTGCAGTTGGTTATTGACTTGCAGTGCCCAGTTCATTCACTGTAATATAGGTGTTGCAGTTGGTTATTGACTTGCAGTGCCCAGTTCATTCACTGTAATATAGGTGTTTTAATGTTTCGCCATATTTAAGCCCTACTGCTTTTGGTTTAATCAGTTAATCATAGCTATGTACCTACGTGTGTTTTCAATTTGGCGACATTCCATGTAGATAGGAAAGGGCAAAACCATTTGGGATTTGGAAGTGGCTGTAGCAAGAGGGCATTCCAGAGATCTAAAATCCCCCCCCCCCAAATGTCGACCATCAAATCCCTGTTTTTCTTTCAATTTGAGCAGTAACAGTTCTTCTAACATTTAATGGTGTAGTAGCTCCCAACCATAACTTTTCTATAAGGACTATTTGTTGACAACCATTGACTATTCGTCGTTTTATTTACGAAAACATTGACTTGTCTGGTATGAGTGCGGTAGTTATAATAGGGGTGGATGTATTCCAGAACTGGTGCAAAGTACATACTGAAGCAGTAGATACTCAGAGCGATAGTGCAAAGTGCATACTAAAGCAGCAATCTGTAGTCTGTAGTTGATTACTTGCAGCTTCCACGCTTAAAAAAAGATTATGGGATGGAAATACTTATGACTTATTAGGCTTACTAATAGTTCCTTCGTGTACAGATTGTTGCGGAACCCTATCAGAAAAGAGTACAGTTCTACATAACTACCGCAGAGACTTAGGTACTTACCGTATATTTTATTTCCTCTCTTAGGATATCCAGACATGGATAGTCCATGGTCATGATCTGCTGTTACTAGGATCAAAGTATCATACAAAAGTTCTTTTGTCTTTAACAAGGCACAGTTCTACGTAACTACCGCAGACTCAAGTACTTACCATATATTTCATTTCCTCTCTTAGGATATCCAGACATGGATAGTCCATGGTCATGATCTGCTGTTACTAGGATCAAAGTATCATCCAAAAGTTCTTTTGTCTTTAACAAGGCAATAGTTTTCTCAATCGCTAAGTCAAATTGAACAGTTTCATCTAAAGCTCGCCGAGCCATGCCTCTGTGATGGGCAAAGTCAATAAGACCACCTTCAACCTGAAATTTCACATTTAAAAAATTGTAATAAACCGTAATCAAAATTTTGATCACATGGTGCACATTATACACCAAAACGGAATTTGGTATTTCACAAAACTCATGTTCTTTTTCTGTGGAAACCTCAATCCCTCGAACGGCTCACGAAGTATATTCGAATGAGATCCGGATCATCACAACTGCTACACTGGAAAAAGTCCCAAAAAGGGGCAAAATCTGTGTCAACAATATTGGTCAACACCTCGTTGACACCATACATCATATTCTAATTGCAATGCAATTAACAATGGAAAGCTTGTGATAGCATTTAATGAAATGAGTTCTCCTTTTAAAAGATTTATTTCCTGCAATACACAAAGTTCTCCTTTTAAGAGATATATTTCCTACAATTTACAAAGTTCTCTTTTAAGAGATTTATTTCCTACAATTCACAAAGTTCTCATTTAAGAGATTTATTTCCTCCACTTGAAAAAGTTCAAAGACTTCTGCGCCACCCTATGCATACTAACATGCATCGTCCACTGTGTTATGGTAATAATAGCTACTCACAACAAGTAGAAATCCTTTTTCGCCATTCTTCATCAAAATACGAAGTGCAGCAGTGGTCATTTGATCTAATGATGGTGTTCCGGTCAAACTTTTATCTCGGTCATGCTCCATTTTCGTGTGACCGTTAGCGAAAATGCCTGTAAATAAGTACATGGAAAAGTTTATTTTTTGGGGTAAATGGAAAAGTTTATTTTTTAGCAAGCGTCTATGGCACGTTAAATACACCAGTTCCCGTTAGATCACTAAATTTAAGTAAAGTCCAGCGAGGTTTTACCAAGTGTGTGTCCACGTAGGTTCGCGCTCCGGTGATGCTCTTTTTTTCCAGTCCAAGCCAGGCTAGGTGAGGTCAATCTGGTGTAGCTGGTTCCAGCGAACCCCCGTCTCCAATTAAAAATAGATGTCAAAGAGACGTTAAGCAAAAAAAAAAAAAAAAAGAGCAATTCTGTGTCGTAGATATTTCGTGTAAACATCATAATGCATAATAAAATAAGTAGAAGTGATCATTTATCACGATTAAATCACCTATAGATTATTTTATAAGGTAGATTCATTGATTTTTTTCAACAATGGTATACCGAACACAAAAAATACCACCAAAATTCTAATATCTTTTACCAGAAACATTGGACTCCGAGCTAAATTTTCCCTTTCAGTTTACTAAAGGGCTGTAATCTATTAATTTATTAAAGATAAAAAGTTTAATTGACAAAAACCTACCATTGAATGTACGCCTTCTTACCCAATAGGAAGTCAGTACTGTCTGTATTGACCTCATTCAACTCCTCGGTGTGAGTAACGTATTTATATGAATATCCTCTTTGCATTTTATCAACCGCCCATTCTTGTATCAAATCTTTACCATCTCGTCTCTTGCAAGACCAAACATCTTCTGGGTCTCTTGGTGAATATGATGAATTTGTCATCAAACATTGTCTTCCGCCACCCATTATGACCTGCATATGAACTACTAGTTCTGTAAACTGTATATCTCACTCAGTTAAAATGGCTACCATGAGGCCCCGAGTAACCCAATAGTGTCAAAAAAACGAATCAGCAAATTCTATGAAAAAAATATCCATACCAAGTTTCATCGAAAACGGCCAAGTTTTAAAGAAAAGTAGTAGTTTTAAAACCAGACTTTCAACGTTACCATAATTATTTATTGTGAAATTAGGTATATACAATATATTTCTTTAGGGTTCGGTACCCTTATTACTATTATTATTAATTTTTTCGGCCCTTCCTTTGAGAATTCCAAGTGCACTAGTTAAGACTATTGCACACCAGTGTTTCCACATGTCTAGTATCTCTCACCCAGCCCTGAAAATGCCGCACCCCTCATGAAGTTCAGCCACGACTCTACTGGGTCGGTTTCAATATATTCTTCCCCGATTAAATCTTAACAAGCTGCCAATCGATATCTTTACACTGATGTGATACCAAGGCACGTTTAGTAGGTATAATGAAGGGCAAAAAGTATACACGCTTACCTGTATAGCTACATGGTGGAACACATGTAATAACATAAAATGTTTTTGACCTTTATAAATCATTTTTATACATTTTGGGACTTTGTTCCATGTTACCCAAGAAAAATCACGTCTCGAAGTGGTGGTCATTTTCATACTCGCAATTTCCGGCTCTTTCTAGTCCTGATTGCAAAATGTTTGCTCTGATTCGAGTTTTTGAATATTCGTAGGTTTATTGACGTTCAGATAAGCAAAGAGGTAAAAATTAATATGTGAGGCGCACAATGCAGGTCATTATAAATTACAACCATGACACTATTGATATTTATTTGTAAATCGATAAATTGAGATTTATTTGTAAATCGATTTTAAATTGAGATTAATTTGTAAATTTGATCATTTTCCGTAATTGATATTTTCTTTACTCTGCACTTTTGAATTTTCCGCCCATATTTTTTGCTGGTCTTATCTGAAGGAAAGGGTTAATGTCAACAGAACTAGCACTATTCAACAATTAAAAAAAAAAAAAANAAAAAAAAAAAAAAAAAAAAAAAAAAAAAAAAAAAAAAAAAAACATCATTCGAGAAATCGAAACCCGAATATACAAAACTAAAAAAGGCCACCACTTACGTGACGAGATTGTTCATATGTAGTATCCCCAATCCTGAACTATCAATTTATAAAACAAAAACGGCTCAAAAATAAAAATAATTAGAATATGACAGAAACTCTTTATGTTATGTACCACCCTGTAAATCTCAGGTACGCATACCAAAAATACAAGAATGTTAATTTCTTTACCAATGAGAAATTTAATCAGCAATTACTAGTTACTAGGCATTTAGTGTATTTACCCTGATATTCTTCCCCGGCAAATCCTCAACAAGCTGACGCCCTATGTCTTTACACAGATGTGATGCCACTGTGGGAATTTTTTCATCACATTCCCATTTTCTACTTGCAGTATGTGCATAAAGTGCACTAGGCGTTGCATGAGTCACTCGTGTCGTTGTCACAAAACCTAAGAAAAAAAAATATTCCAAGATTATAAAAAGGACATTTCTATATATAGAAGAATATGGTCCAACTGAAACTCAAAAATTGTTTGGCCAGGGATGCAACTAGCCGGGGGCCAAATGGGGCGACTGCCCCAAGCGCGAGATTTTTGGGGGCACCAAAACTGGCTACTTGGGCTGTCAAAAATAAATTATAATCTGACAGTCCACAAGGCAGCCGAAATCGGTAAATGACAGACGCGGGCGGAGGAGGATGAGTTACTAGGAAGTTCTACTCCTCCAGGGCCCCTTATGCTACTATTACGCATCATTGCCACCCGGAATACAGATGGGTAGGAGCAATTCATTTCGAGGAATCTTTCTTACAACTCAAGTTCACTGAATTGAACTATTCTGAAATATAAGTTCATCTTTCTTCTTAAAGTTCACTTCACCCATCAGTCCCATATTATTTTTGACTTTCTTTGAACTTGGTTCTATATCTATAGGATCCATATTTTGAATCATTTTACTTGGAATTCAGAATTTATTTATTACATACTCAGCATATCGTAGTGTTAGTATCCCAACACTACAATGCCATACATGGTAAAAAAATAAAGCATTTTTAGGAAGAAAAAAAAACTATTCAATAAATCCTCATGACCATTAGATTATAACTAGTGGTTCTGTGGAAAAAGGCCACCATTTGGCCCCGGGTGGCCAAACAGGGACCAAAAATTAAACAGCTAATTCTATGAATATGATTGTTAATACCAAATTTCATCAAAAGTTTACAAGACTTATCAAGAGTGGTAGAAAAAAAGGACAAACAGTTAAGCAAGCAAAAATTGTTTTATTAAAATTAGACCTCACTTAAAGATTTTAGGATCTAGGGTAGTAGGTACATATCCTATGTGCCGATAGTATTTAGTAATGATTAAAAAAAAATGAAAATTTTCTTCAGTAAACAAAATGTTTGAGCGGTAGTTTTGATAGAAAAATTGAGTATAATGGTATATGAGAGTTAGTTCACACTCACTTTTCAAGGTTGACAAAAGTCAACCTTAAAAAAAATATTTGTCCAGCTTACAATTAACCCACTTGACCCTACATAGTTATATGTACTGTTCTTAAAAAAGGATTTTACTTGAGTCAAGCTATATGCTTATTACAATGTACCTACTTCCCCGTGTTGTTGCTAAATTGTATGTTCCTGCTTGGATTGGAACCTACAGTCTCCTGGTTACGAATCTACCGGCTTCCTGATTGAGATTGATTATTATTATTATTGTTGTTGTTGCTGTTTTCGAAGAAGACCTATTTAATTTTCTTTCTTTAAAAAAAGAATGTTAGTGCGCATGCTTGTTAATACGTCAACATAGAAGTACACGTTTCTAGGTAAACCCTCACAGTCACTAACCCGTATGTTTTCCTGCATCTTGGGCCCACTTGAGCACGGAGTTTACTTTTGAATCTTCCGACAATGATGCCTCACAATCATCAACTTTAACTCTTGCATCGACCCCTGCCGTATGCATATTGGCCTTGACGCCACAAAACATAGCTGTTGCCGTACTGGCTGAGTCTGGAACTTGTTTGTCTACAGAATAGGTCTGGAATAAAACAAATATGTTTATAATCTATCTATATATATATATAAAAGTGAATGTCTGTTTGTTTATTTATTTATTTATTTGTTTGTTCGCTTATAACTTACGAACTACAGCTCGGAACTGCACGAAACTTTGCACCCTTATTTGTTTTTACCCGGGGAAGGTTATAGACACGGTATTGTCCGGCCGATTTTATGGCCGATTTTCCGTCCGATTTTCCAATTTCTTGCTCAAAATTTTCCGAATTTTGGCCAATATCTTAAGATTTGTCGCGACAACATATCAACTCAAAGCGAGAAAGTTTTAGGTAACATCTTTATACTTCATTTAGGACATATTTTGCAAAATTGTGACTAGCCATTCGAGGGTTAGAAGTTCGGATCCGGGATCGGACACAATAAAATTTTGACAATACTGACGTAAGGTTAGGCTGGGTCGCAGACCCAGCCTAAACTCAGCAGACTTCAACACGCATTTTATTTTTTTTGGAACCTAACCCAATACTACTCCCAACACGTTCTACACAGCTTAACAACCAGTTACTACTCCCCATGTTCTACATATAGGTTAACAAACGTGTATGTAATATGTAATCTATGTGCATACTCTGATCGCGTTTAAACGGTTGTACCTCGGTGATATGATTATTAATGTGGGAGTCAGATTTATTATCATTTTTTTCTCTCATCTTCCCGAAACGAAGTTCGGGTACTCAGCTAGTCATAGATAAATTGGATAGAGATGAAAACGAACCTTTAACAGAATTGCATGCACTCACTCATTCATTCATTTAGTTATAGGGCACTTATACCTATAGGTAAGCATTAGGGAAAAATGACATTCTCTGGAGGAATGTATTTAATCATTTACCTATAAATATAGATAGTTCTGATTTCATATCGTTTTCGAAATATTTAAATTTTAATAATATCCTTTGGATTTTTTTTTGATATCGTGGATTCGAAAAATTTTATAGTTCGTGAATGGTGAAAATTCAGCAAATGTTCTTTTATTGAAAATAATGAGTGAGGGGCCTCTGGATGATATTCAACTACGATATTCCATTTTTGTATCAGCAATCTTTTAAAAAGACTAAATTTCTTAGAAAAATTTACTGAGAGAATCTATGTGTGAATTTTTTTGAAAACAATTAGATAACTTAGGTATTTTCGACAATGGTGGAAGTATAATATCGGAGTCAAGCAAGAATACACATAAGAGAACAACACGAAATGTTAAAAATTGTCTTCTTCTACTCTAAACCGTGTCTCAGGGTTTTAGGTGTTTACTTGCGTATACTTCACTTTCTATACCTGCTACCATTGGACTCTGACAACGAAATTTATACCTACCTTCAACAATCCAACATGTGGAAAATGTTCAAATATCAACTGCCCAAACTCGCCTGATTTGTATATCCTGGAGGCTGTGATTGTATTGATTCCCATCCCGTCTCCAACAAACAGGATGATATTTTTGGCGTGACGAGTATTCCATCTTTGATTCAAGGATTTTTCCACTTCCGATCGAGCATGGGAGTACCAGAAGTCTTTATCTGAAATAGAGGTATGTTTGTATCACAATGGAATTCAATTCGGTGAAATAATCTTATCGAAAGATAAGTTGTCGAATGGGAGAGGGCGGTATTAATCTTTATTATTACTTGATTTTTAATTTTGCAAAAAAATCAAAAGTAAGCCAAGATCAAAACACACAGAAACACCCAAGTAAGCACGGCAAACCAAACTTGGTACGGGGAGGAATTGATAGGTTTACTTGATCGGTTCTGAAACAATCTGGTTTGCTATACTTGTTGCAAATAAGAATTGCTTCTTGATCCCCTGGTTAAGAAAGCATCATCCTCATTTTATATTAAAAGCTTTTACGTACACCTAACAATATTTTTGTAGTTTTTGCTATGTAATTTTACAGTATCCGGCTTTGGTGGACTCAGTCCGAGGCCAGCAGGGATGACATTCCAAAATAACTTACCTACTATTGAAACTGAGTATTTAATAATTATGTAGTACCTGTACACAGCTTTAAGTTTAAGAATTTTAAAATTTATGTTTAAGAATTTTAAAATATTTTTTGTGTATTTGGTAGGTAGGTATATTAACATAAAAAAGAACACTGAAATCTATACGCACATAAAAATATATTTTTCGGTTATGACTTTCTATTCAGTTATATATCGGTCATCAAGAACCAACTAAACGCCAAATGGGAACGACATAGGTACTAAATTATTTAATAATTTTTCGATCCCTGATCTCACCATAACCATTAAATTGACAAATGGCCCTTTTCCTATCCCTAGACCTTTTCAAAATTCAAAAATTTCAAGCCGTCCGAAAGTTAAGGGGGAGTGACCGGTTATTCTGGGACAAGTTGTAATACATATAAATGCCAAACATGGCGATATCTTACCCTCTAGAATTTCTGCATTTGTTGCAAAAACTGAACATGTTGTTCCCAAACACAAGAGAAGATAAATGAAAAACTTGCACACAAATATCCTGAACGCCATTGTGGTCACAAAAAATATGGAGTTCTACAACTGGACTCAATACTTATGTTACATTCTACTGAATGTAATATTGTCTATTGTTTATCAAAGAACAAATACTTAGGTAATAAATAGAATAGAATAGAATAGGTTGCTATGTATTTACGAATGGACCTCCGTACCGAACAACTTAGACGTGAGATATTAAGTAACTGAACCAGCTCATCAATGGTCGCACAATAAGTATAAGTAACAACTCATGAAATATGATTACAATATTTGTATATCTACAGGGTGTTGTCATAGTTACAGCTCCGTTAGGACGATTGAGTGTAACGTGCCGCCTAAAGATTGAAGAGATTATTAGGTTAGGAGGCTCTTAGTAATGCTGTGATGTCCACAAAAATTGTAAACCTTGTTGGGCCTACATTTACATTATTTGTCACATACAGGCCAAACGAGAGGGGGTCTTCCTGGACCGGAGTTTTGCTAGGGGCCCTGTTAAAGGTACTAAAAAGACACAATGGTTAGCTTAAACTGTAATAGGAAGGCATTTTCTCTGGACTTAACTAGTTTCAAAGTTCACGAAGCTCTCCCTGTGCGGAAGAGAGAAACAATAAAATTAAATTAATCGTTAGGTTCTAAATTGTTGGGTTAAATTTGGGCATGGTTTTTTTTCCAGTGACAATTTTGCTACGGAACCATCGCACACTTGTACCTATTCATGCAGATAGATATCTTTCATGAAAACAAAGATATTTCCCAAAATGGATTACAAAATTGATTTTCTAGTTCTAGGGAAGCTTTGTAGGTATTCCTACCTACCTACCATTAGGTACCTCTTAGAACAGAAGAATAGGAAATCATTAGTTTTACCTATCATATATTTAAAAAAAAAAAAAAAATACAGGATGACAATACGTATTAATAAAAGAACTAGGTACTTCGTTTTCCTCTATAGATAGGCAGAGCAAAATGTGAACAAATACGAGTATTTTTATTAACTGTGGATCTTACAATAAAAGGACCCCAATGGAGACACCGGTAGCCCAATAAATCCTTAAGTTAGCCATTTCTAAAATAATGAAATGGCCATAACAAATTTGATTATATAAATTGGACCGCGCGTTCGATTCGATTTATCGTAATCAAAAAGATTTATCGTAATACAAAATTTGCGCAAAATCAGTAGATTTGGAACAATAAAATATCTCACTTAGTAAATTCTAAGGTCAACTAAACTGTTAAATGATTAAAAGTGAATTAATTATTTGAAGATAATGAATTGAAAATGTTTGATTAGATGTTTTTTGTCGATTTGTTTTAATCATTGATGATTATAATAGTAGATAACACCAATAAATCGTAATATTGTTTATTATGGCGCGCCTATTATATTATACATGTTGATCATTGATGATTATAATAGTAGATAACACCAATAAATCGTAATATTTTTTATTATGGCGCGCCTATTATATTATACTTGTTGATCATTGATGATTATAATAGTAGATAACACCAATAAATCGTAGTATTGTTTATTATGGCGCGCCTATTATATTATACTTGTTGATCATTGATGATTATAATAGTAGATAACACCAATAAATCGTAATATTGTTTATTATGGCGCGCTTATTATATTATACTTGTTTGATAGGTAATCCCTACTTCTAATAGTAGAAAATGTACTTTAGTAAGCACTGTTATACAACAAAATCATTAACACTGAGACTGAGAGTTGGTGGCACATTCGGTAGGTATATAAAAAGTACCTACACGGCAATTGTCACGTTGTGAGGTAGGTAGGTACTTAGACAATATATAAAATGTACCTATATAAAGCACATAGCATTGAACTTGACAGAGTAAATAGTGCTTGCTGTCACAATCACTCACTCACCGCGGTTAGTGCCTATAATTTCTTAAAATATATTCTCACAATTAATAAAAAATATTTTATTTTAAACGCACTTCATATTTAATTTTCCTCTAATTCAGTTTCGGTTTCAACACCTCACACATCACGTAAATAAAGCGTCTTGCTTGAACAAACTCTTGTTAAAGACTAAATATAACAAATGAACACACTTTATCCAAGTTCAATGCGACTCAGTCAATCTTAAACTGTTTTATGAAACGACAGACTGATTCATTCTTTGTAGGATAATTACTATATTCAGAGCAGGACGGTTTGAGAGGAAATCAGATGGGTAGGGCTCACTGTTGGAGGAATCGAGGAATATAGGGGCATTGTAGAGAAAACATAGTAGCTTATACAGAACATGGCGCTATTCAATGTACCCTGCTTATTCTTTTCCTGCTTTTTTTTAGAGGTTGCTCTTTCAGTGACTTCTGTTTACCCTTAGAGATCTTTGCTTACTCGTTTTTTCCCCATTTCTCTCTCTCGGCCTATCTCTTAGTCTGACTTAATTAATGAGCAAAAATACCGGGGTCGTTACACGAGACCAATCACGCAAACCGCGCATCTCATCTCTAATTCCATCTACTCTTAGGTATTGTTGCAAACTTCTTGCAATTATCATGATGTGATATTGTGTTTGTAGCGTATTCCTCTCAAACTCAAATTTTTCACTAATTTTTAGATTCTGTTTTGAAAAAAAAAAAAAAATTCTGCACGAATACAATACTTTATCTTCTAGGAAGAGAAAGTAAAAATCAGCATATGGCATGTAAACGAGGAAAAAATATGTCTAAAATTTCTGCACGAATACAATACTTTATCTTCTATGGAAGAGAAAGTAAAAATCCGTCTGAGAGGCCATTTCATGTAGAAAAAGATCACATTATTGATGTTGTAGTAGATTCCTTTTTACTTTCTCTTCCTAGAAGATAAAGTATTGTATTCGTGCA
>CM022874.1:20850576-20875819 GCA_012654025.1 Pachypsylla venusta | reverse complement strand
ATAAATTCGTTACGTTTAATAATGATGAGAGGTACCCCACCAAGACTGCGTGTTGGTGAAGAGAGTGAGGATATCAGACTAAAATTCTGAAATCATTTGGGGTGCGGTCGGAATTTAAAGTCATTAGGTATTTCGAAGAACGGAAGAATGGATAGCGGGGCCCAAAATAGATTTCATATCTTTTTTGGGGTGATGACTTGGCGGGGAATTTTTATAGCACGCAGTGGTATTTTTGGGGGGATTAGAATTAGTCTTTATTTTTACATTTTAAAATTTTAAACAAAAACAAACTATATCAAATTAAACTAATATTACCTATGTAAAAAATCAATAATAGATATTGAGGCCTCCCCATACTGGGGGAATTTGCCCATCATTATTTTATTTCACTCTCTTTCATACTTATTTTCCAACCATTCCTCCCTATTATAGGGAGGCAGGTTGTATTAATATTATAATAATCTTTTTGTTTCAAAACTACGCTGTATCAACTCTTTCAATTCAAACTATACACTGTACCTTGTACGTTTAATTGGGATACTATGTCAAGTAAAATCTATGTATTGTAGAAGAGAAATAAAGTGTTTCTTTTTTCATAACAGGTATAACTATCTATAAATTAACTAATTTTGATCAAAAGGTTCTATTTATTACTTTTTTTAAAAAAAAAAACACCCACTTTCTACAACATAGTAGGCACTCCAATAGTTCATCATTTGATTTCTCGCACAGAAGCTCCGATGATGTTCTCAAGAGAAAACTAGTTAGCTCAACTTAACATCTATTTAATTTTTAGTCAAGTCAAGATAGAGTACTTTTAACCTTATCCACTTCGAAGTAATGTCCCGCGGTCTTTATTTTCTATAATAATGTAATATTACTCTAGATCTATTGCACCATGCATTGCTAGTAGTTACCTATGTTTCTATCTATAGGTACCACATTTAAATACCTAACTCAAGTGTTGTCTGTTTCAGAATGGCTTGCTGTGATATTAAGGACACCGACAGTACAAACAATGACCATGCCAAGATCAGAGGATGTACTGATGTCCTCTTCCTGTGTCTATTCATTCTGTTCCTTTTCGTCATGGTGAGTTGAGTTTTGTATAAATCATACATCATAAGAGCATTCCGGAAGCACTAGTTTGCCAGGAGAACTAATCAATCACATTGATATACTCACAAGTGTAGAATCGTTTGTAAACGGTTCGATTATAAATTTAAAGTCATCTTCATCTGGGGTTAAATTCGGGCCACTTGAGTGAAGGGGGCAATATCACTTCAAATTTGATGAAATATAAAATAAACACTTTGTGAAACATATTAGATACCGACAAATTTTGTATCTCAAAAAGCTGTCTTTATCTGGGGCCCTTTAGGGCACCAAACCTCAAATTCGGCCCACTTATTTCTAATTGGCAATATCACTCAAAATTTGATGAAATTTAAAATAAACACTCGAAACATAATCGACAAATTTTGTCCCATAAAGCTATCTTCACTGGGGGCCCTTGAAATATTTTCACTATGACAATCCTAATGCAAATAATATTTCGTCATGCCAAATCTAATGCAAATAATATTTCCACTAGTTAACTGCGACAACAGCTGAAGGCTGCTAAATCTAATTCATCTAATAATTTTAATAGAGAGCTGTGACAACAGCCCAAAGCTGCTAAAGCTAATTCAAATGATAGTTCACCAGAGAGTTCTGACAACAGCCAAGGTTGCCAAAGCTAATTCAAATAATATTTTCTGTAGGGTGCTGCGACAACAATCGAAAGTTGTCAAAGGTAATTCAAATATTATTTTTTCACTATAGAGCTGCGAAAACAGCGGAAGGCTGTCAAATCTAATTCATATAATATTTTCAGCTGAGAGCTGTGACAACAGCTGAAATATATTATATGAAATAATATATTTCCTGGATCTGCGACAGTAGGCAAAGGCTGCCAAATCCTTTTCCAAAAATATTTTCACTGAAGAGCTGTAACAACAGACAAAAGCTGCCACTGCTAATTGATATAATATTTTCATCAAATACCTGCGGCAGCAGCCGGTGGCTGCCAAATTCCTAGATTAAAGGAAGATAAATTTTAGTATGGTTTTCCGTACTATTTATTTTTTCTATTACCGATTAAATTCAATTTATTTATTTATTTTTATAAAATTTACAATCTACAATTTAAGTAAAAAAAGCAAAAAAACAATTGGAATAAGTAAATATGATGACATTGTTTGTGGACGTGAAGGAGAAGTCGCCCAGCAGAGACACTTCCTTATTAACGTAGCTGTAGCTACATGACGCGTTTACATCCTCCACTCGATCCGCAGGACCGGCCGGGCAGCCCAAACAAGTGTCGGAAATGAAGCTATTTCAAATTCAAGTATCTTCAGGTCTTCGACCCTATAAATAAATCATATATCAATAAAACCAGTCAACGTTTAGTGGAAAATTGCCACTAGTGCGGATGTATGTATTTTTGCTTCTTTTTTTGGAATATACATAAAACTAGATTTTTTTAAAATAATAAACGCGTTTTTTTAAAATAATAAACCAAAAAACTCTTTAGATGTTTCTAGTCTGATTATGTAACGTAACCGATATGTTGCATTAGGACCACTTCCCCCCTTTTTTTAAAAAAAAAACATTCCTGAAGAATATGGATCATCCTGAAAGGCTCATCATGATTATTATCTCCTCCAAAAAGGAAACTATATTGTTCCATAAAAGATCCAATTTTTACAATTTCCATTGCAAAAAAAAAAATCTCAAATTTGAATAAATACTATTTTCTTGGCGTTGTTGCAAACTACCGTTTTATTTGATAATAGTAAATTTGAATAAATTTTCAGATCTTCATAGCTGGGTTTGCCTTTGTTTATGGGAATCCATTAAGGTTGATCAATGGTTACGATAGTTTTGGGAACACTTGTGGATCTGCCA
This sequence comes from Pachypsylla venusta, assembly GCA_012654025.1. Classification (NCBI taxonomy): domain Eukaryota; kingdom Metazoa; phylum Arthropoda; class Insecta; order Hemiptera; family Aphalaridae; genus Pachypsylla; species Pachypsylla venusta. Next base: position 20,872,870 of record CM022874.1, on the reverse strand, counting down.
CAAATGATTACATTGGAACAGACTTATCGGGACTTGATCTCACTCAAAAAAAGTAAGTTTTTACTAGGTTTACCTGACGCGAGTAATAATCAACATCAAAGATGATATGTCTTTGGTGTAGAGAAATAACCAAATCACGTCAGTGAGATAAAAAGGTATACATCATGACGTCGAAGACATATCTAGAGTAGAGAATTAATCATACGACTAAACTCGTATCAACACCGACTTGACGAGACCATTGAAGACAAATGTCTCAAATGCAATATTGGACCACACGACACACAGCATTTATTCAACTGCCCTGCGAATCCCACTCAGTTAAAACCAATCGATCTATGACTCCAACTAAAGGAAACTGCATCATTTTTGGAACTACAAACAGAGGAATCAGATTGTGGTGTGACCTAGATGCTCAATGCTGCTACAACAACAATCATACGACATCAGTGACATAAAAAATTTATACTCTATGACGTCAAAAATATACCCGATTTAGATAAATAACCAAATGACGTTAGTGAGATAAGACAGGTATAATGTATGACGTCAAAGATTAGAGAAATAATCAAATCACGCCAGTGAGATAAAAGGGTACATCATGGCGTCGAATACATATCTAGATTAGAGAATTAATCATACGACGTCATTGATATAAAAAAGATATACTCTATGACGTCAAAAATATACCTGATTTAGATAAATAACCAAATGATGTTAGTGAAATAAGACAGATATAATGTATGACGTCAAAGATGTGACCTAGATGCACAATGCTGCTACAAAAACAATCATACGACCTCATTGACATAAAAAAGATATACTCTATGATTTAAAAAATATACCTGATTTAGATAAATAATCAAATGACGTCAGTAAGATATAAAGGATAAACTCAATATGTTGAGGCTCAATCTGATAGCAGATTGAGATTTTTCAATTAGACTGTCTGACTATTACTTTCTTCCTGAACTGAGAAAAAATAATTAGAACAAACCTGAACAAACTCAAGATTTTTATTACTATTGTTGTTGTACAGTGAAGTAGTTTGGTTTTGTTCCAATGTTGAACCGATATGTTTTCTGTTCGTTCAAGAGTGTAAGTCCAACATGTCGTGATAAACCTTTTCAGTTGTGAACGAGTGATTTTTTGTTTTACTAAAGAAAATGAATTTCCAATCATAGCAAGTTTTAACAATATTTTCTATTCAGGCTATTGTTTCCAAAGAAATCACCCTAAAATTTTAAGTGAACTAGAACTAAAATTATCGACATTTTTTCGTTTCAGATTCCTCTACTATTTAGATGTAAGAAATCTAAAGATTTCTTTGCAAATTTGTGTGGAAAAATGTCCTGATAGAAATATGGAAACCATGAATGACATTCAGGAGTTTTATTCCAGGACGCAATCGTCTCTTTGTAGGTCAGTTGTTTATCATAATAAATGTTTACTTTGTTGCCAGTTTAGAAATAATTACTAAAATAGGGATATATTTAATGTTGTTATCAGATAAAATCGGTTTATCAATGAGCACTGGTAAAGTTAAGGAACGATTTCACCAATAAATTAACATATACGAATATTTTGTAACACTATGTGACAACAATACACTATTTTCTTAGGATTTGGTCCTGTGATAGACAAGCAGATATTTAGGTGAGATCTGACTAAGTGCAACATTTGGTTTGGCAGCACATAACAACCAAATTTTACGACGCCGCATAGAAGCAATGGTATTGTCTGTCAGATTGGATCTCATTTGATTTCAAGGAACGTTGCGTGTTGCGCTTAGTGAAATCACAATATATAACGGTTCCTTTAGCACCACTCTTTGGGTGCGAAATCCTAAATTTTTGGGTACATTTATTTGTATTACTAGTTAGAATTTGTTGGTAAGCATTACGGTATTACAAGGTCTTTCACTATCTCAAACTGCGTGCATATACTATCAAAATGACTTTATCATTTCAGTTATGACATAGATTTAATGAATTTGACAGCTTCTCGTTATTTTAATTCCAAAGTCAAATCCGAACAGCAAGATTCTGCACTTCATTCTTCTCTCGGGCCATGCCCTCCATTTCCCATTTATAAAAGGTAAGAACTATTTGTATGCAAGATTTCTGCACTTCATTCTTCCCTCGGGCCATGCTCTCCATTTCCCATTTATAAAAGGTAAGAACTATTTGTATGCAAGTTTTTCTGCACTTCATTCTTCCCTCGGGCCATGCCCTTCATTTCTCATGTATAAAAGTTAAGAACTATTTGTATCCAAGTTTTATTGCTAAATCTTATTTCAATTGCCAAACTCAGGATGCTTTTTTTTTTCAAGACTTTCCGCGTATCATTGAGAAAAATGAAATTGGAATTTTCGAAATATGACCTCTTGAAACTCATTAAATTGAGTTTTTAGAGTAGAAGTAAAATTTTTGATAGGGTTTGACACATTATTTAACACAGTTTGACATACATTTTTTTGAGAAAAAGAATTGGGAGAAACAAGAGAATATGTGTGTAGGCCTAAAAATGGAAAGTAAATAAGAAAAGAATTAATAACCTGCGTCTTTATTCTTAACATAGGTAATTCCTAGAAGCTAAATTATTTATAGTTTGGGCCAGTCTTCCCTAGATTTACTTAAAAAATTTGTAAAAACTTTTTCTAACGGAAGCATATGATCCCAAGTGTATTTTTCAGAATAGTTAAGAATTCATGGCTTTTTAAAAGATTTTAACAGCTAACTAAGTTTTTTGGTTTCTATGAACTGACATAAAGTTTTGTCAATTTTAACTTCTAGACTTCCAAATGTCTCCACTCCTTGATAATTTTGGAAAAGACAAATTCTCACAAATTTACGAAATGGCACCAGATAGTAGGTGGTATATATTTCATTTAAATCCAGATTGCTGTTCTAAAATCTACGACAATTCCTAACTTTGGGAGCTTTTAGTTATAGGAAACATCCTTTATTTGACTCATGGAACATTTGGTTCCAAGGAATACACTTCTTGCACTCTGTATTGTATTTAGGGGTGTGAAATAAATTGTTACATTACCTGTTCAAAAGACTAACAAAACTCGTTTATTTTGTTTTCAGTATACCGGTTCTGAACCGGTGCGTACCAGAACCAGTTAAGGACATTACAGAGCAAGTACTCTCAGGAGTATATGGTTTGCTAAACAGTTGGAAACTTGTACAACAAGTGTTGTCGGATGTATACAAAGCCTGGCCTCAGATCCTTGTGTTTACATTCCTTTCTCTCGGTAAGCAGCTTGGATTACAATCCATGTTTGGAGTACCTGTTATTCAATGTTTTCCCTATATGGGGTTCCGTACTCCAATAGTAATAACGGAACCCTAATACTGATCATACATTTTCTATCAGAAGGGACAAGGGAAATACATGTAAAGGGGAAGTCTAATTTAATTTACGCAGTTTAAATATCCCCAAAACTGTTGGGAATACAAAAGACGAAAATGTCACAATATCAAGGGAAACATATTGTGGTGACTGTGATATATCTGTCAAGGTGTTATTTCAAGGTCAAATTTCGTTTTTTAAATGGGACGGCCTTTTATTTTTTTAATTTTCCCGAATTTCAGATGGATGATTTTGCATTTTATTACCCTATCCAAAGGCTACCATGCTATGAAATTCGGAATTTTTGTCATTGTTCCCTTCAATCTAGAATTACAAGACCTTTAGTTTGATATGTCACAATGTCACATACATATACCTTAATTTTAACCAAACACATTTAAAGGGACAGACCGTTAATTACATATTATGAAACGAAAATGGTCAGTTTCTTCTCTCCGTTCATTACAAACTAATAATTCCCTTTGTCTCCAGTTCTCTCTCTGTTCGTAGTATCTTTGCTACACTTGGTGGCGAGTATGGTTGCATACATTCTATTGTGTACAGTAAGCATCACCTCTGTAGTGGGCACATCTTTTGTATGGTGGACTTACTATAAGGTGAAATTTAAATTGGACAATACGCCTTTTAATCAAATGTTGGAAGAGTCAGTACATAATGAGCATGCCTTGTGTATTTTTGGTTTCATATGTATTATTATAACGGTAAGACAAATATCTAATTCGAAGTCGTAATTTCTTCCAATCCATCTAAATTTCATAATAGGTACGAAATTTCATTGTAAAAAATAGGTCATACTTTAGATTGTGAGATATTACCTGAGGGCGACATCCTCACTGACCTTAGCTGCACTGTCAGCAAAATAACAAATTAATCAACTCTGCAGTATTATTTTGTTTGTTACTGATGTAAAGATATATTATAGTGTTTGTCATAGTTTTGAGGATCTATGTCAATTATTAGCCTCAAAAATTAGATGCATGGTGACAATTAAAAACATAAGCAACAAAAAACAAATAATTTAGAGCTGCAGTCCCATATATCTGTCTACCGTCTGACGCAATGACGCCTCTTTTGATTGATTGGTGATCATCATACGTACCATTACAATACATTAGACATTGAGTTGATAGAGTGGTTATCATCATCCTTTCAATTAGTAGATTGATGATCATCATACGTACCATTACAATACATCAGACATTGAGTTGATAGAGTGGTTACCATCATCCTTTCAATTAGTAGATTGATGATCATCATACGTACCATTACAATACATCGGACATTGAGTTGATAGAGTGGTTACCATCATCCTTTCAATTAGTAGATTGATGATCATCATACGTACCATTACAATACATGAGACATTGAGTTGATAGAGTGGTTACCATCATCCTTTCAATTAGTAGATTGATGATCATCATACGTACCATTACAATACATCAGACATTGAGTTGATAGAGTGGTTACCATCATCCTTTCAATTAGTAGATTGATGATCATCGTACATACCATTACAATACATGAGACATTGAGTTGATAGAGTGGTTAACATCATCCTTTCAATTAGTAGATTGATGATCATCGTACGTACCATTACAATACATCAGACATTGAGTTCATAGAGTGGTTACCATCATCCTTTCAATTAGTAGATTGATGATCATCATACGTATCATTACAATACATCAGACATTGAGTTGATGGAGTGGTTACCATCATCCTTTCAAATAGTAGATTGACCTAATTGTCAGTCTTTGGGCGAAGGTAAAAACAATTTCAAAGTATTTATTAGTGGGAATGGTTTTCCAGTGTGGCCAGTGTGTCTTCAAAATTTCACCTTCCAACTTTCTCTATATTTTTAAGTTGTATTAGTCTCTTCTAACCTCACTCAGTTAAAAGGTTCGTCTCGAAATCCCTGGTGGCCCAACAGGGCTTCGAAGTTAATAATTTTATGAACATAATAAGTGTCATTCGGAAGTTATCTTGGAACGAATAGACTAGCAGACGTTTAAAGAAAAATCCTGGACTTAAAACTAGCTCCTACTTCGTCGATCAATGAATAATGAGCGTATGAGATTTTTTGGCCAAAAGTCGTAGTGTAAACGCACCATTAGATGGAGTGACTTTGAGTACCTATTGGCATTTAGCAAAGATTATTTTTTGTCATGGAGCGAACTTATAATAAAAGATGCAAATGCACAGTAATTAAAAGTATTCCATCAATCATATTCATTTCTGAAGTAATGTTTTAACTAACTCAAATACCGAGTCAAGTCATATTTAGTTTGACCGCATTTTAGCATACATCATTTCATCCCCCCCTCCCCCCCCTGTGAAAAAGTATTTCATTTACATTTCATTTTCAGATTATACTACTGCTTCTTGTGTTCGCGATGCGTAATCGTCTCCAATTTTTGGAAACCTTGTTCAGGGAATCCTCGTCATGTCTGACCGCCTTACCGTCTTTGTTCGTCCAACCACTTATTTCTTTCATTCTATTAGTTTTGTTCTTCACTCTCTGGATCAGTGTCATTGTATGTCTGGCCACTGCAAGTAAGTATTCGGTATAAGGGACACCTCCTTGATTGTAGAGTTCAACTATAGCATCTGCGTAGAATTTTAGTCTTTTATTTAAAATTCCATTCGTCACGTACCTATATGACAAACATGTCCGTTTGAAATACAATTTATATACTAAATTATTAGAGCTCATCCAATTATTGGTCCATTGTTGCCCATATGGCCCAATAGGACACAAAAATTAATCAGCCAATTCATCAAAATACCATGAGGCGTTCGAAAGTTATCTTAGTACAAACAGGCGTTGAAAATCGTGGAGTTAAAACCAGACCTATCTTCTTTCCGGCAACTAGTGGTTCTGTAAACTGTAGGCCTCAATTAACGAGGTCCAGTAGGGTCCAAACACACATCAGCTAATTCTATGAACTTAATAAATGTCCATACTCAGGTTCATCAGTATCGGACAAAGCATTCGATAGTTATCATGGTACAAGAAGAAGTTTAAAGAAAACTCTTGAAATTAAACTAGACTTCTGTTCGTTCACTCAATAATAATTTTGTTCACAGATTATCCCGGCCAAAAACCCAGGACTAGGCGTTCGATAGTTATCATGGTACAAGAAGAAGTTTAAAGAAAACTCTTGAAATTAAACTAGACTTCTGTTCTTTCAGTCAATAAAAATTTTGTTCACAGATTATCCCGGCCAAAAACAAGTGAAGCCGTTTTCAGATTTATCATTTACCCCCTCAGCAACAAGCACTGGACTTTCCACACCATTCACTTCAGCAATGAATGTATCTTCGTCGGCCGACAACAATACTATGGCTGTTAAAGAACTGAAAAGTATGTACCGAGTTAGGTCCGATAATAGATTATTAAGGAAAAAAAAATGGTTGGGAACATCAAATATAATAATGTCACATCAGTTACTTCCTTTTTTAAAAGCTTTTATGCAGCTTACTATGTAAGTGGCTTTGTTTATGATTAAATTTAGTCATATGATTTGCGAAGGTGTAATTTCTTGATATACTGATTTAATGATCCATAATCAACGTAGCTTGATGATGACTAAACCCAGAAACGTGAAATTTGGAAAACAGTTTTCTTTGCGAATGTAGGTACTTAATAAGGATGGAAAAAATAAAAATAAACTAAACGCTAGAAGCCGCCTTTTAGCGGTACAATTATATAAAAGAAACTGTATATATCTTTGCTATGTCAATTTTTTCAATATTTTAACATAAAAAAAAATACTTGAAATAGTGGGAAAATGGCCCAAAAACATAGGATATGGCATATTATATGATCTTTATTTTACTTTTTGAGTTAGTTGAACACTACACCGCATTAAAAGAGACGTAATGGTATCCTGAATGGTCTAAAAAAGCCTTAAAACTTATCAAGATTAATCAAAATAGAACCTCTCTCCGAGTTTTTATGATTTCAGTAATTCGGGGACACTTTCGCTATAATTTGAATCCACTCGGGCACCATAATGTTCCACGGCACCCAATGGTGGATTTACACATTTGCCGCCTGTAGGCTATTAAAATTTTGCCGCCCCTCCCGACCTTTACAATTCGATACCCCAGGTTACAATCATAATTATTACCTGATTACAATTTTGTAAATTAAATTGTTATTTTTCATTTGTGCACTTTCGTCCTAATTACACCACCTTTTTACCGTAATTAGTATGATCGATGTGCCAGATTCTAGATTATTTTTACAACCCAACGATTTAGTTAAGATTGAACAAGAAATAGTTTTTGTGTATATTGCTGAGCTAATAAAAGCTCAATCATGAACTAATATTACTAATAAGGCAGGGTAAAGTATGCGTTAATAATACTTACATAATAATGTACATCTCTCTCGGACTTAACACCACATGGTCAATGCTTACCACAGCACGACCCAACTTCGGCTCCCGCGGCGGCCAAAAATAGGCGAACATTAGACTTTAATTAAATGTTTCATGACGCGTTCAATAAATACAAATGACATACTATCAAATATTCATGTCTGTTTTCCCTCTTGGCAGGATTTGTGAAAACCGCCAATCGGCAATCCATGCAGAAAATTGATAAAAATAGGCACCAAATTTCAATCTCTAGCTTAAAAAGCGGGCAAAAACAAAAACGGTATAATAAACTTAACCATAGGTTTTTTTTGTTTGTAATCAATGCATAAAATAATCTCGTTTCGCCCAAATTTGCCGCCCCTAAATCTGCCGCTCTAGACTCCAGCCTACCCAGTCTCCTGGTAATGCAGCACTGGCGGTGACTTCAATAGCTCCACCATTTGTAACAGAATGTAATATTTTACTTGAATTCTTAGAGAAAATGATATTTGTCTCATGGAATTTAAAAGGCCTCAGTTTTTCTAGTCATGGACCCTTCACTGGGACCGCAGAGACTTATTTTAGATATCCCAGGACTTGAGTTAATGCTTATGTTTTATTTGGTTTTGTTAGAGTTTACCCTGATTCAATATGTGGATGCCTCTTGGATTTCTTACATGTGGTGGGTATATGTATTTGGACTGATTTGGATCTCTGAGTTTATACTAGCGTGTCAACAGATGGTGATTGCAGGCGCTGTGGCAAGATGGTACTTTAACGGGTAAGCAACTTCTTATATTAGAAATAATCTCAAGTTAATAATAAAACCGAACTACTAATCATTAACTAACTCATGACTATATCTCAGACACAGTTTGGTGTCGTGGCTTCAAACTTTAAATTTATTCTCCAGTTACTATATTATCTTTCTCAAAATTTTCAGAGGTAAAAAAGGACAAACGCAAGAGAACAAATGGCTGGTTTTGAAATCGGTAAAAACACTTTGGATGTATCACTTAGGTTCAATGGCTTTAGGTGCATTATTAATCACAATTTTCAAACTTCCCAGATTGATTCTGTCTTTCATACATAACAAGTAAGTTATTGTTACTTATAGAACTTACATTCAATGGCTTTAGGTGCATTATTAATCACAATTTTCAAACTTCCCAGATTGATTCCGTCTTCCATACATAACAATTAAGTTATTGTTATTTATAGAGGCGTGTGGGAACATTTAAACAGGTAGCATTGCTTGAAGAAATTAATGAGGGGTTGGAAATATTTTCCGAAAAAACATATCACTTTTGCTAAAAATACCCAATATCTATACTTATAAAACACAAGGTCCAATTATTATACTGAAAACGTAACTATGTTGACTAAACCTAGAAATTTGAATTTGGAACACAGATTCCTCTACAATGTAATAATAGGAATGAAAGGACATATTTCGACCACCTCTCTTCCTCTCTAGCTCTTTAGTATACCACTGAAGCGCTTTCTATGTTTAAAATTGAAAGGTTATATTCAACTTTAATTGTGATGTTTAGGTGTGTGAATTGAAATTGTAGGAAACTCCTATTTGCCATGTTTTTGAGTTACCTATTTATAAAATACAGTTTTGCGGCGCTTTTATGCTTAAAATGGCCGCCTTAAATTCCCCCCTCAGTTTTAGTGGTCGAAAATTCAGTTTTATAATTACCCCACTATACCCAACAACCCCATCAAAAAATCATATATTTAATGCAAGCTGACTTCTTTTCCTATATGGGCGATATGTTACAATTGTTACATGTATTAAATAAGTAAAACCGCATTTCGACCAGCACTTTTTCTTTTTCGAACCTTCCACAAAAACGTTTCTCATGTTTGATATATGAACTCAGTGTTTAGCTGTTTAGGAAATAGAAACGTAAAAATGAATATAAAAGTTCATTTTTATCAAAAGCAACATTTTACGAGAAAAAAAACGGCGCCCTCTGTAGGAGCGCTCCTATACATAATACAGGAAAAAAGTTGCTGGAAAGTTAATTGTCGTGTAAATGAATCTCTACAACTGTTCGCCTAAAATGCACAGGAAGCTAGTTATTGAGGAAAACCTGACAAAAAGAGCGTTTTTGAGCGGCTAGAACGCACAAGGGTTGTCAGGTAGAAAACTTAGATTTTTAAAGAGAGGTCCATATATAAACCTACAAACATATATAAAAATCAAAATTTCCCCAATTATTGCATTCAAACACCCTTTTTTTGTCTCTTGACTACTGGACTATATCAGTTATTGTCCCCCATAGTCTTCTGACATGTAGGTGATCTTGATATTATAAATTGCTATCCAACATTAGGTGTTCTGTGATTTTCAGATTAAAGAAAAGAGAGAGTGACTCAGTATGTGCGCAATACTGTTTGCGCTGGTGCATCTGCTGTTTCCATGGTTTAGAATGTTTCATAAGATATATGAATCACAATGCTTACACAGTGATTGCCATGCAGGGCATCAGCTTCTGTCCTGCCGCCAAAAGGGTATGTAAAAAGAAGAAGAAAAAAGCTAAAATTTTATGTCGTATCTCTCTCGTTTTGTAATTTTAGCCTTTTTATTGCCCCAGTATCCAAATTTTCCATTTTAATGGAGAGTACCTACCCTTTGTGCGAGCTTGTCTATTGTTGATTTGAATTTCTTTGCAGAAATAATTATGGTAGTGCACGCCCAAATAGTAGTAGCGGTTTTTTTCAAGTTATGCCAGTTCAACATAATCCGCTATTAAAAGTCTCAGGGACTTTGTGTCTTCTGTAGAATTGAGCCGCAGGTGCACAAATTTCAGCATTGGTGAACAGCCACTCGGGAGCAGATCTCAACAATTACTTTTCACGGTGTCACTGGATTTTTAAAAACGTCTTAATATCATATGAAAAAAAAATCTTTTATTTACTAAAATAATCTATGAAAGGAAACTGAATAGATTTATTTGTCTTGCCCCAATCACCATGGTTGATCAGGTACTTGAATTCTTTTTAATAATCGTCCAATTCAACGTAGAGATGTGAAGTCGCTAACATTACGATTACACCCTCAAAAAGAAATTTCATCTTTTTCAATGAAAATATATTTTACCTCGTTTTGCAGGCGTGGACGGTTCTGGCAAGCAATGCTTTAAATCTTGCTACCGTAAACAGTGTTGGAGATTTCATTTTGTTCCTGGGAAAATGTATTGTTACTGCCGTTACTGGATCGGTAGCAATTCTCTTCCTGAGAGAAGATTCCAATTTAGAATTCTTTTCGGCGCCGCTTCTTGTGATTTGTGTGTTTGCATTTTTCATTGCACATTGTGTTATTTCTCTTTACGAGGTGAGTCATTTGAATCGTATCCCAAAGATGGGGTAGTGTAATGAGTAATCTAATGTACCTAATGAAAATGTAGAATTTCTGTTTGGTAAGGCCCTACGGTGTTTTCAAAATTTTTATGGGTATTACAGAATTACTTAGAGCAGGCTTGTCCGACCTTCGTGCACTTGTGGGCCTCAAGGGAACAACATAGAGAGCTCGCAGGCCCCAGAGGTAAATTAAGGTAAAAATGCTGTGTACAAGTAAGTACCTATTATATGTCGGTAATTGAGTAGGGATTTAAGTTTATGTAAACTTATATATAAAATTAATAACTCACTCCGAATCGGACCTACAGATACTCGTACAAAAAATAAATAATTTCGCTACCTAATTAAAATTTAGATCACCGAAACCAGAATTATCAGAAAATAAATTTCGTCCCCAGTCCCGCACCTCCGCAGAAACTTCTATTTTATTAAAGGCTTTTATTTAACTTGCTTTGTATGTATGTTTGTGGGTAAATCTTAGAAATTAAATTTAACCCATCTTTGATGACAATTGAATGTGGTTTGGTTTTGGTTGGGGTCATTTCGTTACGGCCACTTTTCTGGCCGATTTTTATATTTCAAATCTCAACTGAAATTAATAAGACATGCAATCTGATTAGGTACCTATCTGAATGGAATGGACACAATTAAACAAAGTCATGCACATGCACAAACATGTTAGGGGGCTGCTAGGCAAGGCATCTCTGAGAGTGTACAGTAAGTTAGATTATAGTTGGCTGATCTGGATTTTGGATCATTCGGCCAGAATTATTAATTAGAACTTTACAAACCAACATTCTAAATTTGCAACTTTTGAAAAATCAAAAATTAAGATATAAAATATTTTCAACTTCCATATTATTAAAAGAAGATTTTTGAATCACTTTATAAAATTAAACATGGCGCAGTCTTATTTAACAAAACCTACTACCTTAAATGTGAGTGCCAATGAAAAAGAATTTAATAAATTTAAAAGAAATATCGAAATTTACTTAAAAGCTTGTGAATTAGAGAAAAAATCGGAAGAAGTGAAGATTGCTATATTGTTGAATTTGATAGGTCCTGATGGATTAAAGATATATGATTCATTACAAGGTAAGCCTACCAAATTTGAGGATGTTTCACAGGCAATTAAAAAAGCTTGTGTACCAATAAAAAGTCAAGTTATGTGTCAATTTAAATTTTTCGACAGAGGACAAGATTTAAATGAACCTTTTGATAAGTATTTAAAATAAAGGAAAACAATAAAATTGAAATTGATACTATAAATAAGCAGTTTGTGACCAATAATAAAAAAATGCGCAAAATGTGGTTTTTCTCACGAGTCTTTTAAATGTCCGGCTTTTGGGAAAAAGTGTATGAAATGCGGTAGACAAAATCATTTTGCCAATGTTTGTAAGCACAAACCACTAAGAAGTTCATCAATGAAGTGGGTTTAATCCGTTCTAATAATAATAGCACAACTAACAATAATGATCACTTTGATATTCTTTGCTTGGAATTGGAAGTGAATGACATTAATACCATGAATAATCAATTTTGGTATAAAGATGTGGCAATTAATGGTTTCAAAATTAAGTTTAAACTTGATACAGGATCACAAATAAATACTTTACCCTTTTCTGTCTTCAAAAAATTGAATTTAAAAGTTCCACTAGAAAAAGCTAATATTAACATTTTGGCGTATGGTGGATTTATGATACGTCCGTATGGAAAAATAAATGTAGTAGTTGAAAACAAAGAAAAAATGATTTTAACAGAGTTTATAATTATAAAAAATGATAAATGTGTTCCACTGTTTGGACTAAAAACATTAGTGGAACTGAACATGGTACAGCAAATTAATAATGTGATCACGACACAAGAAACATTATTATCAAGGTATGAAGAATGTTTTAATGGATTGGGCAAATTTCCGGATAAAGTAAGCTTAAAACTTGAAAGTTCAGCTCAACCAAAAATAAATGTTGCACGAAGAGTACCAGATATAATGAAGGAGAGATTGAAGTGTAAGCTGGAAGAAATGGTTAAAAATAAAATAATTGTTCCTGTAAGTGAACCAACCTTATGGGTGAATAATATAGTCATTGTGGAGAAACCTGACAAGTCATTGAGGGTATGCTTGGATCCGAAACAGTTGAACCAATATTTAATGAAACAAACGCATCCAATACCTAACATTGAAGACATAAAGTCAAAATTATCAGACAAAAAAGTGTTTACGGTTTTGGATATAAAAGATGGGTTCTTTCACATGGAACTGGATAAACCATCAAGCGATCTTAGTACTTTCAGCACGCCGCTTGGAAATTTTAAATTTTTGAGATGTCCCTGGTTTATCAGTGGCGTCTGAATTGTTTCAATATTTTGTTAATAAATATTTCTCTGATATTGAAGGACTGATTATTTACACTGATGATTTTATAATTTATGCAAAAGATGAAGCTGAACATGATTTTATATTGAGAAAAGTTTTTCAAAGAGCAGAACAGTTAAACGTTAAATTTAATAAGAAGAAGATTCAATATAAAATGAATCAAGTTAAATTTATTGGATTTATTTTTGGAGAAAATTTTATTAAACCGGATGAAGAAAGAATTAAAGCAATACAGGAATTAAAAGAACCAAATAATAAGAAAGAGCTTCAACAAGTTCTTGGACTCATAAATTATCTTAGAACTTTCATACCAAATCTAGCTGAATTATCAGGTCCTATGAGAGAATTGTTAAAAAAGGAAAGTGAATGGCTATGGACGGAGAACCTTAAAAAAGATTTTGCAATTATTAAAGCATTAATAACAAGGGACACCATTTTAAGAAACTTTGATTCAGTAATGCCCATTGAGATCCAAAGTGATGCCTCGCGTGACGCTGTCGGATCATCTTTAGTGCAAAACGGAAATCCAATTTCTTACAACTCTAGATCATTAAATTCTAATGAACGTAATTATGCCCAAATTGAAAAGGAATTTTTGAGTTTGAGCATTGTTTACGAATGTCAAAAATATCACAATTATATTTACGGACGACACATAAAAATATTTACATACCATCAGCCCCTGGTCACCATTATGAAAAAATATCTCAATAGTATACCAAATAATAGATTACGAAATATGAGAATGAAGCTCATGATATATGACATTGAACTGCATTACCAACCGGGCAGATATTTATACATTTCGGATCTATTGAGTAGAAATTTTATTGAAAGAAATTACCAGAATGAAGTGACATTGAACGACGTGATTCACTCTTTAAACGTTAAAATTGAGTTTCCAAAAGAAAAAACTTGAAATGTTTCAACGTCATACGGAAGATGATCCCATTTTGTCACAAGTTTTAAAGTTTTGTAATACAGGTTGGCCCAAAAAGGAAAATCACTGAATGGTGTTTTAAAATATTATTTTAACCTGAAGAATAATATTTGTACTGAAAATGGCCTTATATATTTTGATAATAGGTTAATTATTCCATCCACCCTGAGGACATTAGTTATAGATTTGCTTCATGAAACTCATTTGGGATCAGAAAAATGTATTAAAAGCAAATGATTATATAATTTGGACCCAAATGAACCCAGAAATAAAAAATTATATTCAAAATTGTAATGTATGCAATAATTTTTTAAGAAGCAATATAAAACAAGAAATGATCAATCATGAAACACCCCATTCCATTTTACAAAGTTGGAATTGATATAATGGAGTTTGGAGGAAACGCTTATCTTGTTTTGGTAGACTACTACTCACGCTGTTTGGAAATATCAAAATTATCAAATAAAACATCAAAAGATGTAGAGTCAAAATTAAAAGTTATTTTTAGTCGATTTGGAATTCCAAAATATGTAATAGCTGATAGTAACCCATTTAACAATTATGAATTTAAAAAGTTTGGAGAAGAATTAAGGTTTGAAATCATTAACACTAGCCCGTATCATAGCGTTGGGATATCCAAAAAGATTCTTAAGAAAGCTTTAGAAGATAACAAGGATATAGAAATGTTTCTGTTGAACTATAGAAATTCTAAAGTATGTGGATTAGACCACTCTCCCGCGGAATTACTTCAAAATAGAATACTACGAGATAAATTTCCAGTAGCCTCGAATTTATTAAAACATAAGCCTGTTGATGATTATAATAAAATGGTTAAAAATCAAAAAATACAAAAGAAATATTATGACAGAAACGCAATAAAAGAAGTTGAAGATGTATTGGTGCAAGATGTTCTAAAGAAAACCTGGGAAAAAGGTCGTGTCATTGAAAAATTAAAATTTCCTGCCAGATCTTATTAGTTAATATAAATGGAAAAGTTCTACGAAGGAATAATATATATTTTTTAAAAAAATACCAAAATACAATAATAAAGTAAATGAACATTATAATTCAAAAACATATTATAATAGCTCATACCGTCATCAAGACTTGGGTTATTTGAAACATCCTGAAGAAGAAGACAAACCTAGATCTGATTTAAATGAAACAGATTTTGAAGAAGTTGAATTTCATCCCTCACCTCAATTAAGAAGATCAGAGATGATTAGACAGAGAAGAGAATCTGCTTTTGGAGGAGGAGTTAGATGTTAGATTATAGTTGGCTGATCTGGATTTTGGATCATTCGGCCAGAATTATTAATTAGAACTTTACAAGCCAACATTCTAAATTTGCAACTTATGAAAAATGAAAAATTAAGATATAAACAACTTCCATATTATTAAAAGAAGATTTTTGAATCACTTTATAAAATTAAACACAGTAGACTGGGGTAATGCGGTAAAATGGGGTATTTTTTTTCACTTTACCTGTTTTTTGTTGTTGTTTTTTTATTAATATTACCTTCAGGAGCTGCAGAAAGAAGCTCGCGGTCCACGGGTTGGACAACCCTGACTTAAAGCTTTATGCACTAATAATATTCTCTTCAATCGTCTACTAAACCAAATATTTTTACTCTGGTAATGCGGCCAATGGTCGCTACTCAATCGTCTTTCCCCAACCCCGAGGAGTATTTAACCCAGGTCCTCTGCGTACAATGCCAGTGTGATATCCCCTAGACCAGGAGGACTGCTTCGTTTGAATGTTTATTCAATTGAAGAAAATTGAGCTGAAGTGAATATTCTGGATGTGAAATGTTCAATTGAAATTTACCCTTTCTCAAGAAAAATATCTCTCATTGAAATAAAAGTAAAGTATTAATACTTTAAAATCACATTTTGCAGATTGTAATTGACACCTTGTTCCTGTGTGTGAGCGAGGATCAGTACATGAACGGAGAAGATGGCTACTGGAAATCATCTGCCCTAATGTCTTCAGTGCAATACAAATCCAACAATAATGAAACTATTATTCCTTCTGAGATACCTGAACTCTCGCCTATCAATCCTTCACCCGTAAATGTGTGAACCGAAATTATATACAAAACTGCGATATTAGTGGTATTTTAGTATAAACAAAGGTTAGCGAATGTAAAAAATCAAGTAGGCTGGATCAATCACTTAGGTTATCAACCAATAAAAATTGATAGGTTGTTGGATCCAGGTAGGAAAAATAAAAGTAAAATTGAACTGCCTCATATTTCCTTAATTTAAGAGAGGTATGACTGTTTCCTAGCCTCTTTTTCTATCTTTAAGGAAGTTAATTTCTTTAAAGTTTTAATTGTTTGCACAAGAACTTAATTTCTTTAAATTTTTAATTGTTTGCACAAGAACTTAATTTCTTTAAATTTTTAATTGTATGCACAAAATTCAATCGTTTCCTATTGTTTGGCACTTGGCTGGTACCCGAGCTCGTAAAATCATTGTAGGACATATATTTTTTATTGAAATAAAATGGTTTTCTTCATATTTTGCCTCAATAATTCAAATCTGGCATTTATCATCTCTGCCATATGATTTATTTAGTACTACGTGAAATATATTGTTCAAAGTGTCCATAGCGCGAGGCCTCTGGCATTTATCATCTCGGCCATATGATTTATTCGATACTACGTGAAATATATTGTTCAAAGTGTCCATAGCGCGAGGCCTCTGGCATTTATCATCTCTACCATATGATTTATTTAGTACTACGTGAAATATATTGTTCAAAGTGTCCATAGTGCGAGGCCTCTGGCATTTATCATCTCTGCCATATGATTTATTCGATACTACGTGAAATATATTGTTCAAAGTGTCCATAGCGCGAGGCCTCTGGCGTTTACCATCTCTGTTATCCGGTACTACGTGAAATATATTGTTTAAAGTGTCCATAGCGCGAGGCCTCTGGTGTTTATCATCTCTGCCATATGGTTTATTCGGTACTACGTGAAATATATTGTTCAAAGTGTCCATAGCGCGAGGCCTCTGGCTTTTATCATCTCTGCCATATGGTTTATTCGGTACTACGTGAAATATATTGTTCAAAGTGTCCATAGCGCGAGGCCTCTGGTGTTTGCCATCTCTGTTATCCGGTGCTACGTGAAATATCTACCTAATTGATGATTGATTCATGTTTAATTTATTTTTCGAATGTTTACTACTTTTTTGCGTTTAAATTTTATTTTAGATTTAAAATTATTATTATTTTATGTGTTTTATATTGGAAAAGAAAATGTTTGTTTTATGTTGTTGTATCTGTCTAGAGATTTACTAACATTGTTGGTTATATACAACTTAATTATTTTATTGAGTCAATAATATCTTAGTTTCAGTAAATATATCCCATTACTCAAATGAAACTATTAAGTTTCTTTCCCTTACCTTGTCATAGATTTTTTCTTTCCTTTATTGGAGGGCATCTATCAGTTGGTCTGCTCGAGATGCTACTCTAAATTACTGGAATTGAACAAAATTTAGGTCCCCAAGTTAACGCCACAATCTTAACAGCTTATGTAGACCTGTGGCTTGATCCTACCGAAATTTCAAAATGCCTGTAGCTTCCAGTTATTACAGGGGGGAGTTAATTGATATAATTTGACCAAACTGCTGTTACGAGGTACTACCAACACAGACTGCAGAGGTGAAAAAGTTAATTCAATTATTGACATGTAATGTTTCGTAATCTGCTAAAGAAGTAAACACTCCCAATTATTGTAAATAAAATCTCCGGATGTCCTCTCTCGGGTGATTTAAAATGATATAACACAAAACTAAAGCTGATGTCCCAATTTCCAGCCAGATTCATTACATATTTGTTAACATTGAAGATTGCAAAGCGCATTGATCCTACCGAAATTTTAAAATGCTGTGTCAAAGTGGTTCATATAGTTTTTATATTATTCCATGAGTGGGCGATTTTTGTTTGCAAAATTAGAAATCTTATTTCATTTGCAAAAAGAAATTTGAACAATTTCATATCTTGGTTTTGTTTTTAGAAATGATAAAAACAAAAGGACACCGTATTGGAATTGGATGAACATTTCAACTAATAACGCGCTCTAGAAATTTGATGAAATTAATTAAAATTTTTCCATAATTCAATTAATTATTTTTTGCATATTCGTGCAAACAAAAATCGCCTACTCTGTTGTTGACTCAATAAAATATAAAAATCATAAAACTTGTGTAGAAGTACAGCTTACCGCTATTTAGTACCTGTAACGTAAAATCGTCAATTATTAAAAAAAATAGCCCCTCAATTAATTTCATCTTAATTTAAGACTGACTTTATTTTATAAATTCTATTTTTATATGCTTGTTATGAACGCGCAGCAATATTGTTTGTGCACAATTTTATGTATAATTTTTTTTCGGGAACTTTTTAGTTATGATGCTATACATGCTTTTTTTTTTTTACTAATTTAGTGTTTTGTGTGCTCAAAAGGTTCATTTCTCTGACTCGTTAGACTTATCAGTTGAGTATTGAAATTAAAACTTAACTGCAAGAGTCTCTAAAGACGTTAATGCGGTTTCTTCTGATAGACCGGTTCTAGCCAAGTGAATCAAATCTTTTTGCTGATCTTTTTGCTGAATTCAATCAATAATAGGGAGAACCTTTTTTTTTAAAAAAAAAAAAAAAAAAAACAAAGGTAATATGTTGGGCTCACATATAATTCACATCTTTTCAGCAACTTGTTGGCTTTAAATGTTAAAATAGTTTAACAGGAGAAAGATGGGTTGATATCAAAAATGGTATTAGTTTAGTTTGTCTACTCCGACTAACTAAGAGTTCTTTTTTGAAGACAACAGTCGTTTTTTGTTGAAGGGAAAATATTTTTTGGACTAAGGATTTGTACATTTAAGCGTGTAACAGACGTAAAGCCATAGCCATGCATTGTATGTTTTTTTTTTTTTTTTGAACAGGTGCCTTTATTTATATAATAAATAAAACCAAAGGACGTAAATTTTTTTAGTATTTTTATGTCAACCGTTTCGATTTTTTAGTGTTTTTATGTCAACTGTTTCGCTTTATGAAAAGGGCTTCTACTTTTCCGTACTAAAAATGTTTGCTTGTTTTGTCATGATCTCACAAAGAATATTTCACTCGTTAAATTTAGAAAAGAGTGTTTATTTTTCATAATCTGATAAATTTTCCCCTAGGTCAGATAAAGACATTTTATATTTTGTTTCTCTCTATGCCTCTTATCTCTCTTTGCTAGTTCTCTGTGTTTTCTATCACTCACTTTTATGTCAAATACACCTATCTCCTTTACAAAGTTATTCTTCCACTCACTTGTTTTTTGGGAAAATCCAGATTATTTTCGTCTCCACTTTATTAGAATTTCACATTAACCCATTTATGGACCATATTTTAATACTTTACAATGATATCATTAAAATATGCCGGGTGCTTTCATTATGGCAACAGCCCTTTTTAAATAATCTGTGGGCAAGAATCGAATATCGTTGCTGTCGCTGTAAAAATAAAGAGTCCCAAAAAAATGAGACATAAAGGGGTTTGAAATAATAGATCAATTATACATTAAACCCTCACTCCCTTGAAAATCTAATCATCATTCAAAATCTTAACATTATATTTTCATTAAAATTATTAGAATCTATATAATTATATTTTCATCATATCAACTTTGAAATATTTTTTTTTTTAAACCAGAAAAATAATAATATATTGGCAGAGTTTTTTGAGAAGGGTCTACTCGATTTTCCACTATCTATCGCTTTTGTACATTTTTAATTTTTCATCTACCACGATTTTTTTCCTTTTTTAATATTTTTTTTTTTTTGTAAATTTAACATTATTTATGTACTTGTACATCGCTTATTTTTAATTCGAAACTTAATTTTTGATTTATGTTTTAGTTTTAGTACTTAAAGTTTAAAAACTATTGTCATGTTCTTGATTGTAGAATAGAATAATGTCAACATTGCTAAAGTGACATAAATTACTGCTATTAAAAAAAAAGCGAGAATCTTCATCCAAATCCATTTTAGCTCTTTGATTTGTTGGTTGATTTGATCTTTTGGATAGCTATTTTCTTTTTTTAATAGAAGTCATGGCTTAGTGGGTTTTACATACAATAATGAAACTATTGTTACTTCATTTTATTTCGACTGTGTGTAATTTTCAAAAATACATACAGTCGAAATAAAATGGAAGATATGACGACATTTAAAATGTCATCGTATTCACCACTCAAATGAAGATATAGGTGACTTTAATATTAATTATTTTGAGGAAAGTTTTTGGTTCATTACTTTACTCAAAAGTGAAATAGTACTCCTTTATTATTCACATTAGTTATTAATTTTTGCTTTCAATATTTTTTTTAAAAATGGTAACCACACAGGCATCAATGTTGCTCTGTATATCTCTTGAACAGTATGCGAAACTTTAGTTTTCTTATAATTATAAAAAAACTCGCCAAATACATAATACGGTGAATTACACCGAACAGTATCGTTTTGAAATTAACCATTATTTAAAATGTATTTAAAGTAAAATAAAATTGTATTTTTTAGGTCTCTGATGGGAACATCGGTGCAGCAATATTCTAAATTTTATGAAACGTATTTTTTTTACTGTAAAAGAGTTTCACTTACTCAAAAAAGAAATATTTTTTCTTATCTATTTTATTAAATTATGATTGTAGTTTCAAAAAGATCGCAACTTTTTTTTATATAAAATATCCAACCCTTATCTAATTAGGATTTAAGCTGGGATCATGAGATTAAATTAAAACTTTTGCTTACATTACCTATCTTACAAAATCTTCATCATATATTTTTGGAAAATTAAAACATAGCAATTGTCATTTTTTTAGTTTTTTTAAATTTGTAATTTATTGATATCATTCAAATGAACTACTAACCAATTCAAAATATCATCATCATTAGATAGTATCATGGTATTCGCTGTAAGTCAATTGTATGGGACTGTAACTTTTATCAGTTTTTTCTACTACAATCGTCAAAAGGAATTAATTAACTGTGAGCTCTGATTTAGATTCAACCCAACCTAAGAACAGCTTAGGTTGGGTTTGGCAAGAGTTAGTATTTTCTAAAAGTCTTTATGGATTTGTTTGGTCCTAGAGGAGTCTCTAATTACCCAATGAATGGACTTGTACCTTTAATGTCATACAAATAATAAACTTTATTTTTTTTATATAAATTTTACAAATTGTTTTGTAATATTTTTTTTATAGATATGTGTACTTATTTTAATGTAAAACGAATTAATACAAAAATTGTAGTTTTAGGTGCTTCAAATGAATTTGCGTTGTTTTTCTTACAGGACAGACACATAATCTAGCACGATTTTGTAAAAAAAATATATGTATAAAAAAAACAAGTAAAAAATAATATTTTTATAGGTAAGTGTATGTACCACCATATAATGAGAAATACTTAAAGTTCTCAGTTCGACAAATTTAATGTAAATACCTATATCTAAAAAAAAGGTTGAACCTTTACTGTCCTTTTTTTTTTTTTTTTTACAAAATAGACTTTTTCTCTCTAAGCATATGCCCGCAAATGCATCCTAACGGAAATGTGAAATTAAATTTAAAGATTAAAAGGGCCATATTCTAAAACACCACTTTAGTATAGTTGTCACTTCGACTACAAATTAGCGAAGTGGCCACTCGTACTTTTAAGATTTCCTTTTTTGTATTCTAATTCAACACTCCTAGTGAGAAGTGATACTTTTAGCACAGAGGCACTCTATGATAGAACCGTCTTCCATTGGACCTGTTGACGGGTGAATTTAATTGAAATTTTATTTTATTTAAAAGTCAAAACATCGGT
>CM022874.1:20799819-20840180 GCA_012654025.1 Pachypsylla venusta | reverse complement strand
CATTTCTGTTGTGCCAGCTGTTCCCCTCCATTCACATTCAATCTTCTCACATCTTCCATGTTGCTCCATCCTTGGCTTCCTCTACATAATGCCTCCATACATTTCTGTTGTGCCAGCTGTTTCCCTCCATTCACACTCAATCTTCTCACATCTTCCATGTTGCTCCATCCTTGGGTTCCTCTACATAATACCTCCATTCATTTCTGTTGTGCCAGCTGTTCCCCTCCATTCACACTCAATCTTCTCACATCTTCCAGGTTGCTCCATCCTTAGCTTCCTCTACATAATACCTCCATTCATTTCTGTTGTGCCAGCTGTTCCCCTCCATTCACACTCAATCTTCTCACATCTTCCATGTTGCTCCATCCTTGGCTTCCTCTACATAATACCTCCATTCATTTCTATTGATACATAAATTTTTTTAGTGATACATAAATTTTTTAGTGATACATAAATTTTTTTTTTCAATTATTTCATAATGACTACAAACATCCTAAATACCATATCTAAACTTCATTTCTATTGTGCCAGCTGTTCCCCACCATTCACATTCAACCTTCTCACATCTTCCATGTTGCTCCATCCTTGGCTTCCTCTACATACCTAATACTTCCATTCATTTCTGTTGTGCCAGCTATTCCCCTCCATTCACACTCAATCTTCTCACATCTTCCATGTTGCTCCATCCTTGGCTTCCTCTACATAATACCTCCATACATTTCTGTTGTGCCAGCTGTTCCTCTCCATTCATACTCAATCTTCTCACATCTTCCATGTTGCTCCATCCTTGGCTTCCTCTACATAATACCTCCATACATTTTTGTTGTGCCAGCTGTTCCCCTCCATTCACACTCAATCTTCTCACATTTTCCATGTTGCTCCATCCTTGGCTTCCTCTATATAATACCTCCATTCATTTCTATTGTGCCAGCTGTTCCCCTCCATTCACATTCAATCTTCTCACATCTTCCATGTTGCTCCATCCTTGGCTTCCTCTACATACCTAATACTTCCATTCATTTCTGTTGTGCCAGCTATTCCCCTCCATTCGCTGTAACGATATAAAATAATATTACGCCTGGTTAAGAAATTCTCTAGTTTGGGTCAAAATGACTCCATTATTAGGCTATGTTCAGATGAACTTGCTGTACTGCGCGGTACTAGTTCTACAAACTTGTATCGATTTGTTCATTTGATCCCGCGCGGTCATCTGAACGTAGCATTAATGTCTTTCCAAAGACAGTAATAAATCTTCGTCCGACCCTGAGTGGAACTCATATCGCCACCTTATTCCAGAAGGGGTCTAAGTAAAAAAAAAAGCAAATTTTCCTGAGGAGTAAAAAAAATCGTTTTTTTTAAGAAATATTTTACGTTTTCTTTTATATCTTGCGGACGGTTCGCAGTAAAGGTTTCATTTAAAATAAGACATAAGGAGGGATATTTTATTACCCCCCTAAAGGAACCGTTTTAATCAATTTAAAACCGTTTTAATCTGTAGGGATCTATTTTGAAAAGGATGCTTACGTATTTAAGAATATACCTATTAGAAATGCATGATCTATTTTGAAATGGATACCTGCGTCTTTAAGAATACATTAGAAATACATGAAAACATCAAAGTTGGCTCTTTACAGCTCCACAATTGGATCTCTACTATATTAACTTTGTTCCAAATTCAGTCAAATAGATCAAAGTCTATAATGATCCCCCATGCTATAAACAAATTAAAGGCTCTAGCGAAAACTGTAGCTAACTCAATTCTGATGGGACAAAAAATCAATTTTGAAAAAAATCCAGTTAGACCCTTCCTGAAATAAGGTGACGAGTACGATTTCAAAGTTCAAAAAGCATTCAAACACTTGTTGTTTTGCAGGAACCGCATGAAATGTGCCTTAAAAGCAAAATTTTTCAGTAGAACTAGTGGGAACTACTATTAATTGTGATATATTTTGTGTAATGGGTAATTTTTGCTGTAGTACACCTTACACCCCCTCACATACCGCCTACATTATTTACCGTGATATGATGTTTTAGTGAAATACCTACCATAACGAATATTCGTTATGTACCTACTATAATTTGGACGCAACACAAGGCCCGAATAGTGCAACAATTTTTCTGAATTGATGCAGGGATAAATTTCGTTTTTAGGGATAATGGATAAACTTGGAGTTTTTTGGAAAAACAACTTGATCATCGAGGCATGGCCGATCAAAATGTTTAATAATCTCCCTGGGGGAGGGGGGAAGCGTTCATCTTAATGCATATATTATATTGATAAAATAAAAAAGTTGTTCTTCTCATGAAGTTCGCTAATCCCTAAAAACTATTGCATCAATTCGGAAAAACTGTTGTTCTATTCGGGCCTTGTGCCGAATCCCTATAATTTTTCATGGAATGTATTATTCCCTTTTCATTGAATGAATTATCAATTTATCATTATCATGCAGGCAACACTGAATGACTGAACACTGGTCAGCGATAACTGGGGTCCGACTTAGGGGAGAACCGTAGGGTCCTCGAACAAGGGAAAAATCTCTCGTTCAAAATATTTTTCCCGTTTGGGAAAAAAAAAATGCTCAAGCAATAAAGGCATGGCCGTAAAAAACGTTTCCTAACCTGTCGAGGGGGTTAAAATATGTCAATAAAGCTAACAAGTAAACATAAAAAGTTAAAAACAAAACAAAAGAGAAGTGAAAAAAATAAAAATATGGTTGGTGGGATTTTTCCCGCGATGTGTCACGTCGCACGCGACAAAAATCCCACAACTACGGTTCTCCCCGGAGTCATACCTGTAATAACTGTGATAAGATAAATCCCTAATATCCATATCCATTATAATGTTCTGAATGTTAAATTGTTCACTGTTCAGTTGTTCTAGGTATTTATAAAAAAACAAAGTACCTAGTGTTAACAGTTGTTATGTTCATATCATATATCTAATATTATACCTAGTAGTGCTTCATTATTTTTCAACCACTTCCTAATCCTAAATATCCTCATATCCCGCCTCTTTTAAACTTGTAGGAGTCCAGAAATTATGCGGTTGATCCGAATACTGAACACGTCCGACGTTGCTTAACTTCAGTCTAAGGCAGCTACTGTATTCACTGTTTATTGGCTTGAATATAATCTGATAATTCTCTGGTGGTTTTGTTTAATACGAAGTTAATTTATTTACTTCTTTTCAACGTACTGTGAAACAATTCTCATAACCTTTTATTTCAGCATTTGCTATGGAAGACTGTTCTGATAGAGAGGTAAGTTTATTAATAGTAAGCTACTGTTTTTTATGGATACCTAAGTCTTTTGGATTTTACTGATAGAATGATACGGTAAAATGTTAGAAGAAGGTGCACCTTAATTTTCGCTGGAAACATGTCGAATTTTAGGTAAAACACAGTTTTGCGGAAAACCAAAAATTTTAGTAAATAAGAAATAAAAAAATAAAAACAGGTACATGGAATTTGTGATATTCTTTGTACCTTGTAAATCAAAAACTCTGCCAAACTAGCCAATTGGTTTTATTCTTCTACTTTCGTCTTTTCTGTCTCTTTAACTTACAAATCAGCTACATACATTTACCGCACCCAGTCTGGTTTGGACCGGAAGTAACCAGAATCACGAGGACTGAAAACTACGGTTGTTACCCACCCAATAAATCCTCGCTGAACGTTGCTTAAATTTGCAGTTACTGGTGTTTTCATCGTTGACAATTATAATACCTATTTCTGGATTAGAATGATTCTTCTGTTTTTAGTGCAGTACCCTTGTTGTAGTATGCTAGATGTAGTGTCGTTTATGTTTTGGGTCTTTGATATTTTTTAGGACCATCTAAAAATAAGCCTCTTGATTTTGATCTAGAATTATTCATTACATTTTTCTTAAAAGCTAAAATATAAAATTTGGTATTCTACGAAATTTTACGAAAAATTTCGATGACCATGTAAATCTTATGGGACATACCTACATATAAAAATGTGTATTAAAATTGGCAAACGCTAAGTGGCAAAAGTATCGCGTACGGCGCCGGTGGACGAACCGATTTTTTTATTCTGTTTTTGGATTTCTTGTAGCTTAAATAATAAAATATCTAATTTTGGAGGGGATTGGATTTTTTTCGTGTTGATTCCAAAGATTCTTACTCAAAATAATAAACAAAATGTTCTATACCCTATGGATTTTAAAAACATTAACAGAGAATTGCTCATGTAAGTGGATAGCCATATTAACATGATTATTTCTGAAATTAGTTAAAACTTTCCTAAATATAATTTATAAAATTTCAGTGTTCCGATGTTATTTGAGTTAGTGGGGATATATTTTTCACCTGCCAGAACAAGATTTTTTTTTTTTTTAATATTCTTATATTTAATTTTAATTTACAGAAAGATTACGAAAATGTAGATGAAGGTGACAGCGTCTCCGAGACATTCACTGAAGAAATTGAACCTAGACTGAAATATACGAGACTAGTTAATAGTGTAGCCGAAATTTTATCTAAAGACATTACCTCCTATGTAGCTGTTCATCCTAGGGTAAGCAGTATAAATTCAATGATAAGAATGAGGTAGTTATTACGAAGGAATTTATTTACAGTTTCCTTAGAGTTATTATAGACCTCATGTAGAAAATAATTTGGCATTAAGTGTTCCTCGAGATTTGAGTTAAAACCAAAATTTTCTTTACTTCACATATTTGAAAATAACTGTTTTTAAGTTAATCAGCATATTTAAATTCTTTCTACAGTTTCTGTCAAACACCATAAAAGGCACCATTTTAGGCCGTCTGTTCGATACTGAATTGGAAGTAAAATATAAAGAAATCATTGTTACAAGAAAGTGGCTGACGTCCCAAATCGGGCTCAACCATGACATTTAACATCTTGGTTGTGGAGATTGAATAGAAATGGAGGGCACTTTTGAATAGAAATGGAGGGCACAGATGATCTCAATATTCTGGTTCATTAAGAAGCATAGGAGTTTCTTTTCGACGGAAACTTTAAAATTGATAATTTTTATGATTGTGACAACGTTTCTTATGTTTGCACAAAAATGTTTAATCGGAGCAAAAGAATATTGTTAAGAGAAAACCAAACGTTTCAGTCACAGTACCTTCTCTGAGGAACGGTTAGATGTATAGGTATATCTAGACAGATGAAATCTTCACTTAGGTATTAAAAGTTAAAAACAACTCTTAAATAATCTTGTAACGGGGCTTTAAATATCTCAGGATCTGTAAAATTTTTGGAAATCTGATTGTTAATAATGGCCAGATACTGTAGTTATGAGTGTGTACACTGAGTAGTAGTATGCTAAGAAGGAATATTGGTCATAAGTCTAAATTCCATACTATTTTATTTTTCAGTTTCTCTGTTTGGGTACTGAATGGGGCCATGTACATTTACTAGACCATCAAGGAAATTCTATAAAAAACAAACAAATTCGCCAACACAGCGTGTGTGTGTCTAGCATTTCTATAGACACTGCTGGGGAGTATATTGCATCATGTAGTCATGATGGAAAAGTGCATGTGTACGGTCTGTATAGTGACCAGAATGACATGACCGTCAAGATGGATAGTCTCCTCACTTGTGTTCAAATTGATCCGAATTATAAAAAGTCTGCATATTTCAGAAGGTAATGTATTTGTAGTGCACCAATGGAAACATGTTTCAGTGTAGTTTACACAAACGGGAGGTACTCATTAAATGAACTCACACGATCCACGCAGAAATGGTAGCATATTTTTCGTGTCTTTTGAGGAAACGTAACTCATGTGAACATCAGACATTCCTTATCTATAAAAAAAGAGGAAAGTATTGTAATGGCCTGAAATTTTCGATGTCCAGTTTTCACAGAATTTGAAATCACCAGAGCCTAAATCTCGAGTTTCAACCATTGGTACTGTGTATGTGCGCGTGCATGCGCGCCTGATTGTGAACAAAATGTCTCCGTAGGATTTGTCGTGTTGTATGTATATAATTGACATACCAAATTTTAAGTCTTTAGTCCCTGCCGCGCGCTTTTTTATAGAAAACATAGCTTTTTTTGACAGTATTCATGAATACGGGTCAAAAGCGAAAAACTGCTAAGGCGCGTCTTATTTATACAAAAGTGAATCTTTTCGAAAAATATCGAAACTATGTTTTCTATAATATGGCTAATTACAGTATCAAGACCATGGCCTATAAATTCGCACTGACAAAAGAAAGCAGCCGATAAATTTGCAACCAAGTCAGACCGAAAGTTCAATTTATATAATGGTGGTATCTATTTACAAAAAAATTGTGCTTGTTTCGCTGGTTTAAACTATTTTTTTTTATCTGAAATCTAAAAAAGTTATAAGCAAATTTATGGGAAAACATCGAAATTTACTAACTGTCCGCCATCTCCAAAACGCGAAAGTGGATCAGATGCGCAAGTGACATATACTCATTTCATTAGCATTGAAGTATTTGAAATGACTCGTTTTACCTTACCTAGGCTTGTGTCAACCTTGTTCTGGTTCACCTTATTGTCATTATCACCCCATGATACATTAAATTTTATTCCTAATTTCGCCACGTGATGCTACTCTAACTTTTGACCTATGTTCTCTTATTTTCCAGATTTGTAACGGGTGATCAAAAACTTGTACTTCATGAGAAATCAATTTTGTCCAGGATACGTCAAACGACCTTATGTGACGCTCCCAAGGAAGGAGGAGTGATCAATATGTCCTGGCGTAGTCAATTCATTTCGTGGGCAACTAATATTGGGGTTAGAGTTTACGATATAGAAGCTAGAACGTCACTTGGTTTAATTAAGTGGAAAAGGAATGTCAGGTTAGTAGTGTTCTGCAAGAACTTATTGGAAACCATATTAACACTCATTGAATTGATAAAACATTTCGTTGAACGAGGCTCGCGTCATCATCATTAAACATAGTTTTTTCTTTCTTTCTTCTTAAAGTCCCTTTAACATCTAATGTCTTCAGAGACTGGGATTTTAAGCTCCATTTTCTAGAAATTTACAAACCAGCTACCCACATTGATCTCACCCTAGGTTGTACCGGGAATGACCAACAATACCCAACAGGTGGTAATCCAACATGTAAATCTTCTTTGTTAACTTCAGCGATCTTACAAGAACTGCTGTATTCAGCGTACCATTGACGCTGGTTAGATATAGTTTAATTCTAATTAATGTTTCTGTGGCATAGTGTGTTCTGGAGAAGGTACCGCGCGTACGAATCCTGATCCGGTCGAAATATTGAAAAAGGTTTGTTCAATTTTTTTTTTTCAGTCATTGCGTTTTAAATGGGATGGGTCATCTGAAACATCTTTGCAAGTGAGTATTAGACTTAATGATCATGGACACTGTGTACCCGTTGTCAAATAATAGTGTTGATTTTAGTATGACTACCGTCAGTTTATACATAGTTAAATTAAAATCATGTCATGTTTTATTTATATTTTTACAGTTTATCGCCTGAACAATGTAGGAGTTCTCTAGTGTGGGCTGATGATGAGCATGGCCTGTTCATAGGTTGGATGAATACCATATGTATATGCAATATTAGGAAAAGAAGTCCCTTGGAATTATCGGCTAGAGATTTACCTGATCACATTGTCGAACAAGGTAAATAATGTTATTGTTAAATATATAAAGTAGATTTAGTATTTCCAGATGGTCTCTAAAGGCCAATAACTACCAATTTAGTGGCTCATTTCCTTTTTAATCTCCTCTTCACCATAGGCAAGAAGTGTTTGCATTGGTATCTTTGTGAAATTTCATTTTGATCTCTGTCGGTTTGTTTGGGAAATTGTAAAAATTAGGTGAGAATTCAAGTGTTATTATCAACTTTTAATGTCGGTCAAGTTAAGATTCAGCAAAGACTACTTTGTCGACCAAAATTATTAAACATCTGTTAACAAGCCTCTTTCAATAAACATACCAAATTTCATCATTCATTTGAAAAAAAAAAAAAAAACAATGATGAAATTTGATGTGTTTATTGAAAGAGGCAGAAAATTTCATTATTCAATGATTATTATTTATTGTGTACTATAACAAAGTTTGTTGTAGACATATAACAAATATTTCCTGAAAAACAAAAAAATAAAATATAAAAAAGCAGGATAATATATCCTGAAAAATAAAGAATTAATAATAATAATAATAATAATAAAAAAAAAAAAAAAAANAAAAAAAAAAAAAAAAAAAAAAAAAAAAAAAAAAAAAAAAAAAAGACTCTGGTGTCAGCAGCAAATTTATAGGCTATATGCTCTATCTAAATTAGCCATATTATAAGAAAACACATTTTCGTTGGTTTTCGAAAAAGTCCACTTTATTAGGTAGTCATTGTGAAGGTCTAGTTTTAAGTGCGCGATTTTTCTTTGGTGTGTCCTTTTTGTCATCTCTGTTGAACACCATTTATCAGTTCCATACAACTGGCAGATTAGTTTTTAATCTATGGACCTTGTCCTAGGCATATGTTGATCAGACATTTTTTTTACACCCTGTATAAAATATATGCAGACAAAGTATATTGATATCTAGATAGTTATTATATAGATTTTGTAATTTCAGTGTCCATCATTCAAACTGATTATATAGTGTGTGGTTTGGGACCTCTTTCAAATGACGAGTTGGTTGTATTTGGTTATATGCCTCATGAAGCAGACATCGAAAATCCAGAAAGACCAAAAATTTTAGTTTATCAAACATCAACAGAATCTGTCATCTCAACAGATTCTCTCACTTTGCGGGGATATGAGCAATACTCGGCCAAGGACTATCAACTCGGTAAGTAAATTAATTTTGTTGAGATTCCCTTATCTTATGGAAATAAAGATAGAAATTTTCCTCACGTGTCCTCACATTTCACGAAAAAATTGTATGCTTGGTTTTATTCTTACGCCGCGTCGGAAAGCGTTTCCACACATGTTTCAGAGAATATGTCGCATTTGACCTCCCACTGTCAGCTTGGAATGTTTGATCTTCAGACTGTAAAAACGACCTCATCCCATTCGCACGATCGCTTACTTAAAGACCAGTTCTCAGATTTCAGATTTGATAGGGCAAAATTAGATTATGTATTTTCTACACATGAAAGAGTATCTTGACTGACTGCAGGTGTCTATTAACTCATTAACAGAATTATATTTCAACAAATTGCAACTTTATATGACTTACGGTATAAAATCCAAGGGTGTCCAAGTCCAAAATGGACCTTTCCACTTTTCCTATTAAAAAAATATATTGATGGTATTTTTTCCATCCCTTGAGGGTTTGAAAAATGTTTTCATATTTTGAATCGAATTATAAGGGAGTTTGACCACGATGAGTAATAGCTATTATTTTTTATCTTTTTTTTGTTTCCAGTGTGTATGTTAGAAGAGACAAGGTTTACTATTGTTAGTCCCAAAGATATTGTGGTAGCCAGTCCTTATGACGCAGATGACAGGATAGAATGGTTGATCGACAATAAGTAAGTTTTTATTTGTGTAAATCATCTCGAAGAACTTTTTGGGGTAACGTGCCCGAAGCCTGCTGAATTCTAAGTATATTATATTTTTCAAGTCTTCAATATTTTTTAGATCACATGGCTCTATTTCAGGAACGGTGGGATAAAATAAGTACCTTTTCAATTGAGAAAATATTGAACTAAAGAACTGTGTATTTTATTTTTGAATAACCTTATTTTAATACATACCTAAACAATTTTGTAATTTATTTTCCCCATCCTTTTTCTTTCCACGGTACCTAAATTTGAAATTAATGGGGTCACATCCGTTACTTACATAATATATGTAACTTATTTATTCTGTTTACAGTAAGTTTGAAGAAGCAATGCAAGCTTTAACAACAACCGACGAGAAACAACTTCAGAGGAATAACCTAATCGATGTAGGACGAAAGTATCTAGACCATCTTTTATTTAAGAAGGATTACGAACAAGCAGGGGAAATCTGCAAAAAAGTTTTAGGTATAATTTGAATTGTCTTTTTGTGGGTAGTCTTATCAAGTTTTTAAATTTTCAAAATATTAAAACAATGAAAGTTTGTTTTAATCTGGAAGAATGATCAATTTTTATTTCTAACGCAAATATAAAATGAATGTAGTACAGATGAAAATAAAACACTGGCAACTTGTTGTTATTACTTTTGGTACTTCAGAGAATAGCTAGATTTTAAATGAGATCTATATATTTACTTTTTTTTATTAACTTGCAGGTTTCGCCCGCTTGACGCATTAGAAGCATGGCTGTTCCCGTGCTGCTGTCATACCCACACTATTTCAAATACTTAGTTTGTTACCGATAGTAAGATTAGAATCTCTCTAAAAATGATAATAGAGATATAGAATATCCCACGATCATGTAAAAAAAAATTGGTACCGAATGATAAGGTATTTTTTCAGTTAGCGTGAACAGGAAAATAATAGTAAGATTTCTTTCAACGGTAAGTGACAAAAGTGCCACTTGCGACGGAATTTTATGTACTTTCTCTCATGAGAATTTTTTGTACTTTCTCTCATGGGGCCGACAATTTTTTCATTTGATTTTTAGATTCTACATAGGTATGTATCGTGGCAGATTTCAAAGGTTCATTAGGAAAATTAAACCAAAATATTTTCCAATTTAACTAACAAATTGATTTGAACGTGTGTTTAGGAACAAATAAAAGATTATGGGAAGAGGAAGTATATAAGTTTGCTCGAGTTCATGAACTGAGAACAATTAGCAGATTTCTTCCTCTTGGTGATAACAAATTAGATTCACACATTTATGAAATGGTGCTGTTTGAATACTTGCAGTTAGAACCAAAGGTAAATTGGTATAGAATAAAATTTTATTTTCAAAATTATAAACAGCTATCCCTGAGATATTTATGTTATATAAAAGTTGAAATAGGCATGCATTTGTTTGTCTCTAAAGTTTTTGAAAAAATGTACCAAGCTCAAACGGTAAGGAATATCGAATAATCTGGGAATGGACCCTCACTCATAAAACATTGACTTCTTAGACTAATATATATAAATTTCACAAATTCATGTGGATGAAACCACGTTCTACTGTCTATCCGTCAGAGCGTTTTACCACTACACCATCAACCTAACTCTAAATTAAACGGATGTGTTTTGGTGCTGTTTTTTTCAGGGTTTTTTAGATTTAGTCAAAGAATGGCCTTCAGATTTGTACAAAGTGTCCGCTTTAATCAATGCTGTGTTGGAGCATATGCTGAAACCTGATATGACGGATAAGGAAACCATTCTGGAAGCGCTAGCTCTCCTGTATTCACATAACAATAAATATGATAAGGCGCTTGCTTTATATTTGAAGTAAGTGCTTGTGTTTCCAGGTCCTCTTGCATTTTTTATGTTATTAAATAATAAACCTTTGGGATTGACCATGATTTTCCCCCACCCTCACTCATGATTGGATGTTTCACATTTCAAATACAGGATCATTCAATGAACCAGTCCAGTATATTTTTGACGTCAGTAGTATTGGGCAGCTTTCATTGTGTTAACAACAAAGGCGATTTTTTGGGTTAAAAGTGAAAATATTTTTTCGTCGTCCAGGTTGAACAAAGTGCCTCTACGGAAGTTTATTTCAGTGATAACGATTATATCATTCCAATCCAAAGAGATTGAAATCACTCCGCCAGACGCGGAGTGATCCCCAATAGTAATCTAATTAATAATTTGTGTTAGGACATTACCGTCCCCGGTAGCTCAGTAGTCACAGCTGGTAATCTGGGGGTTGCGGGTTAGAAACCCTGGCGGTGTGTGGTGTGTTATCCTCTAGGTATATGAGGTTTTGACCACATAATAATACGACTTGGGCTTACTGCTGGCAGAACAAGTCCCTGAAAGGACTTAGTACGGCAGTAAAATACGTCTAAACATTGAAATAGTACAATGAAAGGAACTTAGGGACAGTGTTAGATAAATTTAGATAAATGCATTAAATCTCATGTTTGGTTTAACAATTGCCTAATAAATGTATTTAGTTATCTTGAGTTGGTATTTTTTTAAATTCAATCATACTTATTCACTGAATGAATAATCAACCGCTATAATTGAATAATCATCTGCCATAATTGAATAATCATAAAAAAAAATCATCCGCCATAATTGAATAATCAAAAAAAAAAATCATCCGCCATAATTGAATAATCATAAAAAAAAACATCCACCATAATCGTTTTGAATTATGATGCACATATGGTATGTTAGTCCCACTCGTGGTGAGACTGATCCTCGAAGCTTGGTTTCACCGTTAGTTACATACCAGGTACCAGAAACACAGAAAATCCCATGTTCTAAGTTGGGGGAGTTTTTTTTTTTTTTGCAGACTTAAACACAAAGGTATTTTTGAAATTATTGAACGACATCGGCTTTACAATGTAGTTCATGATATGATAGAACAACTCATGGATTTGGACTTGGAACAAAGTATCAAAATGTTAACTGAGAAAATTGAAAATAATAGAACTGATAAATATGATAGCAAGAAGAAAGATAAGATTCCTTCAAGTATTGTGATATCCAAACTGGAGCATAACCCCATGTACCTGTATTTGGTAAGGGGATAGTTACAATAAGCAGACTGGTTGAGTATTGTGATATCCAAACCGGAGCATAACCCCATTTACCTGTATTTGGTAATGGGATAGTTTCAATAAGTAGACTGGTTGCCCAGATGGTAGATAGGGTAAATTTATTAAAGCTGGCTTAAGCACTACTGGTTTTTTATACTATACAATAAAATGGCATTACCTAATTGGACCGCCAGAAGGCCCCGGGTGGGCCAATAGGATCAAAA
This sequence comes from Pachypsylla venusta, assembly GCA_012654025.1. Classification (NCBI taxonomy): domain Eukaryota; kingdom Metazoa; phylum Arthropoda; class Insecta; order Hemiptera; family Aphalaridae; genus Pachypsylla; species Pachypsylla venusta. The sequence continues at coordinate 20,827,364 of CM022874.1, read as the reverse complement.
AATTGATGAGCCATTTCTATGAAAATAATAAATGTCCATACTAAGTTCCATCAAATGTCGGAATGCACCGACAGACAGACGTTTAAAGAAATATCGTGGTGTTAAAACTAGACTTTACTTCGGTCGCCTCTGCTGGAAATACTCCTCCATTTATTTAAACAAATTTTTATTTTGTTTGTTTAAATCGACGATTAGTGTGTTCAACAGACTGGTGGAGAGACCAAGCGTAAAACAAGGATTATACGTACGTTTATAATTTGTACGAGTTTATATTTGACGGGACGAGTTTTTTTTTCTTCTCTCTCTTCTGTTTTCCCTTAGTATTTAGATGCGTTGGAAAAGCGTAATATGAAATCCCCTGAGAACAAGCAATATCATGGAATTCTAGTTAAGTTGTATGCTCAATATAATCGAGAGAATCTACTGCCACTTCTCAGAAGAAGTGATACTTATCCAATCAGAGAAGCTCTCAACATATGTGAAAAGAATAAGTTCTATCCAGAAATGGTGTATTTGCTTGGTGAGTTTCAAACATTCTCGATGATGAAGTATACGTGCTGAAATATATTTGAGCCAGTCACAGGCAGACCCATCTTTTGATCTATTCTAAAAAAAAAAAAAAAATTGACTTTAATTTATTGTTGTCAATAATGAACCTTTGGAATCTATCACGACTCCCCCTACTCAAAATTTGGTGCTATTTACTTTTACAAAGTCTATGAATATATTAAATTTTCCTACCAAGCTTCATCATACCCGGATAAGTCGTTCAACAGTTATGGAGAAACGAACAGAAAGCAAACCTTAAAATCTGTTTTAAGAAAAAATTGTGCAGTTAAAAGTAGACTTTGTGACTTAGGTAGTGATAGAAGCGCGGCGTCACTGTCACTCATATCCAAGAAGTTTTATATCATTAAAACGGACAAATAAACCCATTTGCAAATTAGGCTGTGGTTCTTGTTTTCCCTTGATAGTACATTGCACAGTCTGATACATAACTTGATGATAACACACTTTGGTCAGCACCAGGAATCATGATTGTATATGGAATGACCACTTCTGCGCTCCAGGACGATCTGGAACGCATACATTCACAATTGAAACCAGCGGCCATCAAAACCTTTTCAGTAACCTCATTTCTACCATTTTATAAACCTTTATCTAGAAGGACCGCTACAACAGCAACATCTTAATCTAAATTTGAAAATTTGTTGAACAGGGAGGATAGGCAACACGAAGGAAGCCCTAAACTTAATCTTAGACAAACTTAAAGACATCCATCATGCCATCACATTTTGTCAAGAACATGGTGATCCCGAACTTTGGGAAGATCTCGTAAACCATGCACTTAACAAACCAGAGTACATTACTTATCTTCTTCAAAGGATAGGTATGTTTGTAGATCCAAGAATGTTGGTATCCCGAATACAAGAAGGACTTGCAATTCCAGGACTAAAGTTCTCATTGGTGAAAATGATGCGGGACTACAATTTGCAGGTACGATTAATGAAGAAAAAAAAACAGTTCAATTTGCATTGAGATAAACATTTGTTACCAGTTGGTATAATGCTATACTGACTGACTCATAATCAATATAACTCAATGATAGCTAAACGTAGAAAATTAAAATTTGGAACAGTATGTGAGTACGTAATAAGAAAGGAAAAGAATCGAAAGATCAACTGAAGTAAGTCATCGTTAAAAATCAACTTTTTTACACAGCCCTAACGGTAAAAGATATCAAAAATTGGCAAGAAATGGACCCTATTCCTCAAAAAACCATACCCAAAATTTCAGGAAAAATATCAATTCCGCTCTTATGAGATGAGAGCGGAATTGATATTTAAGAGTAAAATGGATTCTTGGTTCATACCTCAGCTATTGCAGATTTTCTAATATTTGCGAAAAAAAAACAGACTGAATTATTTTGGCCAAAAATAATTACGAAGTTGCAGCCATCACAATATATAAGCCAGCATCATAGCATGATGATTTGGTGATATTTGGAAAGTGTTATTTTACACTCTCAGCTCAGGCGGGCTCGACCAGTGAAGAAAACACCCACAAGTACTTCCCCCCATTAACTGGGGCGATGGAAAGTTTTTAGTGTTTTCTAGCCTTATTTTTCCCGTGGAAGTGAGTAAGTCATAATTGGATTACAAGCAATAACGTCTTCGGAAAGATACACTTATTGTCCAATAGCGTGGTATTATTTTTAAAATGTTTAATAGGTGTTTTCATTTTTTATCTTGTTAGATGTCTGTTCAAGAAGGTTGTAAGAAGATCCTCGTGTCAGATTATTTTCATTTACAAGAACGTTTGGTTCAATTGCAAACACGTGGCATTGCCATGGACCCATCGTATGTATGTGCCGCATGCCGTCAGCAATTAGTATCTAGCCAACTCGAGTCAGGAATTATTACATTCCACTGTAGACATTCCTTTCATAGAAACTGTCTTTCTACTGTGAGTATTACAATAATAAACAAATTGAATGGTTATCCATAAGCCATATTGAAAATAAAAAATATCTTCCTCTCGAACCAATAAAAAGATATTCCAGTTTTCATGCATCGATCTCGAGCTTTTGCGCGGTTAACGCACATTTCAGCACCGTTAGCTGTTAGCCCGCACGCTATGTCAATATTAACTCTTAGCCCGGTTCGAAATTAACCTCACCCACAAATGAAAATCCAATTTGCGCCATTCGTCAGATTACGGAGGTTAGGCAACGTTGGGTGTTGTGCACCCTCGGATGGGAGCACAGCCAAGGACACCACGCTTTTTAATATAATGATCTCAGCCTCCTGAGGACGTTCTGTTTTTCTTGATAAAACTACCTTTTTGCTTGATAAATAGGGACGACTGGGGTTCTTTGAATGCGGATTCTCTTTAAAATGGATGCATACATCAATTCTGTTGTTTTATAGGGTCCTAATGAATGAAAACTCTATTACTAGTTCTGTCCGTCTGCCTCTCATAGAACTCTATCTGAAAAATGGTAAGAGCTAGTTAGTTAGAGATCATGCACGTTTACAGACGTATACGTAATTCAATGTTATTTTGCTGAAATTCTCATATAATTAAGAATCTCATATAATTAGGAAACTTTAATGATCAACAGAGTTTTTGTGGTAAAGTCAACTTTAAGCCGAAAAACTTTGTGTTCTCATTTTTCCAGTTTTTAGAAGTGTTTTCTGAAACTATCGATTCTGCATTCTGTTACAGGTGCAATGTACGATTTGTAGTACTGAAAAAACATCAAGGGTGGATTCAAATCTGTGATATTAAAATGAAATATTAATTTTAAAAAAAGACAAATTATTTTCAAAATCTACCTATATTGATTATTTATTTTTGGTATCAACTACTACGAATTTTAAAATAGTTGGAGAACAGTTTAGATGAATATGATGGTCTCATTATAATTAAATATTGTTGTACCTGTTGAAAAAATAACGGTTATGGCTGTTACGGGCTCCTCCTCGAAAGCTTTCAACTTCAAATTGCATTATAATAAATAAAATATACATAGTTATACGGGTTATCTGCATAATTTTGCGGGTTCGACTGAGAGCTTTGCTGGTCAGAATGGAATATTCATCTTTTAATACGAAACTTATAAAAAAGCCAGCATCTATGGCACCTTGAATACACCAGTTCCCGTTGGATCACTGAAGTTAAGCAACGTCCAGCGCGGTTGTACCATGTGGGTATCCACGTAGGTTCGCTCCCTCGTGATTCTGGCTATTTTTCCGGCCCAACCCAGGCTGGGTGAGGTCAATGTGGGTAGCTGGTTTGCAATTTTCCAGCGAATGGAGGGTGAAACCCATGTCTCGAATAAGCAATAGATGTTAAAGAGATATTAAGCCAAAAAAAAAAAAAAAAAACTTATAAAACGCAAAACCAAGTTGGTATAATGACTCCGAATCAACATAGCCCGACGCAACGATGGCTATGGCTAAAGCTAAAAAAAAAATTGGAGATTCCTCTTACAATGTAAAACAACAAAAGAGTGAATTATTGCAAAGAACGATGCTTTTTAGCGGTACATTTTCGGATATAAGCCCCCCCCCCAAAAAAAAAGAAACATACTCAAAAGCTACAGGGATACCAGCTATAACAGATTTTTCGATATTTACGAAGAAAAAATCTGAATTGTTTTCTCCAAAAGAATTTTAGAATACAACCACGGAGAAAGACATACGAAGTTACGGCCATCAGCTAATTTATTATTTTGGTTATTACATTTTTTTTATAGCTATTGGAAAAGTAGTCGAGAAATATTGTCCACGCTATAGAATATTTTCTTCAAGTTCTCCCGTGGCTATTTAAATTATGTTTTGTTTCGTTTTCGACAAATAAATCTTAATGTTGTTTCACTATTTAGTATTACTTAGTTATTGAAATTAGTCCTAAGATATTGATTACTATGCTGTAGCTAGACTGAAGTTTGGAACTTTGATCTGGAAGCGTGAATGTAGAACATTGCCTGACTACCTATATAGGATGAGTCCGAACTAAAATCCGACAGTATTATTTATTTTCCTCCGCAACGCATTTGTTATTTTTAAGGGAAACCATTCGTTGGAGAAAAATTGATTAATAATGTATCCTCGTCGTTTTTAAAAGTACATCTGATATTGTGGTTTTGTTTAAAATTTCTTTCATACCGAATTTTTGTGACGACTTTTAACGATATGAATGAATCTCTCGATTGGAATTAAATACACTAATCAAACTGACCTCATGTTAGGGCACTTTTTTTGAAAGTAAGACATGCAAAGTCACATATCGCACATTCCCGTAAAGGATTCGGACTCACCATGTACATTTACTTAGTTCTTTTCTCTTGTTAAATGAGGCCACCCTAAATGTTCCAGCTTTAATTTCTAGTCAGTGGTACTCTTCATGATAAATTATGTTGCGTGCTAACTTTTTCCTATGCCGTTTCAAAATAAATTATGTTTCTTCGCATTTTTTCACCTCTTATTTACTTCAATGTTTCTATTGTGTATAGATTTCTGCCACTTTGAGCTGCAATCGATAGTTTTTTTTAACATCACATTTAGCTTTGCCCTGAATGACTACTGCGAGTTCCCCTAAAGGATTCGGACTTACCATATATATTTACCTTATGTTTCTTGTCTGTATGTTGTTGTGGTGGTCTGGTGGTGTTTGTTGGAATGAACCGTTCTCCCCATTTCTAGGTTCAGTTTTGGAAGTATAGTGGAAACAGGTTGATAGGAGTCAACCGGAAAGGCTTTGATTCCCCTTGGCTATAATTCTGATAATATGCGTTCCAGGTTGACTTGTTTCGTACAACCGTTATCGTGAGGACGTCATTTTGTGTGTAGTTTTGTTGTGGCTAATCCGTGTCCATATCTTTACATATGGACACGGTGACAATGAGTCACATAAATGTATGGGGTTCCATATTAAAATGTTAGTATGGAACCCTATATATGTCACGAACAGTGACAATGAGTCACATAAATATATAGGGTTCCATACTAAAATATTAGTATGTAACCCTATATATGTCACTAACAGTGACAATGAGTCGCATAAATATATAGGGTTCCATATTAAAATATTAGTAGGCTTCACTGAAATAAATGTTGTGTTTATTTGTGTTAATGTCCATGTGGTAAAAGCCTCTTCACAATTTCACATCATTACTAAGAGCCTCATACATTAATAATCTCTTCTATTCTAGCTCTTGGATAAATTTTGTGATTTCTTTCTTGCACATGTCCACTGATTTTCTTCAAACGTTTTCTAGACTTTGGAACGTCTCATAACAAGAAATGGCCCTATCAATTATAAAATTTCAAAAATCAGTATTTTTGAAGTCCTTAACACGAATAGCATATCAGATTTTTTTAAAAAAACAGTGTCAGTCTAATTGGCAGTTTACTCGCACTGTTTTTTTTTTTTTAAAAAAAAAATCTGATTTCATATAGGTGCTTAGGAATTAAGTTGATTTCCACGTTACATTACCTCAAAAATATAAGTACTCCATACACATTTTAAGCTCCTGAGGGGAGTGATGGATCAAACCTGCTTAACGCAGTGTGCACCCAGGCGAGAGGTCCAGGTTCTACAAGGCACCGATAGACAAATGTTGTTGCAATAAAAATGAAAAAGATTTTTCGTAAGGGTATGAAAGAATTCTTTTCGATTGAAATAGAAAATTTGCTATGCATAAAGGATAAAAAAAATATCCGACGTTATTTTTCATAATTTAAAATCCATTACATATATTGACCTGCTTATGAAACTGGGACAAACCCTTCTTCATCTGTCCTGTTCATATAAGAGCTCCCTTCCTCATCTGTTCCCCTTCTCACCGCCCTTCTCAATATTGCTTTCCCCTCCTCTTTCCTCTTGTTTTGTCTACCATTCTTCATTCTTTTACCTAACTGAAAGTTTTCAGTGAGGGATGTTGCGCAAGCTCAACTTTGTTTTGTTACTTATTGATGTAGGAAGGGATAAACAATATTTGGAGACAGACAGATTTTGGAAGCTGGCGAACATAATGAAGGTCGAAAATAGTAGAAATTCATGTGGAAAAATATTTTTTTGATTTGATTGACAGATTGTAAGTAAACATGAATTTGCTTTTATTTTTATTTTTTACTATTGACTGAGAAATCATAAAAACTGAAAACTAATAGAATATTTTTTTTGATAAATTATTTTCGGAAATATTGGGGAAATATTTTCTTTTCACGAAAATAATATTGAAAACCATGTATTTTTTAATTATGTGAACAACCCAAAATTAATATTTCCTTAATTTATTTTCATAAACTATCTATTAATAAATAATATATTATATGTTTGCCTTGTTCTTTCTTGTTACGTGTCTCCGCGACCCCTGAATTATTGTTGCTTTTGTCGTGCTCGAGATTTTGAACTACACAATTATTTTTGAAATGTCCTTATTTAGATTATTTTAATTAATTCAAATCATCCAAGTACAATTTTTAATGTTAAACGATATCAAAATTATTTCGATATCACCATCTCGTATTTAAAATTAGTGAATATTTTCAAACATGCCTTTTACTTCATCTTTAACTTCTATTCCAGAGTTGACTAAGATGTCTTTAGTCGAAGGAGATCCTGTTACCACCATATTTAACCCACATAAAGTTAGAACACCTTCTAATACGGTTGTTACAAGTGACTCAGGAGCAAATTTAACAAAACAAAATTCAGGTAAAGTGATCTATTCGTGAGTACCTACTCATTCCAATTGTTCGCAAAGGAGATGGGTTAATTCTACAAGTTGGTTCAATATGGTTCTAAATTAAACACACTATTAGTGCAAGTACGATGTGGGTGCAAGCAAATGTACCTGACATAGAAATCTGGGTCGTTCTAAAATATAATCGGTATGCTAGAATACTTACCAAGTAAATCTAAATAATATTAGCCAGCGTGCAAAAAGGCCATGTCTGTAAGGTGCCTAGCGAAGCATTTTATTAAGAAAAAGGACTTCACACACCATAACCACTCGAGATTGTTTCCCGCCCAAAGATCGCCTACCTTTCATTCCAACGACAAAATCTCCCGGGTTGTTTCGATTATAGGGCAGATGGTTTCAACTGGGTTGTTCAAAATTTGGTCACTAAATCTGTTATTTAATTATATCTTTAAAACCAGTACAGCTGGGATATATAAAACAATAGCCCGAATACAGATCACAATAAAACCATTATTTCGAATGCAGATCCTATTAACATACTATAATATTCTGGTTTGATCCTGTTGGGCCTGTGGCCCCGTTTGGTTTGAATACAACGTGATAGTCGTCGAAAACGTTAACAATAGCAGCAACATCATTAAAAAAGAAAATCAAATTTTAACTTCTTTTACAGAGAATATTGATCCTGAATTAGGTGGTGAAGAAGCCACTACCCCACCAAGACGAGGAAGAACTGTCCGAAAACTTATTAGTTGTAAAAATTCATGCTGTTCTGTTCCTGCCAAAAAGGTAAGACTTGTATTTATGGTAGTACGAAAATACTAAATGTTGATTCATAAACTGAACACCTAACCCGAACAGAGAAACCTGTAGGTTTGTAAGTACGCAAAAGTCAAGTAAGGCGTCAGCTAGTTTACCTCAAAGTGTTTCAGATTTAAGATTCTTAATTTCAACAAAATTGGTACCCACAGACTACAGAACTTCATACATACGAACACTCATGATGGGAATCACAAAATTAAACTGTACTGGACATATTGTGTGCTCATTGTTTACATATTATAAAGGACAGAGGAACAGGATTTTACCAAGTGTTTTTTATCACAATATTTACGAGGTTTTCTTTTTTCCCCACTTCTTCCCTCCTTATTTAGGTCCCATCAGTGATTTCTTTACACCTTGTGCAGGATGAACCTGCCAACGAAAATCGACTTTTTGAAGAAAAGTACGACTTATAAATATAGTATCTCCCCTTTTTTTTCAGATTTACTGGGGTGCCATCGTGACTGTCTCTGTTACAGGCACATGGGTTGGTGCCACTCATTTCATAAAGTATCTGTATCTTCCACATACCAGCAGAAGTCTATTCTTCCGTAACATGTCCACCATTCATCAACACAAGGTAGTATGAGCCAGCCTCAGAATTCACTGAAATTCTTTCGTATCCATTAATGCTACTCCAGTACCATTGGTATCTATGAATGTTAGTAGCGGTGTTTCTCTCAAGTCAAACGCTCTTCCCATTGATAAATACAATGGGAAAAAACTCTGGGTTTATTATTTTTCTGGCAAATAATAATAAAATTTTTAGTGGGGTACCCCCCAAAAAAATTGAGGGGGGTAATCGTGATGATTCCAAATCTGGGGCGTAATTAGACCCTAAATTTGACACACCTACCAAATTTGAAGTCTCTTCTCTCACCATTCTTTTTTTAGACAGGATTAATGAAAACCGCTTTAAAGCGGTATATTTGATTGAACTCAAAAGTTTTGGAGCTAGCTGAGACCCCAAATATGACATACATACAAAATTTCAAATCTCCAGCTCTTACTATTCTCNTTTGGGGGGGGGGGGGTAATTTTTTTTTCCGTGACGATTCCGAAGGTTCAAAATTGAAAATAATAAACCAAAAGGTAGAAATTTGATGGTATGCTATCCAGAACCATCGTGAGGGCGATCCCATAACCAAATGAAATAAAACTTTGTTCATCAGTTTTATTTTTTTCAATAAATTTCTCTTTCCAGAACCATCGTAAGGACGAGCATATAACCAAATGAAATAAAACTTTGTTCATCAGTTTTATTGTTTTCAATAAATTTCTCTTTCCAGAACCATCGTGAGGACGAGCCCATAACCAAATGAAATAAAACGTCGTTCATCAGTTTTATTGTTTTCAATAAATTTCTCTTTCCAGAACCATCGTGTCAATAAATTTCTCTTTCCAGAACCATCGTGAGGACAAGCCCATAACCAAATGAAATAAAACTTTGTTCATCAGTTTTATTGTTTTCAATAAATTTCCCTTTCCAGAACCATCGTGAGGGCGATCCCATAACCAAATGAAATAAAACTTTGTTCATCAGGTTTATTTTTTTCAATAAATTTCTCTTTCCAGAACCATCGTAAGGACGAGCATATAACCAAATGAAATAAAACTTTGTTCATCAGTTTTATTGTTTTCAATAAATTTCTCTTTCCAGAACCATCGTGAGGACGAGCCCATAATCAAATGAAATATAACTTTGGTCATCAGTTGTATTGTTACATTAATTGCAGAAAGTAACAACCATTAAAATTCATGTATATTTTTTGAATCTTAAATGAATTTTATTATTGTGCAATTGTTGCTTTAATGTTGTCTCTCAGCTCTTAAGTCCTGGTTCATCGAATTTGACCTTCTCCTTAGCAAAGCCCCTCATTATCCACTCCCTAATGCATAAAATCGTTGAAATAAACTTTGACTTGCAATTTATTTCATTAGTTTTTATCACATGATTAAAAATTTATTACAGATTTCAATAAGAAGGGTATTTTAGCCCACGTTGTATTTTAAGCGAAATTCGCCAACTTAGACCAATTTACAAACTATACTCATCATTCTACTTTTCTCTTTTAGATTATTTCATATAACGCTCCATTTTTCACCACTTGGTTTTGCACAAACTGGACTATTTTCTTTTTTCCAATTTATCTGATTGCTCAGTTGTTGAAGAATGGTTGCAAGTTTCCCTCCGAAGTAATGAGGGAAAGTGTTCGTAGTTTCAGAGACAAAGGATTGACCGCAGGTAAAACAATAGGCAGAATATCGAATTAGTTTTAGTAATTCTTTAATAGGAGGGACCATTGCCAATCTAGTTTGTAAGGAGGAGGAACACTTTCAAAAGGACTCCCACTGCCAGAAGCCTTAGTCAGATAGTCAGGATTGTGGGGATGGTGCTGTATAAGATGAAAGGTGATAATGTTAGAGTTTGCTGCTTCAGCGACTGTTAATCTTTTTAAATAATTGGATGGGTAGTATGTTAAATATTATGTAAGATAAAGTTGCTTTGATGATCGGAAAATCTTTAACGAACAACTTATGTGATTAAATTTTTGATAACTGAGAAGACAGTTGGTAATGGACTTATTAAGAAATCAATTGTAGCATCATCATGTCCCATGGTAGACAGATGCATGGGGGTGCATCTATAAATAAGTTGTTGTTTGGCACTTAAGTTTATAACTGTCATCACACATCTAATATTGGAGGCTAATAACTGACGGGTCCCCAGTTATTAGCCAGTTATCAATCACTGCTAAATAATTTCATCAGTAGCACAAACATAATAATATTGCTTTTTATGTTATTTTATACTCTCACCTCAATTGGTTTCGGCCTGTGAGGATGTCACCCTCAAGTATGACCTATTTATCTTCATGGAAGTAATAAATGGACTGAAAGGAATTACTCCTTCGGAAATAAACTTAATCGTTCCTAAATTTGATAGGGAATAATGCCCAAGAGAGTTATAGACAGTTTTCTGGTGTAAGAAGCACACATCTAAAAGATACTTTCAAATTTCTTGTAGGTATTTGCGTGCAGAATCAACCCGCAAACTATTGTCAAAAATAACTTGAATCATTTACGTGTTAGATAGAATTCGATTGACTGTTTTTTTTTTTTTTTTATTCCATACCCATCCTCGTTCCCTGACGAACATTTTATATACATATATGTACCTACTATCTATGTCGGTATTTTTTTTTTTTTTTTTTTTTTTTTNTTTACCGATCTGATTTTTTTTTTTTTTTTTTTTTTTCAGCTTCATTCCTCGTTCGGTGCAGCTTTTTCTGTCTCCTATGGGTGGGTACCAACTACATGTACATTCACTCACTGAAGATATTGTTTGCTACGGATGTAATGGCTCTGTTTGCCACAAACGTTGCCTGTGTATATCTTCTATCTTGGGTGATATTGCATGAACAGTTTGTTGGAGTTCGAGTAAGTTTTTGGTTTTTACGAGCATTTGTAATCTACCAGAAAAAAAGTCTCCTCAAAATTAAATGTTTTACGTTTCAAAATAAGAAAACTGAAAGAAAAACGAGCGTCCGCCAAAAGTTTTGATATTTGGTGGGTAAGTCCCCTCGAAGGTTTCCAAGGTTTTAAATTACAACAAAATCACAATTGGGTACAAATCATTCATATTCATTTCTATAGTACCTAATTGTTAAATTTTCTTTCTTAGATATTTGCTGTGATATTATGTGATACGGGTATTGCACTGTTGGCGTATATGGATGGTATAACTGGCAGCCCTACAGTAACTGGAGTGATTTTTGCCGTAGTGGCTGCAGCCGGATCCTCTATTTATAAGGTAAATCATAATCATCATTCATTTTATTATTACTGTCGCTGTGTGATGACATTGTATTTTTTTGTTTGTCTTTTTGTACACTTTATCCTATTATTGGAACATATTGGGCCGTCCGGTGCAAAAGGTGGCCATTTTAAGTGAGTGTGGTCTGCAGCCCACAGAACTACTTGAATATGAGTGTTAAAAAAACACTGAAATTGAGGAACGCCCACCGTACCTGATAATATGATGGGAGACCGCATGGGTACTCCACGTGTTATTGGTTATTTTGAATTTTAGTTAGCCTCGTGAGAATAATAATTTAGGGGGTAGGGGTTCATGAAGTGATTCGGCAGAGTACGTCATAACTTACTTAAACCTTCCAGTTGTAAAAACAGCTGCTTCAAAATGAATTCTAAGTAGTATCGTGACACTAGCGTAAGCGGACTCATTTTAAAAACTTCTTAATCATTTTTTTCTAAAATAGAATCTTTCCTATTTTCAGGTTGCTTTTAAAAAGACTTTTGGTGATGCAAACTATGGCCAGGTAGCTTTATTTTTCACATTGATTGGACTTTTGAATGCTGCTTTACTTTGGCCTTTATGTGTTGGATTATATTTTGCCCGGATTGAAACTTTTCAGTGGGAGGAGTTACCATGGATTCCTTTAATTGCAGCTAGTTCTTTGTCGTTAGGTAATGATTTTTACAAATTTCAAACATATACCTAGTATAACAATATTTATATATATACAAAGAATCAAAATTTTCGTACGCTGTATGTTGAGTCAGTTTAATCTAACATTTACCGACTGCATTTTGTTTCTATTGCATTTTAATTTAATATGTCTTTCGGAAATTGTCATCAGATTTCTATTAACCTGCCAAAAAATATTGATAGAGAATACCTTTGTTTTTGTAGTATCGGCGCGGCGCAACGTTTCCCTCCAAATCAACTATCCAGATTCATGTTTTTAAAAAATAGTAGCAACAGTTGATAGGGGGTTACCGAAATGTTTTGAATCATTCTTGGCTGGAATTATGATGGTTTGCGTTTCAGGTCATCCCGATATGTAAAATCGGCCACCCGCCATCGTCAGAAGGATCGGCCTTTGTTTTTGTCATTTACCTCGCTATTATTCATTTCAGGGGCAAACCTTCTTGGCAATTTTAGTGTGGTTCTGACTTATGATTTGTTTATTACGTTGGGGTTCATCACTGCCGTACCGGTGTCTGCAGGTACGTATAGGATACATCTGTAAATCTTGTTATATACGTATGTTTGATAAACACACTTAAATAAAATCTTATTTTATTTTAAGGTGTGCATTATTGCGTCATGATTTCGGCAGATGATTTGTATGTATATACCAGGCTTTCTTTTTATACATACTTACCTAATTTCATAATGTTGTTTTGTTTTTTAATTTTTGTTGGTAGCATTACTCTCATGTTTGATTTTGATTTTAGCCGTAGATGTGGTTCTGTATGGTGCTCAATTTTATGGAATGAAGTTAGCCGGAATAATCTTGATCTCAATTGGATTTTTTCTTGTCATGTTTCCCAATAATTGGCCTGACTATATAACCCGTCTGTTGAGGTATGTTACTAGATCTATTTGCTGTCACTCGTCCTGTAATGATAATAATTAGTATTAATATACATCGAGATGTACAAATCATTGTACATTAATCAAAGCTTTGTTAAATATCAGCTAGAAAAGTTGAATAATTATGTACATTGTACAAAGACAAAGGCCCGACCTGTGAATTCTGCACTTATCATGGGTTAGTCCTTATGCTAAAATGATCCCAAAATAATAATGATTAATTTTAAGGCGTTCACCAGTTTCTCTCAAAATCATACTGTTCTTAGATGTGTGGAAATAGTTTGATATGAGGTTTCTCAAAGCTAATAGCTCTTGGCTAGAATTGTGATGGTATGCATTCCAGTTCATACCGGTGCAAGGAACTGGCCATCGTGAAGACGTTCACCCTTGTACAAAACAAGACGAGGACCAGAAAATTATTTTTTGCTGAAAAATTCGACAAGTAATGATCTTTATTTTGTATATAAATAAAGAATTTGGGAGAGAATTGAGAAAGTTCTGTGAAATTATTTCCATTACAATTCCTATGACATCCAAATACAATATCTTCGAAAATGTGTTTACTTTTTTTAATAACTTTTTTGGCCTAATCCTTTTGTTGAGTTTTTTGTCAATAGCAGTGTGTTGGCCAAAAAAAATGTACTAAAAAAAGCAAAAATAACTTACTACCTTCCATGATGAATTAATAACCTCTGGGATTCCATATAAATTCTTAGTCTTCAATATTAGATGGAGGTATAGTGACAATTTCAACTTTAGCGGCAAACAACGACTTATTCAGATCTACAGTCTATAGAACTGCAATCCATCCAAAATTCAAATTAGGTCAAATTTCTTTTCCCAGACATGAATGTCTTGTACAAATTATTTTGATCTGAATTATTACCCCACATGTACTTGCCATTGTGTTTACAGGAACATTGTATTGTTGACACATAGTACGCGGTGAGTAGGAAATGCATGTGTCTCATAAGCATGATTTTCTCTTATTGATATGTGATTTTTTAAATTATTTAACGGAATTTTATTATAGGTAAATATAACATATCACAGATAAAAAACTTATAAAATGTCCGACGAAGTCAACGGTCCTATTACACTTTGTTTATAACATTAATCAAGGTACAGATCGAAAATGATAATTTAATTACTTTTATTACTATAATGACAACAATAGTTTGTTGAATGAGTAAAATTATACGTTAGAAATGTACTCAGAATCATGGCTATAAAGTGAGTGTATTTGTGCAGCCTAAACACAGCAGGCGTCAACATGCCTCTTAGAATCTATCCCAATAAGTCTTAAACAGCTTGACAAACTAGTGATGTGACTTATGAAACAGTATCGATATGCGGTTTCAATTTCTTTGACAAATACGATAAAAGTTAATTATTATTATTTGTTTATTGTGTTCAACAACCGTTGTGGTTGTTGACACATTACAATTATACCTGAAGAATAATAAGTAAATTAGAATAATTGATAAATAAAAAATAAACCTGAAAAAATAGTGTAGGTACAAATTAGAATACCTGAAAAAATATATATATATATAAATAAGAATACCTGTGTAAAAAAAAAAAAAAATATACGTAAGGTTAAAAAAAATGAAAAAGTGATAGGTAATAATATATACAATACGTAGGTATATAAATATCTGTAAAATAAATCATAGAACGTCTTCTATGCAGTTAGGGGCTGATTCTAAGAGATCATTTTTTAACCGAATTTTAAATTCCCTTAAATTTCTCTCTCCCACGGACGCGTTGATATTTTTGTAAACCCGGATACCTCCGTCCAAAAAGGATTGTCCAAACAGTGGGAGTGAGGATGGGACCAACGAATGGACATTCCTAGTGTTGTACCTGTGTTGGATAGTTGGCAGTTGTGTTTTATGTTTATGAATTAGGCAACACATGTCCAACACCAGTTGTCCATAGAAGGTCAGAATACGTTTTTCTTTGAATAATTCCCGGCATGACACAATGTCGTCGAGACCATACACAGCACGAAGAGCCCTTTTTTGAAGAATAAAGACCTCTTTCGAAAGTGATGATAGACCCCAGAAAGCTATACCATAGCTCACGAGAGAGTGAAAATACGAGAAATAAGTGGTTCGAGCGGAATCTTCACCAAGATGACTTCTAATGGATTTGATGGCAAACACAGAAGAGCCTAGTCGAGGTACTAAATTGTCAATATGATTTTTCCATTTTAAATTATGACACAGATGAATACCGAGGATTTTAACAGAAGATGAAGGTTCGATAAAACTATTTTGAATTGGAATTTGGGGGAGAGATGTAACTGATTTGTTATTGAAGTATATATATGATGTATCGCCCACAAGATAAACCAGGAGTTTAATGAAGTTAATGTTTGTGTGGCATTATTGATGAGATCTTCTTTGTTTTTTCCAATGACGAGAACATTGGTATCATCTGCATAGAGCACAAAATGCGCATCAGGAGCACAATTTGCAATGTCATTGATGACTAATGTGAAAAGAAGAAGACCAAGAATGGAACCTTGAGGTACGCCACTTTGGACATTTAAAAAAGAAGAGTAAACAGATGATGATATGTTATTTTTAACATTTTGAATTTTCATTGCTTGGGTTCTATTGTGAACATACGACCTAAACCAGGAAAGAGCCGATTGGACAATGCCGTAGTTTTCAAGTTTGGATAGAAGAATAGAATGATCAACACAATCAAAAGCTTTCGTGAGATCGCAAAATATTCCAAGCGCGTGGTATTTCAAGTCCAGTGCTTTTTGCAGATTGAAAAAGAATGCGGATATTGCATCTGAAGTGGAGCGACTGGGTCGAAAGCCATACTGACAGTCTGAAATCAATCTGTAAGATTCGAGGTAACCCATGAACCTATTATAGACCAATTTTTCAAGAATTTTAGAAAAACAATTGAGTAAAGATATTGGACGATAATTATTGATGTCAGAGTGTGAACCTTTCTTATAGATGGGAACAATGATGGAGATTTTGAAACAATCAGGGAAAATACCTTATTGTAAAGAAGCATTGAAGATTTCACACAGAACCGGGGATTTGGGTCTGCTGAAATTATGGTGGAAGCCACCCTCCGTTGCTCGCCAATTATTTATTGAAATTGAAATTCCACACAAAATCAATAATCTTTTACTAATATAGTGCTGACATCTGTTCTCACATGCATGGATTGTTTTATTAATGTATTGCTATCAACAGATATCTTGAGTTGATCTGCCTGTAGGTACGCTTACTTGGAATATTTTTCTATTTTCTTTTTATAATATACCTATTATATTTTATTGTCGCATGTATTGTATATGTCAAGGTCGTGTTTCATGTAGGTACTAAAAGGTTTGATCAAGAGTTTCTAGCATGACCCATTTGATTGTCATGATTGACTCTAGTGCTCACTGTGGTCGCCCATCTCTTTAATATTTACGTTGGGTATGATGAATATCGCGCGGGTTTTAAGTACAATAATCTATGACAGGACTTGGAAGAGCAAAACGGTATCCAGTTGAAATTTTTACAGATTGCTGCAATGCTGTATTTGCTTTTTAACGAATTAGCTTGTTTAATAAAACATAAGACTTATGATATTTTTTGGTTTATTATTTTCAATAATGAACCTTTGGAATCGTCACGAAAAAAAAAACTTTTGCCACTTAGCGTTGACCGATTTAGATGAAATTTGGTATATAGGTCCCATTTGGGCTCTAATTGTGTCCCGAAACTTTTGGGTGCAATCGAATACACCCTTGGCGAGTTTTGCCGCTTTTTAGCGCTTTTCAGTATTGCTGTCTAAAAGGAGAATGGTAAGAGCTATAGACTTCAAATTTTAGTAGGTATGTCAAATTTAGGGTCTAATTACGCCCAGATTTAGAATCGTCACGATACCTCCCCTTATTTTTTGCCCCCCCCCCATTTTTGGTGTGTAAGAAATCTCTTTGCACTCTTTAAGGGGGGTGGGTCAAAAAAGGTTTATTATTTTTTGCCAAAAAAATAAACCCATGTGTCACATTGGCAGAGTTTTTTAATAATAATTTATTTACTGACGAGACGATATTTTACAGTTCATAATAGTGTACTGTGACAATAATAAATAATAGAAGCAACAGTTAAACACAATACGATTATTGGGGAGCCTCATCAATAGGTTGAAGGGTTCAAAGTGTAAGTAATTAGATTGACAATTCGGTACATAAGCAGTAAGTATTCCTAGTTGTTCGACAACAGCATTTGAAGTCCAGCAGCGACAAAAGTTTGACACAGTCAATGTCTCCCCTCAACAACTTATTCAAGAGTTTCTCCTCAGCTTTCAACATGCAGTCTTTGAGCAGTGCAAGATTAGGAGGAACAGCTGCGGAACGACAGCGGTCGTGTGTAAGAAATCTCTTTGCACTCTTTCCAACATATTTTCATGAACAGCTTTATAGGGGAACCATACAAAACGGCTGTAATTTGATCTTTTTATAGTCCTCATCAATGTCATCTTTTACCGTCAGTCAGCACTGTTGTTCAATTGCTTTCTAGCGTTGATATTGAATGTATAATTTTGATTATTTCTCTTGGAATAGTTATCATTGTAACTTTTTGTTTTTCGTTTCAGATGGAGTCGAAACCGAGGTCGAGGTGGCCAAGCACATTCTCAAAGAGCTGATATTGATTATAGAACAGGATATATTAGATCTCATTTAAGATCACCATCTGGAAGAGTTAGATAACAGGGACCTCCCAAAGATTTTAGATAGGAATCTAGTCCGTCTTCCTACTTCCTATTTACAGCTCTACCTTCAACTTTCACTTTACCGGTCGTTCAGAGACAAGTATAGGTGTGTGCAAGTCGTTAGTAAGTTATCCGCTGACTATTTTAGATTTTTCTTATAGGATGATCATTTCTTTTTTGTTTTGCGGAGGTAACGGTGGAGCCAGTTGCGAACAAGTGCGTCTTTAGGATTTAAACGCTAGGTGATTGATTTTCGGCAATGCTAAGTTCTATTAAATGTTACAGAGTTGTTTTCTTAAATGGACAAAATGAGTCATCTGCAAAATACTTTTAAGCGTCTAGTTCGTTGTTAAATGTCTAAAATGTTTATCAGCTCTGTAGAAATAATCTGGAAAAACGACCACAGATGTCCTCAAAATTTGCCGAGGAATAGTTGAAAATAAGTTAGGTTTCATTAGACTTGTGTACTCAATCTTGCCGTTAGGACAATATTCTGGTTCCAACAGCGAGAAATATTGAATCAACAAAAGTGGCGAATGCGTTTTAGTATCCACCTGAACAATAGCAAGAGATGTTCCCCCATAATAGAAAATGGCGGCGACGCTACCGACGTGACGTATTGATAGAATTTACTACACAAGTTTTTATCGTATTTAGTACACACATTCATCTGGGTACATGAGGATGAGCCATCCTTTGTATCCGCCTTGTCTAAAATGAAAGCCAGACAGACTTGCCGTTACCTTGTCCTATATTCATCATAATTTTGTTTTTAGATAATATTTGTAGATACTTCTTTCTCTATTTTTATCTGGCTCACTTTATTGTGATACCTATACCATCTACGTTCTGCATCTGTGGTCATCATCACATGTAAATTGGGATCTCTGTTATTCCCTCATTGCAATGTTGTACAAAAATGTCACCTTTTCATCTCGCACAATTTCTTCTAATTCTATGCGTAAAACCGAATTTATTATTTAAAAGAATAACACTGCCAAACTTGTATTCGGATTTTTTTTTTTTTTTTTTTTTTTTTTTTTTTTTTTTTNTTTTTTTTTTTTTTTTTTTTTTTTTTTTTTTTTTTTCTGGCAGGGAATTCTTTGAATATGACAGACAATTAAACTTCAAATAGGACCTATATACATGAGGTAAATCAGTAGAAATCAGTAATATGGGCTATAACTGGAGCCGGATGATCTTATCATCTGGCTCCACTTGTGAACTCTTATGAACATAATAAATGCCTATTAAAATACGAACTCGCGTTCTAGATTTATAGTGGTACAAAACGACAAACAACTTAGTTCCGATCAGTGGAGTTAAACTAAGCCCGCACTTTGTTGGGCCAACATTACGGTGGATGTACGGTCTTCTTTAAATTTGGAATCTGGATTCAACGTTGAAAAGTAAAAAAAAATATTTTATTGATCGAAATAAAACAAAAATGTTCTTGGATTCTTTTCGTGTTATATTTGAAAATAACTATCTACTGATTAAGGAACCTTTTGAAATTATCTCTTTAAATTCTTCATTAGTAAAACACTATAAATATTTCAGGTTTCAAGGGTTGACTAGTGGTATTTAATATAAGTAGTTGGGCCCATCAATCAATCAACTAACCAACCAAAAAAAATAGGTTTTATTATCACTGTCTGTTCGACACTGAATTTAAACAATTGTAAACAAAAACTGTAAAAATAAATATTGCAAAAAATGGCTGACGTTCAAAATCTTTATCTCTAATGCTACAAATGTTCAAATTAAATATTTTTTCCTTCCTTATTCACTCCCGGAAATTCATCAGACCTATTTCAGGGTGATGGTCACAGAGATAGTATCATTCCATTGGCAACACATCACGTTGTTATGTAAATTAGTTTAGATTTCTAATATGGCAAAACGAACTAAAATAAATAAAAGTGAATTTATTTGTAGAGGTGTTGGCACTTTGTAATTGTATTTTAAAATCGTCTGGCATTTCATTTAGTCTGATGGCCTTTTACACTTGGACTTCTTTCTTTGAGATTAGTGATTGATTACATTGAAGAAAAGTTCTTCAATGCTACACTTTAATTATTTCAATGGTTTAATTAAAAAAAAAAAAAAGTGGGGAGTATTTTTTTTCGTGATTCCAAAGGTTTATTATTGAAAATAATAAACCAAAAACGCAATATAATATTCTGGAGTTAAGATTGTGGCCCTCTTTGGACTGAAAACAACGTGAATGTCGTAAATAAACTTAACAACAGCTTCAAAAGTATCTTCTTGTTCAGTTCATCTTTAATCTTGAATTTCGATAGCGTCCAATACAATGTTTAATAATTTATGAAGCTTAGTAAATTCCAATACTCTTACATTTTGGCTGCACCTATACTGTTTAAGCTATTTTTTATATAGAAGTACAATGCGTATATCAGTGTGTCTTATCTTAAGATAGTGTCTTGAACATTCTTACAGTGTATTTGTGCTGTTACCTTCTTTGTTTTGACGTGTTATACATTTTATATACCATTTATAAGTATTAACTTTTAACATTGTATTGGTATCTTTTTATACCTAAGTACATAGCAATATTTTGTTATTATTTGAGTTTTGATGATTAAAATTTAAATTGAATTTATTAAAAATAAAAGTAAAATTGTAAGTCATACTATTTATTCCTTATGTATATTTTTATTAAACCACGGTATTTTCAGTTATTTTTATCAATAACTGTGCAAACTGATGGTTAATGTAAAACACAAATTTTAACTCCACTAGATATCGTTTATAGTGTTTATCTGTTCATTTTTGGTCCTCGATTCCCCGAATTCGCACAGAAACGACCAAGCAGTTTAAAAATAAATGGCTATAATAAACGCAGTCTAACCTAACATTTGTGTTGTTTTTTTTCCCAACCAGAGGTTAGGTAACATTTTGTGGCATGTCTCGCGAAAAATTCGCGATAAAAGGAAATTTTCTACTTAAAATCAACCTGGAGTCATTGAAACAGGCGAATTAGGTTTGAGCAGTTTACTTCGCCTTGTGGAATTCTCATAATTCCAGAACGCGATCTGTGCATTTTCAACATTTCAAAGCCAAATTTCGGAGTTTTGTGCATTTGGCCATTTTTTTACAAATAAGGTATATACTTTATATGTCTAATGTAAATAGGGGGACTTGAAAAGAATACTTCCAAGGTACCCAAGTCCATGTTATACGTAATAGGCGACTAAGGGAAGGATCATAACGATATCTTTTCTATGCGCATATTTTTTTTATTATTACTCGGGGAGGAATCCTTGTGTGAGCCACTGGGCTACCTATTAAACTACAGTTTGAAACTATTAAACTACAGTTAACGAAAAAAGTACTGTTAAATCATACATGTTTATGATATTGTACCATTTTAAAGAAGTAATTGCTTCCCTTCTAAAGGCGTGATTTCTTCAAATCCAGTTTTGACTTACTTAAATAGTGAAATAGGTCATACTTAAGACTGTGAGATGTTCAGCTAGGCGTAGCTACGATTTTGGGGGCCCTAGTTAATCTTATGCGAATACCTATTTTTCTCGCACATATTTTACATGCATTTTTCTTTGATAATAACGTCCTACGATGAACCGGGGGCGAATTGGGGCCCACATATTTTTCTCGCACATATTTTACATGTATTTTTCTTTCATAATAATGCCCTACGATGAACTGGGGACCCATTGGGGCCCATATATTTTTTCTTGTACGTATTTTATATGTATCTTTCTTTCATATTTTTGCCCTCCGATGAGCCCGGACGTGACCCACATATTTTTTCTCACGCATATTTTACATATATTTTTTTACATATTTTCGCCCCCTCCCCCGATAGCCCAGTCCGCCCCTGTTTGAGTCTCTGATGCTCTGACGCTATAAGAAAAAATGTCATTGTTTGAAACTATTAAAGGCCAAATAAATTATCTGCAAAACCTCAACTTTTGGGGGACCCCTGAGTAGCGGGGCCCCAGTGAAGCTAAACCCCCAGACCCGTGGTAGCTACGCCAGAGGAGATTTTACTTGAGGATGAAATACTCACGAACCGAGTCTACCTGAGCTGATGATGTAAACTAATACAGAAAGCAACTTTTTAATATTATTATTTATGTTACTGGGGTAATTATATTCATGTTATCGACTGCAGTCTCTTACATCTAACCACCACCGGAAACGATGATCTTAAATATTTAATAGGTACAGTGATTTCTATTTCCCTATTTCTCGAACGGTTTGTATTATATTATTTCAGTAATGATAACATCTTCTGGTTTGAAACCAGGTTTAATTATATTTTTAGCAAAAAACTTTCTACGGGCTTTCAAAACTTTTCTAAATTCTGTCAAATGTCGTCCTATTTCTTTTTCATATGTTTTCAATTTCTCCCCTTCAAAGCTAGATGAGTGTTGACTGGTCAAATCTGATATTATTGGCCTTTTTATTACATCAAATGAGCTTTTGTAAAATGTTTTCTCAATAAAAATACTTCCTTCTGAAATAATAGTTCTAAACTTTCTTAATAGTTGATTAATCTGCTGAAGAAAGTTATGTTTAGCTCGATGGTAGAGGACTAATTCACGCCTGGATTTGCAATTGTAATGTTTTTCAAGAGAATCAAGAACGTCATATTTGGATTTCGTTAGAACTTTCATGTACATTTCAAGGGCACACTTGTTGAGTGTTCGTTTCAATAAGTTTCTATGAACTAAATACAATAGGTCTATAAACGTGTGTTCCTTGAGTAGTGATAGTTTCAATGGTTTTTCCTGAAATTTACAATAAAAACAAAATGAAATTTCATGTTTTCTTCCTGTGTCCAGGTCGGGAAAAAAAGCACTATCCTGAGGAGGCATATTGGAATGAAGTTTAACTATTTTATTTTCTTCGAACGAAAAGGTGCATTTTGAAAGATTTTCTTAAATGAAATTTTACTTTTGTGAATGTGGTGAGAGAAAGATGGACCATTGCTGCATCAGAGTTTGAAGGTACGATCGTATACAGTCAGTTTGTATTAAAATCTCAATTTACTTCGTATTAACTAACATAATTACTTAATTACTGACCATTCCTTTCTCACCGGCGCCGGCGTTGATCCGCGGGGAACTAGGGAATTTTACCCCTCGCCCAATCAAGATTAATATGTCTCGCAAAGGTCGTACAGTCCTTTCCTTTTATCAAAATAGTTTCAACTGATAACAAACTTAATGTTTAAGATTTCACGCTTCTATGATTTTTCTTGTCGTTCTACTTACGGTGACGACGGTACTTTTCCACTTGACGTGACGGGCGGTCAGATATCGCACACTTAGTATGAGGGTTAAATGAAACCAATAATGTCATGATTGGTTTCAAAAATTAAATCGTTTCACATTTTGTTTTTGTTTCAACTCCATTTTTTTTTACTTTCGTTCAGTTTACTTTAGCCGAAATCAGCCGATGGAGGAAACCAGTAAACTGTTTTTTTATTCATAAGATTTCACGCTTCAATGATTTTTCTTGTCGTTCTGTGATGGCTTTATTTAAGACCACATCAATAAACAGTCGGTCAAAATTTCATTTGTATTCATTAGAGCGCCGCCGCCTACAGTGGATCACCGCAGAACGTTACTTCATTCAGATGAGTCCACGTTTTACGCACATTTCATAATGCTTTTGAAATAAAAACGGTGACGACGGTACTTTTCCACTTGACGTGACGGGCGGTCAGATATCGCACACTTAGTATGAGGGTTACGGTAGGGAAACGCAGTGAGATAAAGACGAGGAGGAGAGGATAACAATCCGTGAAAAATATTTATGAACCTATTACGACTAAAAAGTGAGATTTCCCTGCCTCCGAAAATTCTTCTCCTAGCTCCGCGCCTGCAAAACCAGAATAAAAACAACACCTTTGAAAATTTATTCCGGAAAAATGTTCACTTGAAAATCATCTTTAAAAATAATGTTAAATGATGGAATCAACTTACGTTTACGATTCCGGACAAAAAATCGTAAACATTAAACAGTTTAAGTGCCAAATATTGGAGCGTCGTATTGCAAATGTTTCCCTCTTTGTCATGAAGTATAACAAAAGTGTTTTCATGTTTGTACTTCAGGTGTTCTATGTATGTTGGGTGCAGAGGGATAGTCATTTCATTTATTTCTTTCTCTTGAGAAACTGCTAAAAATTTCATCACGGTTTCGTCCGTATCAGATGTTTCCGACTCCGACGTGTTCTCTTTTGATGGATTACTATAGGAAATGTCTATCAGTATTATCATACAATGTAGCGTGCCGATAAATGAAACCAATAATGTCATGATTGGTTTCAAAAATTAAATCGTTTCACATTTTGTTTTTGTTTCAACTCCATTTTTTTTTTACTTTCGTTCAGTTTACTTTAGCCGAAATCAGCCGATGGAGGAAACCAGTAAACTGTTTTTTTATTCATATTATTTTTTTATATTATATTATTCATCTAAGATTCTTTAAGGTAGGAGAAACCCGGGAAACATAATTTTAGTGCTGATTTTCAAACATTTTTCTAAAAATATTAAGTACTTATTTAAATTTTAAATGGATAAATTGAGATTTGAAAACGTGAATTTATTATGTTTTATTTTTAGGTACTATGTTTTATTTTTTAGGTACTTTAGTTATTATTTGTATTATATTATCAACGTGTTATATTACATATATCTTCTGATTTTTCCGTTGGAATATAAGAATTTTACTGCCAGGAACAGACTTATAATATTTTCACTCGAAGAATTAACTAAGGAGGAAATTAAGGACTCGAAGCTTCTTCTGTAATTAGTTCAGTCTTGAAATTAGTTCAGTCTTCTCCACTTCTTCTCTGTTGTTTTTAATTCTTTTTAGTTCAGTCTTCTCCACTTCTTCTCTGTTAGTTCAGTCTTCTCCACTTCTTCTCTGTTGTTTTTAATTCTTTTTTTCTCAGACTGAAAATATTATACCTGGCTAGATTTCATCAATGTTTCACTTATGGTACCTATTGTACTAAAAAATATTCACAAGGCGCTTAACAGTCTTAACACATTTTTGTTCATTATGGTTGTAATACGAGTATAAAGCTAGAATCAAATATAAGTACATATATTTCAATTGTTATTCTCATTCATGATATTCCTAATGTTATTGTTATTTTTCCCTTTAAAAAATATCAACACACCCAAGATTTCTATTTATACTTATTTAGCCCAATTTGAAAACATATTTTTTTTAAAAAAAATGGGTACCTATGCAAAACATTTATAATTATCCACTTTTGGAAAAGATCACCAAGTTTTGCAAGTTTAGTCGGTGGTAATAGAAGAATTATGATTATATTATTCTTGCCACAATAAACTTGTTCTCCTTTGTTATATGAAATGTGTTCCACACTACAAGCTCCTTGTATTATGACTGGCATTAATGATGTTATTACAATTTGCCTATCAACTGCATTCATCAAATTAATAATGACTTCCAAAATATGCCTGAAATTCTGGAAAGTGTTAAGACATCTCTTGTTGCTCTAATTTTTTATAGGTTCAACTCCTTTTATGCCAAATATTTTTAAAATAATAACATCACTGAAGAGCAAAGTTGTGGACTGCAAAGGCTACAAAATATTTCAAAATAATACCATCAGTAAAGAGCAATGTACACAACCAAATGCTGCCAAATCTTTTTAAAATAAAGGTCAAAGGCAGCAGAAAAAATTATAATAATAATATCACTAATAGACTTCAAACTTTAGAAGAGCAACATCTTCAGTCGATGCTAGTCTGACAGAATGTTATTAAGCAAGAGAATGTCTAGTACCATTTATTGAACACTTATAATTAACATGTTCTTTAAATATTTAAAAGCCAGCGTCTATGGCACGTTGAATACACCAGTTCCCGTTAGATCTGTGAAGTTAAGCAACGTCTAGCTAGGTTGTACCATGAGGGTGTCCACCAACCCAGGCTGGGTGAGGTCAATGTGGGTTGCTGGTTTGCAAGTTTCCAGCGAATGGAGGGTAAACCCCCCGTCTTGAATGANAAAAAAAAAAAAAAAAAAAAAAAAAAAAAAAAAAAAAAAAATAGAATTAGCTAGAAAGCTGAAATTTGAAACATAGATGTTCCACAGTACAAAAATAATATACTTGAGTAAAATATTAATTTTCTCACTAAATAGGGCCGTTTTCACACTAGCACAGGTAGCACCAAATATCCAAAATTGAGAAGTACCACTTTGGGATTAGCTAGAAAGCTAAACTTCGAAACAAAGAAGTTCTGCAGTTCAAAAATAATATCCTTATAATATATGGATTTCTCTTGAGAGGAGCCGTGTCTGATCTAAGGGCAGCTACCACCAAATATTCAGAAATGAGAAATAACAGTTACGTATGAGCTGGAAAGCTGAAATTCGAAACAAGGGTCTCTGCAGTACAAAAATAATATCCTTGGCTAATATATGTATTTCTCCCGGCAGAAGCCGTGTCCTACCTAAATTTAGTTACCACCAAAAAATCCGAAAATGATAATTACCACTTTGGTGTAAGCTAGAACGATGAAATTTGAAACAAAGGTTAATCGCAGCACGAAAGTGATATCTTTGAGTAATATATGTATTTCTCTCGCCTGGAGTAATAGGTGTATGTATTTCTCTCAACCGAAATTCCAAAAATGAGGCAACACATTCAAAATTGAGATGTACCTAGCATTTTGGAAATAGTATTCCAGTAAAATATTGATAATTCTATACTGAAGCCATTCTCATCCTAGGGGTATGTAACACCAATAAAACGAGATTTCGAAATTGTTGAATTTCGCAGCCGTAGCGAAGCACGAGTCCAACGAGTGTATCACAAAATCCTAATTTTATCACTATCGGCTGAAGGTTATGACGAACATGGACCCTTCGTGCTAAAAATTCCCGCCAAGGCATTATTTAAAAAAAGCACTGAAATGTAAACAGTGCCCGGCCCATTCCACAACTTTTCCCTTTTCAACCTTTTTTACACTAATTTCACAACTTTTAAAAATCTCACAAATATCGCAGAACTTTTATTTATGGGCGTAAGCCCCACATTCGCAACTTTGTGCACTTTGGAAACTCACTTTCACCCTTTGGTGCCAATGTCACTTTGACTTTCTAAAGTACGAAAAGTTGCGTATAAAGGGCGTAAATAAATGAGAGTTTTGCGAGATTTTAAAAAGATGTGAAATTAGTGTAAATAAATGGTACTAAAAACCGTACTAGACTTTCTCTTCCTTAATCATTCCATCAGACTACCACCGAATGCAGATGTTGTTCTTCTAAAGTTTTAAGTCTTTTAGTTATATATTTTAGTTATTGTTATATTTCTATTTTCTGTTGATGTTGACCATT
>CM022874.1:20764775-20794227 GCA_012654025.1 Pachypsylla venusta | reverse complement strand
ATCTTTCAAAATATTATTGTCACTAAAGAGCAAAGTCCGCAGCCGAAGGCTGCAAAATCGTTCAAAATAATACTGTCACTAAAGAGCAAAGTCCGCAGCCGAAGGCCGCATCTTTTTAAAATAATGGTCAACATCAACAGAAAATAGAAATATAACAATAATATCACTAAAAGTCTTAAAACTTTTGAAGAGCAACATCTTCATTCGGTGGTAGTCTGATGGAATGATTAAGGAAGAGAAAGTCTAGTACGGTTTTCCGTACCATTTATTTAATTTGGCTTAACGTCTCTTTAAAATCTATTGGTCATTCAAGACGGGGGTTTTGCACTCCATTCGCTGGAAACTTGCAAACCAACTACCCACATTGACCTCACCCAGCCTGGGTTGGGCCGAAAAAAAGAGCCAACGATACGTAGTGTTCCCAAGCGGTCACCCATTCAAGTACTGACCACGCCCGAATTTGCTTAACTTCAGTGATCTGACGGGAACAGGTGTATTGAACGTGGTATGATCGTTGGCTGCTCTCTGCGGGTTCCTTTGACTTGAAAGCGTAATATTTCTACTCAAAGTTCTTCCGGAGCAAGCAATATACTTTCCATATGGCTTGTATATACTTCCGCTTTTGTTAATTATTTTCAATGTTAATGATTAAAAAACCGGAACTAAAATGTGACGTCATCATATGTAGTGCGGTCATTGCGGGTGAATGGTTACGTCCTTCCTTTTAAGTTGACGCGTCCTTCACCCTTGGTTTGAATAACTAGCTTTGCGGGGTTTCTAAATTATCTGAAAGGTCATTATCAGACCCAAGATTATATTAAATGTACATTGTCTCTGAACTCAGCAACTCAGGTGGAAGTGGATTGGTGTCACCCAATGAGATTGTTCTTTAGGAAGAACTATTTTATAATGTTGATATTACAGACAATGTTGACTATGTCTAGTCA
This sequence comes from Pachypsylla venusta, assembly GCA_012654025.1. Taxonomy (NCBI): domain Eukaryota; kingdom Metazoa; phylum Arthropoda; class Insecta; order Hemiptera; family Aphalaridae; genus Pachypsylla; species Pachypsylla venusta. Next base: position 20,793,280 of record CM022874.1, on the reverse strand, counting down.
GAGTGAATATTGGCTGATTATATTATGCGAACTCCATTTAAAATATATAAGCAACAAAGATATTATTTGCTTCGACGCATCCATTTTACATGGAAATATAGAAGACAAGAGTGAATGAAAATAACAATAGCTTGACTTGCCAATTTGAGAACATCGTTAAAGAGTTCTCATAAGTAGTTCCAGATTACATAGATTACATATATCTAGCTTAGTGCGTGGATGAGATTGAAGATTCCCTTTAACCCCACAATCCAAACAGAGGTCTCATATATTTTACAAAAATTATAAATAATAATGATACAAAAAAACACACTTCCCGCAAAATCACACTTCCATGTCCGTGCAAAAGAGACCAAATTTCAAGGGAGAAGGACTAGGACTAGATGGTAGAGAAACACACTTCCATGTCCGTGTACCTGCACAACATACCAAACTTCAAGTTTTCAAGAGTTACAAACGGACAGAAATGTCGTCAATTCAAAACAGGACCCCAGGTACCTTCAGGTTTGGTGTAATTTTCCAAAATCGTTTTTCAGAGCATTCATTTTTTTAATGCAATTTGTCTCTACATGTGTTAGTATTATTTAATTCTGTAGGATGAGTTTTGTAATTTGTAAACTCAATTTCAGCAATATCATATTTCTGGGTCATTTCAGGGATTCTGTATGAATGCCTGGCAGCTAGTAGTTAACTATTTGAATTAGTTCAATGTGATAATGAGCTGTCCAAGGTGTTTGGCTCGTGCCCTTATCTAGGTAACTGGGTTTATATAATGAAGTGTCCAAGTACTTGACTGAAACTTTTGCTCGTTAATTGAAAGTCGGAAGTACTGGACATGATTGTATTGTGTTTTACATTTATTGAAAGTCTAGAATAAGATCCTTGAAAGGAAACTTTAAGGTTAAGTGAAAAATAATCTCCAACAACAATAATAATAATTAATATAATGTTTATATCCGTGTTAAGTAGAATTATAATTATGTACTGTACAAATACCCGAAAGCTACAGTGTGTCTCTGTCGCAAGTATCCAATTATTTCTCCTTTATTTTGAATGAAGTAACTAGAGACGTGTCCAAGATTTTTTTTGGGGGGGGNCCCAAGATTTTTTTTTGGGGGGGGGGCGAAGGATTGATAGCCAAGCCGGGACTAACACCTGAAAATGATTATCATGGAATGTGATTTCTCCACCAATGTTCAGTGAATTTCTAATATCAAGACTGGGGTTTTTTGATATTTTTGGAAATCATCTGCATCAGAAGACATCAGACGAAACGATTGAAATTTAGGGGGGTCTGGAGCCCATGGACCCTCCCCCTGGGTATGGAAGTAACAATTGGATTTACATGTTTGTCTTAAGTTCCACAAAAGTCTGGGGTTTGAATATTTCCTCAAAATTAAAAAAACTCATGAAAAATTACCTACCTAACTTATTGGATAATTTTGTAAAATAATACCTAGGTAATTTTAGTAATTGCCCAGTGTTATTTTTTGTATTCGTATTTTTCCCCTTACCATTAGGAAACGTTTCCACCATTGTACATACAAAATTTTCAACTCTAAAATACTACCTTCAAATTCTCGTTAAACCGTAAACGTTTAAATCTCTATTTTGGGAATGAAGTTGGATGACCTTGATACAAATTACAAACTTGATCACATTCACTATAATTTTTTTGTAGCGAAGTTTTACTTGGTGGGTGAATCCCCTAGGTTCGAAACCTCGTACTGGATGAGGTCAATGGCGAATATCTGGTTTGTTATTTTCCAACGGATGCGGATGGAGGGTAAAACTCTCGTCTTGAATAAGCATTATAGATATTGAAGAGGCGTTAAGGAAAAAAAAACCTGGCGTAATGATCTGAAATATTCGATGTCTAAAATCTTGTACTTTTGAAAATGGTGGTACACAACCAAAAAAAAAAATAATAATAATAATAAAAAAAATAATAATATAATAATAATAAATAAATGACATCGAAATATTTCACCAATGCAATACTTTACTTACCTATACTACTAATATGGGAAGATAAAGTAAAAAATAAAATGTTCTTTTATAATAGAAAAGAAAATAATATAAGTGGCAAATGAGACACTCGCGGTCTTTTTTAAACCAATGATTTTATTTCCACTGTTGTTTGCCTCAAAGGACAAACGACTCTATAACTGGTGATTCGTATTCGGTGAAGATGTTTATTGTTAGTGAGGTGATTAAATTGTGATACCTTTTAGTTTCCATGTGAGCCTAATTTATGTTTTTTTTTTACTTATTGGAGTATTTAGAAAAGTACTCGATCAGAAAACGTCGGTATATTGATGTTCGCAATATAAATATTACATTAAAATGAAATGGTGGTATTGTTTTTCTTGTTAAGTGACAAGATCATAACACCGAAACGATCACTGATTGGCATTCTGTCCTTGAACTTAAGGAGATCATATTACATAAGACATCATTAATGTTACAACCTAGCTGACACAAAGTAATATTAAAATTTGTTTTTTTTCAGTTCTGCATGAAATGATTATGTTTGGCTCTCAGTTTCAATTCGTGAATGTTATTTCTTCTCAACTAACGTTTCTTACACTTTTGTAGGTACCTACACTTTGAATTACCTTCATAGCACTGAAGACTCACAATTATTATTAACACTCATTTTGTAGGTTTAAGCGCCCAACTAAAAGTATTAGATAGGTACTTAGTACGCTTAAGAGCTGTAGTCGAAATATATTTACATGCCTTAGTATCCATGTCTAAAATACTCCAATTATAAGCGCTTGCAATAATAAAAGAGTACGTTTCTTCAAACCTCTATGGGTTAAACTTGATGGGGTATACTCAGAGAAAATAAAAAATGTGAGACCATAATTTTATAAACAAATAAATTTATATTTTTTAAAACTCATAAATTCCTTTGTCCAGAGGTTCTGATCTTTCTGAAAGATAAAACCGCGGAAATTTAAAAATTTAGTTCTCCTTGTGTTTTTATGAATTCCCGTGTTACAATATATTTACTATGAGATTTCCGTCTTGATAATTTTAGAAGAATCAAATTCACCAAAAATCAAAGTGTTACATCCAATAGTAATTTGTTTAACATTTAATTAATATCTGAATTACCTACCGTTCATACAGATGGGGTTGCCGAAAATAACGAAAAAAAAGTAACTTTTGGGACAAGTCTTTCCTCCGAAGCTATGAACACTAATCTCGATAAAACCTAAGGTTATAGCAAGGATTATCAGTAGGTTAACTTATGATACATCATCGGATTTTCCAAGAATTTTCTAAATCAATTATCAGTAGTTAAATGTATGATACATCATCGGATTTTCCAAAGTTGTAAACCCTGAAAATATTTTTATTTCGTAACCCATAGAACTTACGTTTTCAACAAAGCCACTTTTTTCTGTTACACTTTGCATATTTTATTGTTTGCTTATTCTCAAAAAAAATAAAAAATAATAATAATAATCTCTTTGAGCTTCTTCACATTTTTTGTAGTTAAGTAGGTATATAGTCTGTTTATTGCTGATCATATTTGCACCTAGAAAGAGGACTAAGGAAGAAGTCCTAATTAGGTCTCGAAGTTCTTATGGAAAAAAATTATTGGTTCATTTTTACAGAGTTATCTACTTCGAAAGATATTATTACCTGTATAATGTATAAACCATTACTTCTATTGTTTTTTGGTTTACTCTTTTCAAAGGTTCTCTCTATTTTTGAGAATACTGTCGTTGGTATTCTTGTGGATGTCATTTTTTATTACAACATGATAATGAATATTTAAAAAGCTCTTTCTTGGCATGCATCGACATCCTACTTGCATCTCAAATGGAGTGAGCCTTGAGCTGTTATGTGTTAGAGTAGAATAGCACATAGCACCTCTAATAAAAAATGTGATCTATTGTGACATCATTGTATCAGGCAAAACGGTCGTTTTGTGAACGCCAAGAAAAAAACTACCGTGCTATATTAACACAAAGCAGGATTCCTATTTGTTCAGTTTGGCAAATAGAATACTATTAGCCTTGTTATGAACTTGATACGCCAGCAAAAACCTGTTTTTCGGACACCGCAAAAATTAACAAAAACTTTTTTTTTTTTTTTTTTTCATTTTCTAGCGCAAAGTTTTAACCGGGTAAACCACCATAGGACTTTGAATTTTCTTAAAAAGAGTGATGCCTAGGACTTTGAATTTTCTTAAAAAGAGTGATGCCTACAACTGTTCCTTTATTCTAAGAGGATTGCCTTTTTCTCAAAAAAAATTAAATCCATCAACCGGTTCTGGAGTAACGACCGCTTTTCTGACCCTTTTTTTTTACCATAAGAAATATATTGACGAATTTGTTTTTAGTCATAACTGTTTAATGAAATTTGGTAGGATTGTCCATCTAGTTTATGAAATGGCGTATGAATTCACACAGATCACTCGAACAGCGACGTAATTCAATTTTTTGCCTGAGATAAATTTGCAATTAGAAAAAGGTCACTTTGCCTTGATTTTAGATTTAAGAAAACAATAGCTACCATAAAATCGAAAAGATAGGTAGACCCTTTTTTTTATTGTTTCTTGATTTAGATCAAAAACCTTTTATGCTTATTGGTCATTTCATATCACAAATCTTCAATTATTTATGACGAACTATACTATACTATATATATATATATATATATATATATATATATATACCTAAATGGTACTAGGTCCATACAAACAATTCAATATGTACCTAATATGTTTCACCACCTATATATTTTTCTTCAATTTACCTAATTTGGTTACGGAGCGGGGTCGTGCTGCTGTAGACACACGCCGCGCCGTGGTGTGGCATTGAGTTTGAGAGAAATAGATATAGAGCGGCGGACAACCGGGAAAGTCCCGTCCCATACTTTTTCAAAAACAAAAGAAAAGCCTATTTCTTGTGCAATCTTAACTAATTCGTTGGGTTTTAAAAATAATATCTTTCCTATATTCATAAAAATAACTTCTTTCTTATATTCTTCAAAAAATTGTAGATCTTTTCAAATCTTTTTCTTCTTTTTTGTAGGAGAGATCTTTCTTGGCGGTCTTACGGCACACGAAGTGTTTTTTGGGGGGATCTAATAAGTCTTGAAAATTTTCCGGTAGGTAGGTACCTATGAATAATCAAAACATTTTTTTATGAAATTATTGATAAAAAAAAAAAAAAAAAAAANAAAAAAAAAAAAAAAAAAAAAAAAAAAAAAAAAAAAAAAAATACCATCAGGGCAGACAAAGAAATATCAAAAATTTGTCACACTTTGAACAGCGATGTATTTTTAAATCTGCAATATTACGAGAAGTAGTTGAAACTGTAGATTGTTAGGTAGGTATACCAAACTCACAAGTACCTACGTGAGATATAAGTAGTAAGTATCATAGGTACAAAGAGTCCTGAACAATAAGAAATATAGGTAATTGACGAACGAAGTTAAATCTAGTTTTGAGTCCACGATTTTACTTGAAACGTCTGTTTAACTGTTTGTCAATGTAGGTACCCTGGGGCTGGGCGGTTCAAAACATAAATATTAATTCATTCAAAGCAACATCATAAATATGCGATGGTAGCCAAATATATGAGACTGCGGCTCTAACTAATTATAAGTGTGGTTGTCTGTTATTAAACATTTTAATCGCCATCAAACATCTTTCTTCCTCAGTAGTTCAGTTGGTTGAGGCGGTAAACTGCGTAACGAGGAAGCTGTTGATTCGAATCTAACAATATATATCCTCTTCGAAATAATGGTCGTAGTAATTCCAAATAAAAGGTGCAGTCTTAATAGAGACCCGCAACGAGTTTAAAAATAATAAAAATTCACCTTTCTTAGAGACTGATAAATAATTCACATGGTCTCCCTAAACCATGTCAAGCATTGCAATAGAATTACGCCAGTAACACAAGGAAATGAGTTAAAAAACAATTTTCCTTACACCATCATCTCAAGTGGACTTGGGCCGAGGATATTTCGCTCTCAATTTGCTTCCCATGTATTCAATGTGACATTGACGCTGGCTAAGGAGTTATTTGAATACAATATAAACAACCTAATTATCTGGACATTTCCTTGCAATAAATAAACTATCTGTTCTCCATATAAAAAGGCAATTAGGGATTATGTTCGGACCATATAATGTAATGATCTTGAACTTGACAACATTATTCAAGTAGGAAGTGGATTTGTTTTATCGATCACCAAACTGGATCAACATTATTTAGGATAATAATTCATAAACACTGCCAACTTCACAAATGGATTTATTATTTTTCTGTTTTTTCTAGTACGGAACTCGTTCTATATGACTGACAAGAACATGAAGATTCAAGGACCTCCCAGACCTATATATTTGGTATGTAAGTTCGCCCACTTGGGGCGGACGATCACATTTTATTGCATTTTTGGATTCTATGTAGGAAGATACGGGTAGGCGGTAAAGGGCGATAGAGGCAATCTCTCCCCACCAAAGTTTTGAAGAACGAAAATAAATAATTAAGGTCACTTACCGTAAGCACATGTTACATGCTTTTCTTTCTGACTCAGATGGTGATATTCACCTTGATCGTCCCTCCCCAACTGAGGATCAAGTTTGTAGAAATAAAAAATTGACTTTCTTGATAAATCATATGTACCAGAAGAGGTGGACCAGTGACCACGCACACGCACACCATGAATTGTTATATCTCAAAGGCACCAATCAATCAAGAGAAAACATTTTTATCAAAACAATGGATCTGATAGATGTTTCCTGTGATTCAGAAGGTAAAACCAATTTCGGTAATTTTATGGTTCACGCGAATTACTCAAAAATGAACAACGATTGTTTTCATATTAAATTAGAGATAAAATAAGAATTGAAAAAATTGGGGTTCTAATTAAAAAACTTGTAAATACCAGTTTCGTTTCGTATTTTTTTTTTTTTTTTTTTTTTGCGTTTTCGAATAATACGAAAATGATAATGTCCTTTGAAAATCAAGTGTTCTTTTTTCTTTTCTTCTTTCAAAAACTTATTACAGGATTGAAGAACATTGACTTTGACATAAAAGCTGGACCACCCAGTAGTCTGACAGCTAATGTCCCTGATCTAATATTTATACAGTCTCCGGATTTTTAGATTAGACCAGTCTCGAAGGGACCAATCAGTTTGGGAATCCTTATTTATTATAGTATACATATGCTTTCTTTGTTTACTTTTGTGATAATTTGATAAGTAGTAATCTATACATTGGAAAATTATAGCTAACCTGCTTATACACCTAATGGAATGATCAGTTCTAAATTACCTCATTTTAAGCTAAGGATAATGCTTTTTCTGTCGTTTCTATAACACTCTTGGATGGGTATATGTATATGTAGGTTCGTGGTTGGTGCACATCAGTACCATCACAATAAGTGTTATTATATATTCCGGTATATATTTCACACAGAAAAAATATATTGTTGACATATTTTATTCAAATAGACCCCATAAGGATGTCCATCGCTAATAAGCAAATTATGTTGAATGTTATCTATGCATATATATCGATCTATACTCTATAAGCCTATAACATAAGATATATACCTAATAGGTACAACTATAAAATACCTACTCTTGGGAAGAAATGTTAAAGGACAGTCTGTATGTCTACACAGTCTAAAATGAACAACAGAATAGTAGGAAGTGATACACAATAGAGATCAAACTTTCAACTTGGCGTGTCCAAGATCAACTATTAGTACACCTATTACTCGTATAATAAATTAGAGGTACCTCATAGGAAAGAAAATCAATGCAAAGGCAACAGGTTCAATGAATACGAAACAATTGGCTAATTTTTTCTCTTGATTACAAATTTACTACGTCTTTCGATTACTTACATAAAGTATTTGTCGTCTGATTAAAATTCTGAAACGTCTTATAGGGGAATTCACGGATACTCCCATTAATCTGTTCCCTGGGGAATGCTACTTTGTGATATCTCTCCTAATTCTCCTAAGCCTTACAGTATGGCAGAGATGGATTTAAGAAAAAGGGCCCAGGCGGTTAGGAGGGACCAATTGTTGGGTGCATAATATAAATCAAGTGATACAAAAGAACAGAATCATGCAACTTTTAGCTCGCGTTGAGTCGCGAATATCTTCAACACAATGCGACGTGTCGGGTTGAGTGAAGCGGATTTTTTTCTCATGGTGGAACTCTAAAGCTCTAAAGACGCACCAATCGAAATAACAAAAAAGTCGCCTGTAATTTATTTATTCTGTACTAATTAATGTCGCTCCGATCGCACAATAAAAAATAGAAAATTTGACAAAACATGAATCTTTTATTCGCTCTCAGTGCTCGAAAACTGGCGAAACATGTGGTGTAGTGAGTGCATAATTAATGACATGTGTAGTAATTCAGAATGTTCAGAGACGAATAAAATTGTTTTCATGTATAACCGGGCAAGAAGTTAGTCTTCTGACAGCTAAAGGCCAGGAAATACACTTCTTAACCGTAAACATATTAATAAAATTCCCTTTGAAATTTCAAGTACAGACGTGTATATTTGTATAATTTAAATTCACAACCTCAATTATAATGTGTGAATTCTACTGATTTCTGCCTCAAGAAAAGAAATGCGTCATGTCCTATCGCCATAAAAATATTTGTTTTTATAATTAAGAGAACAATACTTAATTCTACCTATTGTGATTATATCCCTCGCCTTTGACTCAAAATACCTTTACACCCAGGTATATTAAATTTGAACATCGAATGAAAAACTCTACCAATGTGACACATGGGTTTATAATTTTACTGGCAAAAAAAATACACCACCACCAAAGAAAAAAATCTGGGGCGTAGTTAGACCCTGAATTTAATATACTTACCAAATTTAAAATCTCTGGCTCTTACCATTCTATTTTTAGACAGCAATACTGAAAACGGCTAAAAAGAGGCAAAAACCGCCAAGGGTACCTATTACCTTTATTCGATTGCACACAAAATTTTAAGGCACAATTAGAACCCAGATGGGACCTGTACACCAAACTTCATCCAAATAGGTCAACGCTAAGTGGCAAAAGTGCCCATCACAACGGACAAACGTTTTTTTTTTTTGTTTTTTTTTTTTCGTGACTATTCCGAAGGTTCAATATTTGAAAATAATGAACCAAAATATTGTCTTTTTATTCCTCAGTGTTGCACACAAAATGCTAACAAACTTTTCCAGATTGCCCTGATGTAATGCTTGTGCGGTTCCAGGGCAAAAACGGTTTGTATAGGTAGGCTACCCTGCATTCGCTGGAAACTTGAAAACCAGATACCCATATTCACTTTACTCAGCCTGGGTTGGGCCGGAAAAATAGCCAGCACGTGGATACCCTCATGTTATAACCTCACTGAACGTTGCTTAACTTCAGTAATCTAGCGAGAACTGGTGTATTCAACTTGCCATACTCGCTGTCTGCCGTCGCCTTTAACTCTAGCAAAAACTCTGTAAGCTCTAAAAGTTTTTTACTAACCTTTTACTGAAGAGAGTTTACTTTTCCATGCCCTTCTTTATAAGATGTTTCTCCAACTATGAATTTCTTATCAGGCGTATTCAAATTTCACTAACCTTCTAAAGTTCAATGAAGGAAGTTAAAATAAATTCTAAACTTTTTCATGCGAATCATTGATAACAACAATATTATCAATGAGTTGATGTCTATAAAATGAATGAATAACTCATTGATAAAAACAATATTATCAATAAAAGGAATGAATAACTCATTGATAATAACAATATTATCAATGAGTAGATGTCTAAAAAATGAGTGAATAACTCATTGATAACAACAATTTTATCATTGAGTAGATGTCTATAAAATGAATGAATAACTCATTGATAACAACAATCCCCCCAAAAATACCACTGCGTGCTATGAAAATTCCCCGCCAAGTCATCACCCCAAAAAAGACATGAAATCTATTTTGGGCCCCGCTATCCACTCTTCCGTTCTTCGAAATACCTAATGACTTTAAATTCCGACCCCACCCCAAACGATTTCAGAATTTTAGTCTGATTTCCTCACTCTCTTCACCAACACGCAGTCTTGGTGGGGTACCTCTGATTAGGAGATAGAGACCACCCTGTTCCTCTGTTCTACTTTAGCGATTAATAAATTTGTTACGTTTAATACTTTTTGGGGGGATCTCATAACTTTTTGTAGCAAGAAAATATGTATTTATATAATGGTAAAAGGACAGAGATCTTACATAAGTATCATAACTGAATAATTATCATATATCTTCAAACTATATCCCAGGCACGACAACGTCCGGTGGAGAAATCAAGGCTCAACCCACCATTTCCTTGAGGGCGCTGGACGTTTTTCGAACTTCTGAAAGCTGTACTTTCAGATTTTTAGAAGAAAATTTTCGGTCAAAATTTGGAGAAAAAAATCTAAGTATGACAACGTCCGGTGGAGAAACCAAGGTCGAACTGGTCATTTCCTTGAGGGCGCTGGACGTTTTTCGGCATGTACTTTCAGATTTTTAAAAGGAAATTTTCGGTCAAAATGTGGAGAAAAAAAATATAACAATCCCGGTGGAGAAACCAAGGTTAAACTAGTTATTTCCTTGAGGGCGCTGGACTTTTTTCGGCATGTACTTTCAGATTTTTAAAAGAATTTTTTTAGTTTTGACACCCCAAATGATACCATAAATCATAAATACAAATTTTATCAATAATACGCATCAAGTTATTAGTAAATTACAAAATGTATCCCAGATACCTATGCGACGCCTAACGACGGAACCAAGTTCCAAAAAAATATTTCTTTGAGAGCGCCAAGCATTTTCTGGTTTGAAATTTCAGGTTCACTTAAAAAAAAATTTTAGTCAAAATTGATGAAAATCAATCTATCATCAACTATTAATCAATGCGTTACACCCGGTATAAATAATTGAATATTAAAATAATATTTCATTATGTATAATGCGAGGAAATCCTAACTAAAGAAAAATATGAACTTGTTAAAAATTTATTTGTCTGGTATAACAACCTGTATACAGTGGCGGCTACTCCTTACGGGCAAAAGGGCACAGCCCCCCCAAACAATTACAGAAAATAAAGCATAAAAATATTTAAATTTATATCTACAAAAGTATTTTTCTTTCCCCAAAAAGGGAAAACACTTGAAAAAATATATCCCTTTATTTTCTATAACTTGCGAGTTGCTTAAAATATCTGGATACCAGACAGATACTATTATTATTTTTTTTGAGCAAGTTACTAACTTAAAATGTGGTTTAATATAATTTAGAAAGTCTTTTTAAATGTTTTAGGGGTGGAAAATTAATTAATTCACTTTAATTTTAATTTATTTTGAAAAAACCTTTTTCTTCCGGTACCAGACAGATACTATTAACTTTTTTTTTGAGCAAGTTACAAACTTAAAATGTTGTTTAATATAATTTAAAAAGGCTTTTTAAACGTTTTAGGGGTGGGAGATTAATTAATTCACTTCAATTTTAATTTATTTTGAAAAAAAAACTTTTTCTTCCGTATTTATGGAACTATTTGAATATATTGAAAAAAAGTCTGTTTGTTTATTTTATCAATAAAAGCGTTTAGATGACCCCCCTTTNAGATGAACGTCCCCCCCCCCCTGAGAGGTTAGGAAACGTTTTGATCGGCCATGCCTCGATTAAACTTGTTCTTCTCATAAAGTCGCTCCCTAAAAACTTTCAATACTTTCAATTAATCATATTTTAAGTTAGGTTAGTTGCTCAGAAAAAAAAATAATAGTAGGTATCTGTCTGGTCCCAATATCTGCTGCACTTGCAAAAAATATCGTATGTTCACCATGTCTCACAGTCAGTATATAATATAACGGGCGTAATGCTTATAGCTCCAAAATTCTAGAAAATTTCCTTTGTAATTTCGGATTTTTTCTCGGTAATTTCAAAATAAGAGAGGAATTATCCTCTTATTTACATAGAAATTGGGCAGGCTCATAAATCATTGGTTCTCAAAATGTATTATAGGTAATATTCCATTTTTTCGCGATGTGAGGGGAATTTTTATTTTCTCTTCTCTCAAACAGGGGTACGTTTCTTCTGAAAGAAAAAAATCGATGTTGCCAAACGTTTCGGGGAAGCCCACAGAAGTAATAGAGCATAGAGGGAGAAATGCAAATTTATAAGAAAAATATTCATCGAACCCACAACTTGCTTAGGGCTCCAAATTAGGCTGGAATTCAAATTAATTAATTCATTCAAACAATTTTCATTATAGGTAGATAGATAATGCATTATCTTTAATTTTATTTTTATATTAGAGTTTTACGACTCAAATAATATTTGATCTAACATCAAACAATATTTAAAATATGGCAAAACTGTGATAACGGCAAAATTCAAAAAATTTATAAACAAAGTTTGTTGATTTTTATCAAAATATAATATAATCGATAAATTGTTTTTTTTATTTTATAGAAAATCATTTTTTTGTAACCAATTTCGACTTTTTCCTATTTGGAAATAACTTTAATTAAATAAAAAGTTTTTATTAATTTAAATTCTGATGCAAAATAAGTGTTTTAAAATAAACATCGCCTTCAGTGTGGTGTTAGATTTTGACCTCGACTTGTTTTGATGTTTGTGATTAGATTAGCCTCATGAGGACAATTAGTTATTTCATATCTTTAAATTAAATATAAAATTTAAAAGTCTAATTTAACAATGTTTCCTTTACAATAAATTATGTAGGTAATTATTTAGATCGTATCTCAATAAATACCTAACCTTTTAACATGCAAATACCAAAGACTATCATTGCAAGAGGAATTAAATGGAAACCAAATCTAAGTATGACTCAAATTTCGATATATTAGTCAGGTAAGCTAAAAAATCAAGTTCTATTGCATTTTTAGCAATGGCTGGGGGGCATGTAGCCCACAAGCTAAATATTCACGGGCCGCCACTGCCTGTATATGAGATAAATTACACCCTGTATATTTTTGATACCAATTGTGTAACTCTGCTTGATTTGGTGATTAAAATGACACCTCATACCTCCATATCGGTTCGTTAGTTCGGAAAATAAATAACATGTGTATCAAAAAAATACCCCCAATTTTGAGGGTTTTTGGAAATTTGGGGCTGAAAGATCAACTGAGGGACAATATAAGTATCACATCTGCCACTCACGAGAAAAAAAATGAGCTATCGTTCATCAAAATTGGTTCAGTAGTTTTGGCTGTAGGTGCGTCAAAATCAAAGAAGCAGCAGCAGACGATGGGAAAAAAATGTACTTTTCAGAAGCCTTTATCTCCGATTTGACTTAACCGATTTTGTTGAAATTTCATATACTTCGTCTCTGAGTTCGCCCTATACGTAGGAAACATTTTTATCCTTTTTTATTTTTATCCTGAGGTGTGTAGTTTTTCCTCTGGAAGTAGCTGAAATCGGCAATGTAAGCTGTGGCGTATATTATACTCTTGGTAGCTACCGCTTTATTTTGACTTGGCGGGGCGGAACGCTACCGCGCTTCTTAATATTATCAATGAGTAGATGTCTATAAAATGAATGAATAACTCATTGATAACAACAATAATAATGAGTAGATGTCTATAAAATGAATGAATAAGTCATTGATAACAACAATATTATCAATGAGCATGAGCAGTTGCTAAAATTGGCAATGGCCTTGACTAACAATTGATAAGAAGAAATCAACTCTAATTAAAATATTGTATGAGAAATTAACTCGATCTTAAGGGAAAGAGCCTGGATTCAATTATTTATAATTAACTCTCATTAACAACTCGTTACTATGGGAAAAGATGAAATTATGCAAACACAATGTTCAGTCGGTCAAGATCAGGACTTATATGAATTTAGCCTCGAATAAAATGAGTACGTCTTCAAGACAAAGGCGCAAATTTTGACATATTTTCAACATTTTGAGACTTAATAATAATAGTATTCATTTTTTACATTTGACTAATTAAGATTACCTTTTTTTTTATATCATTTAGCTTCATTTTTGAACATAAATATCATTTAGCTTCATTATTTGGTCACTTTCAACTAACTAGTTTTCCTGCATTGATATTTTTTTTTACTTCATTTACTTGTAACAGTAACATTTTAAATGGGATCCATGAAATTCATGTATTATGCATGTGGGGCGTTTGATTCCAAGACAAATAGACAAATTACCGTATTTATATTTACGACATGGCTTTACGATTTTCAACGTGTGAAGAATAAAATCATAGCCAGCGTCTATGGCACGTTAAATACACCAGTTTCCGTTCGATCATCGAAGTTAAGCAACGTCCAGCGATTTTTTTCCATGTGGGTGTCCAAGTGGGTTCGCGCCCTCGTGATACTTGCTATTTTACGGAGCAACACAGGCTGGGTGAGGTCAATGTGGATAGCTAGTATACAAGTTTCGAGCGAATGGAGGGTAAAACCGCCATCTTGAATGACCAATTAAGGAGACGTTAAGCAAAAAAAAAAAATCTAATAACACGCACTCCCAAGAAGTTAGTAGTTTCTTGAAACCTCAGTGCACTGTCCTTTGCCGTAACAGACGCTCTACAATTCAAAGGTTAATATAATAAATCAATAATAATTACTGCTGGACAATATCATTTGAGATACAAAATGATTGATTGATCTTGAAATCTATGTGATTGATTCTGCTTGATAGAATTCTCGAGTCAGAGAAAAATGTTGTTCAGAAATGATTTTATTTATATTCCTACTTAATTAATTAGTACAGAATAAATAAATTATATGTATTATAAATAATAATATTAAAATATATAATATACATATTGCTTGAATAAATTAATGTATAGAAAAATAAATTCCTTGAAAAATAAGGGGGTTGCCACATATTCATGTACATAGTAAATAGTTAATAACCTTTACTGAGATATCCGCAACCCTGAGATCTCAGTAGAGTTGCAAGGCAAAAGTTGTATAAACTGGTGGGTCTTTCTGACATTTGTTTTCCGTGTCCGGTTCCAGATGAAGTCAACGTTTAAAGATAACAACCCAAAGTACAAATAGCCCATCTATTTAATATGCTTCACTGTCGCAATGATTAGTTGATGGCTAAACCTAGTAGCTTGAAATTTAGGAAACAGATTCATTTTACCATTGCACGGGTTAAATGTAATGGTTATCAAAATATTACAGTGTTAGAAGTCTATGACTCTCCCAAAAACTGCACCCAAATATTTTCATTTAAAATGTCGATTCGGCCGATCTTGTTCGGTCATGGCAGATGCTCAGATATTTGTGACGAAAGAAAAAAAAACGACTGTGAAATTATTTCGGCCAAGAGGAAGTTTTGGTGACACTTTAGATAAAAATCTAACACTTTAGATAAAAATCTAACACTTTAGATAAAAATCTAAAGTGTCGTGAGTAATCTCAGATTTCTGGGCTATAGTTCATCCCACTTGGATGGCTCTAATTTTCCAGGCGAAACTCAAAACCAAATTTCATGAAACAAGTAGGTAAATTGATCAATTTTAATATGAACATCTTGTCATCTTCTTTTTCTATAAGACGGGTATAGATTTTCCGTCAGATAAATGATTGTATTCCATTATATTATAATAGGTATAATATTATTGGTTTATGCAATACTGAACGAGCATCATGAAATACCAACATTTGATTGACCTGATCTTGGCTGCAGATAATATTCCTATGCGTCCACGTTTCTCACCTTACCCAATATTACCTGGCGTTACTAACAATAAGGAAATATTCCTAGCCTAGGTGTTTCCACACCCCCCAATAGGTATTATTAATAATAAATTATTAATAATAAAGACAATATCGATTCTAAAATTTTTAATTTGTGGCGAGCTTTCAATAGTTCTCAGACTATCATCGTCAGGACGATGTTGACTCTACGGTGTCCAGAGTAGAAGTGAGGGTATCAGAGTATGAGATGTTCTTTCTTCTGTAGATCGAGCAAGTTTTGATAAATTCTTATATTGTTTCCCACATCACTTTTGTAATTAATGGAGCATGGATTTTGATATATGTGGAAAGCCTCTAAGATTTTTCTTTTTTTATACTGTTTCTCATTAACAATTATTTTAGCCTCATCAAAATTAAATTTATGTTTGTTTTCAAAGGCATGGTTGGTCAGGGCTGTATTGTTGTTTTTCTCCTTTTTTACATCATATTGGTGTTGGTATAACCTCTTTTTCAAATATTGTCCGGACTCTCCTATATAATTAGACCCACAGTCATCACAGTTTATCTGTTTTTTCACAAAAATCCCTACAATGTTTGCCATCGATCTAATAATGGGACCAAATAAAGCTCCATACTTCTTTAGAAAAAGATTTGTTTAAAAATGTTCTACAATACTGTTTAACCACAGCTTATTTTTCCATTAAGAGTGAAATATATTCACAAAATTCACTTGCTATGGGCTCTCCACTGTCTCCCATTGTCGCTGACCTAGTCCTTGACGCCCTTTTCGACGACGTACTTCCGAAAATAAACAGTGGTATACAGTTTGCAGTCAAATATGTCGATGATACGCTGCTTTCAGTTAAATCCGATCAAATTAATTTTATTCTTCAACTTTCCAACTCTTATCACACCGACATACAATTTACTTTAGAAAAAGAAGAAAATAATGAAATACCTTTCCTCGATTTAAAAATAATAAAAAACTCAAATGGGTCGATAAACACCTGTCATTATAGGAAACCCACAAGCTCAGGAAGAGTCTTAAATTTCCACAGTAACCAGCCATTTTCCTATAAATTAAACTGTGCGAAAAACTTAATAAACCGAACTCTATCCTTATCAGATCCAATATATCATAATCAAATTATCTCGGGAATATATGAAACACTCATTGACAACTCATATCCTAAAAAATTGATTCGAAAACTAATAGAAGAAAAAAAGAAGAAATTACGGAATAACGATACCGACAGTCAAAATGTGCAAAATGAACGAACTACATCCGTTTACTTCTCATTTCCTTACTTAAATCAAACTTCGTACAAAATTGAAAAAACCTTAAAGGAACTGATACCTAACGCTAAATTTGGGCACAAAAGCAGCAATAGCTTAAGGTCAAACTTTTTTACTTGTTTAAAAGATCCAATCAAAAAAGAAATTAAATCAGGGGTAGTGTACCAGATAAACTGTGATGACTGTGGGTCTAATTATATAGGAGAGTCCGGACAATATTTGAAAAAGAGGTTATACCAACACCAATATGATGTAAAAAAGGAGAAAAACAATACAGCCCTGACCAACCATGCCTTTGAAAACAAACATAAATTTAATTTTGATGAGGCTAAAATAATTGCTAATGAGAAACAGTATAAAAAAAGAAAAATCTTAGAGGCTTTCCACATAAATCAAAATCCATGCTCCATTAATTACAAAAGTGATGTGGGAAACAATATAAGAATTTATCAAAACTTGCTCGATCTACAGAAGTATTAACATCTCATACTCTGATACCCTCACTTCTACTCTGAACATCGTAGAGTCAACATCGGCCTGACGATGATAGTCTGAGAACTATTGAAAGCTCGCCACAAATTAAAAATTTTAGAATCGATATTGTCTTTATTATTAATAATTTATTTTTTATTTACGATTCCTTGAAAATATTTTTTATTGGTATTATTAATACTATTACTGACGTAATTATAATGCACACCAGAATATTACCAAGTGGGTGCAGTGACATGCGACAAATCCACGAGCTAATTTCTTGTCTTCTTTTAACTACCTTACCTAGTCAGCAAAGTTTTAGCACTTTAATTAGCGATAAATGATTACTGTCTTGATTTATGATCTATGAACTGTCATTAGATGTAAACTAGGTGAGTCTGGATACCTTTGGTTGTATTGGTGTGCTACGTCAAGTAAATAAATAATTGGGACGGATAAAACACAATATTTTATCTTCAGCAAAGAACTTATCTCAAGGACGATCCAGCGGAAATCATAACTGAAGTGTTGTCTACAGGTGAACTAGTTTGACCCGAAGTATTTCAAATTCATAGAAGTTCTTTTTTTAAATAGTTGGACAACGTAAATGTTCGGCAGTTGGACAGAGTTTGATTGCTTTAGATATCTTATAAAAGTCCAAAAATATATAATGCCAGGATTTCCCGCTCATATTTGGAGCTCTTCCCAAAATAGGTACCTACTTCATGACACTGAGACATATTCATTTCATTTGTCACCCCATTAATGAACGGGAGAGATTCTGTTACTTATACAGAAGCAACATATCTAACCTCATAACACTCAGCACTTGGAATACAGTTTTTCAATTTCCTCAGTCAGCATACTCTAACAAACTGAATAGAATCGAACATGGCATTGAACCATAATAAAGTTCATGATGTATTCGATCCAATTAATCAGAAGAGATCGTGGAGTCTCTAAACAGATTCGACCATATTCACTCACGCTCTTCTTTTTAAGAAAACTTCCCAACTGTCAGCGAGGCGTTTCGCTGTCCGGCCAACATATTCCGTACTGACCATCTCTCTCAAGTGCCACCCTAACACCTACTGAGACTTTGTATGATGTACTTTGACCTTTTAATGTATCTTAATAGTTATAGGTCTGGAAACTGGCGCGAGCGACCTCAAAGATAAATTGACGACATAAAAAAACAGGTGTTCTAAATTACAGTCCAGGTCTTGAGATATTTGGAACGGGTATTTGAGAAGTGCACATCAATTTGAATACAAACGAATCTCCGAATAAATTAGGAACCTAAATATGCACGGAATTGGTTTTCAAACAAGCAAAATACTTGTGTTTCTTCTACGTTTCAAAACAGGAAGTAAAATTCAACATCACACGCAAAGCCACGACAGTACTGTGGGTTCCTCCAGTATTCACTAATGAAAATTGATATGCTAGGTGGCAGCGTGACGATTCCTCCTAATCTCTAATGATAGCACAGAAGCTATTAGTGAAAATGACCTTGAACTTGGAAGTAGGTGCACTCCCAAATAAAAATATTATTCTTATTAGGTAACTATAATATTAAGGAGTATACAAGTGTAATATGTACTAGACAATACCGTGTTAGCCAAATGTTTGATCATGATCACACTTAGGTACATAGTAGAGATAATAAATAATTATATCATTACTACGAGGGAGCTTCGATGGAGGTTGTAATTTGTATTTTCACAAAGTACATCGCAATCGGTCTTTAATTCGATGACCAGATTCACAAAACAGATAGGTACTGACATAGGTATATATTTCTGGGCTTTTCACCTCCCGATTAATGGCGGTTTTAAAACGGACTATTTCATCTGTTGTGAATAGCACAAACCCGTATTAGGTTGATCAACTATTTTTAAATAGCAAAAACAATCCTCAGTTTCCTTGAAAATCTCTCATAAAACATGACACCGAAAAGACTGAATTTTGCATAACATATTAGACATCATCTTCTAAATACGAGTATGGGTTAAAAATAATAGCAAACAACGTGGTAGTGGTAGTTAATTATGCGTCCCAAAGAATTTCAGGGTGGACATTTGTAAAATCAAACGATGCAAGCTAACCAGTACCATAATTATATTTTGTGACAATATGTATTTGATTTCAGTGTAAGGTTCTGCGGTAAGCTTAGATATTCTAAGTAGGGGAAGGCGTAGATGTTCGGGACATTTTTTTCTTTTCTTTTTTCTATTTTTTATGTTAGAAGATAATTTGTCACAGTGAAATACGGTCCATCTAGAATCTTGTTTACGACGGTTAGGGATCTTAGTGGCTAGCATATCTTGATTTAAAAAAAAGATATTCACAATTTGTCTTGACCACTTTTTTATCCCAAACTTCCCCGGAGACGTTATGTTTGGGACAGCGTGAGGTAGCTTCGGGACACGACTTTAGGCAGTTTATTTTTTGTGGGTAACTTCTGCTTTCGTTCACCAAGCTCAAAACGGACTAAATTTTCTGGTGTGTGTATCGGTTAGAATTAAGGACTTTTCTTTTTTGCGGCCTCTAGTGGATTGTTTTCATGGTCCTGCTTTGGAATACGGTCTGATATCCTCAGGACTTACTATGGATACTGAGGGTGCTAGGATCAGAGACAGAGCGGATATCCAACGAACTAGGACATGGGACAGAGCGGACATCCAATGGACTAGGACCAGGGATAGAGCGGGCATCCAAAGAACTAGAACCAAGGACAGAGCGGACATCCAGTGGACTAGGATCAGGGACAGAGCGGGCATTCAGTGGACTAGGACGAGGGACAGAGCGGGCATTGAACGATCTAGGATGAGGGACAGAGCGGACATCCAGTAGACTAGGACCAGGGACAGAGCGGACATCCAGTGGACTAGGACCAGGGACAGAGGGGACATCCAACGAACTAGGACCAGGGACAGAGCGGAAATCCAGTGGACTAGGACCAGGGACAGAGCGGGTATCCAACGAAGTAGGACCAATCACAGAGCGGACAGCCAGCGGACAAGGACCAGGGACAGAGCGGGCATCTAGCGCCGGACTAGGTTTAAGAACAAAACAGACAATGCGGGCAGCCAGTGGACTAGGACTAGGGGCAGAGCGGGCATCCAACGATCTAGGACGAGGGACAGAGCGGACATCCAGTAGACTAGGACCAGGGACAGAGCAGACATCCAGCGAACTAGGATCAGGGACAGAGCAGACATCTAGCAGACTAGGACCAGGGAAAGAGCGGACATCCAGCGGACTTGTGCCGGGAACTTCACAAGCTGCAACAGGATCAACCATCTTTACGTTGTTCACTGGCTCATCTCTGACACGATCAGTCACATACTCGTATGCTCAGGTGAAGTCGGCAGGAGTAAATACATCACGGTTCAATGGGTAGATTCCGGTTTTGGGTGAACCCACTGATATACATAGATAACTATGCGTAAATAAAGATTTCACCAAGTAAAAACATTACTTTGCGATCGGGGAGGTTCGGGACATCATTTATCTATGAAATACCTGTACCAAACATAGTGTCCCAAATATCTCCGGTCGACCATCTTGGAAAAAAATCCCATTAAATATTTACAAATGAAGACATGAAAATTAATGTCTAGGTGCAACAAAACCAAAAATACATTTTACTTGTTTCAAATAAAGTTTTAAAGGATCAAACCAAAAGGAAAAAATTCAAAAAATAAAAATATGTGAGTACGAAAACAAACTTTACCCCCTTCAAATTAGAAAGGACGTGTTACCTCAAAATCAGGTCTTTTCTTTCAAGCGCTCACGATTGGAAAAGGAAGATCAACACAAAACCGTCATTAGGATTGACGCACAAGTTTACTGCACATTTCGTTCAAGAAAAAACATCACTGTACCGAACATCTCCCTGTCCCGAACATCTACGCCCTCCCCTAACTCTGGGTACACGCGGTATAGGGAAATGAGTTTTTTTGTATCCTAAAAATGAGAATTAAGAACAAGTGAAAAAGTAAGTGAATCCTCGTCATAAATAACGGTAGTGCTTTTTAAAGTTACCAATAGGATGTCTATTATAAATTTGTTAAATAACAAAAATAATGCAAACCATTATTAGCACCGATCAGGACAATTGTATTTTATGAGATAAGGAAAGAGATGGAGATAACGATACTGAGTCTCTTTCTCTTGACTATCAAATCGCAAGGTCAAGGAATCCCAGATATCTGAAGACCACCATTTCCAATTTTATAAAGTTTAGTTTACAAGTTTCGCCGATCGAGTCAGGATCACCAAAGTGATTTGACTCCGGAGTTTATTTTTAAAAAAATCATAAAAAATAAAAGTTTATTGAAAGTTTATATGTTGTGATTTAATTGAATATAAATAATATTTATTTTTAGTTTTAACTATTTAATTTGGTAAGTTTCTAGATTATTTTCTTAATTTTACTTACGGAAAAGTGGACTCACTGTTTAGAAAGAAAACGTACCAATCTTTTTTTCCTCATTAAAATGGTTATTGGAAAATAAAGCCCCAATCTTTGGGAATGAAATTGGGCATCAATACCAAAATTTAGATTTTCATCCTAGTTCAAGAAATTTTTCTAGAATTAAATTTTAACAAAGGCTCGATTCGATTAAAATATCGTATTCAATATCAGATCAAAATAGTTTAAAGGACGAAATAAAAGATTTAAAAACAAATTTTCACAAGAGACGTCTGTCTATCCAATAAATTTTCTTCAAGCATGAAGTGTCATTCATTACTTCCAGATAACCTAAAAATCGATAGCAAAATATCTCTTGGATTACAATGGCAATCAAAAGTATAAGAAACACCTGTACGTATTCAAGTTAACCATACACTGGAATCTGCCTCACCCTACTTAACTTTGATCGTCTGACAATTTTTGAGTTCTGCAATGATAGATAGTAATGGGAAAAGGCCCATGAATCACAGGCTAATCCCACACATTTTTTTTACAAATCTCTTTAATGAATGATTTTCATCACAAATAGTACTTTTTCAAAGCATTCAAGATAATTTTGGTACTTTGGTTAAAGTTGTATTTTCCTCAACAACAAATTTATTTATTTAAATTTGTTGTTGAGGAACAAATTTAAATAAATAAATTTTGTTGTTGAGGAAAATACAACTTTAACCAAAGTACCAAAATTATCTTGAATGCTTTGAAAAAAGTACTATTTGTGATGAAAATCATTCATTAAAGAGGTTTGTAAAAAAAAAAAAAAATATGTGGGATTAGCCTTTGATTCATGGGCCTTTTCCCATTACTATCTATCATTGCAGAACTCAAAAATTGTCAGACGATCAAAGTTAAGTAGGGTGAGGCAGATTCCAGTGTATGGTTAACTTGAATACGTACAGGTGTTTCTTATACTTTTGATTGCCATTGTAATCCAAGAGATATTTTGCTATCGATTTTTAGGTTATCTGGAAGTATTGAATGACACTTCATGCTTGAAGTGTCATTGATTATTTAGAAAGATATCCCCAACATTTGTTTATATGTACCCATATGATGATAAGTGATTTTATACAGATTGATGTATATTTCATACACCTGCAGTAAATTTCTTTAGTTGAAAAGTAACTTAAGTGATTGCAAAAATGATGACGATCGCGACTTGCTCACGAAGGCAATATGCAATGAGCATGGTGCAAAAAATAACAATAATCAAAGTTGACTTTGTTATATTGCTAAAATTTGTATTGAATTTTCCTGATTCGGGGAGAGGTTGCATTATATCTCTAGGATCTGGCATGACCAGGCAGAATTAAAAATTATTATTCAATAATTCAAGGTGATTATTTTGAGTGTTTGATTAAAATTTCAATAAGGCGATTAGTGTAGTCTAACTATAATGAACAACTCGCAAAAATAACAATTCAAACAAACATCTTACATCTTGATAAGTCACTCTTAAACAGATGTAGACAGTAAAAAAAATGTTATCTTTCTTAATACCTTTGTACATTTATTATTTTTATTTACAGCATACCCGTAAAGAAGTGATATTCGTAGCTTTAATATGGAGATGTAAATTATTTCATGTGCAGATATTGTATTGGAAAAAACAGTTGTTGTTTTTTTCTTTCTAAAAATTGTAGCTTCTGGGTACCCATCTTATTAACCTAAAACTAGGTACTCCTCAAATCTGACAGCATATCAATTTAAATATAAATCTATTTAAATTGAAAGTTAAGAATATTTGTTCCATATGAATTAAAAGTTAGGAAATTACTTGAGATTTAGTGCAATTATAAGCATTTTCAGTTTAGGAAATAAATAATTGTACTATTATAAGATATTGTTGTGATTGCCAAAATTTTAAATCATACCAATTTCTCACTCCCTTTTATGTAGGTATACATAGTATAAATAGATGTAGGTATTATCATTTTGTTTGTCTCGTGCTACGATATGGTACGATTTACGATTAAGCAGGTACCCAGGATCGTATTTACAATCAAAAATACACTACATACAAGTTAAAGTGTCATTTATTATGTCAAAAATAGAAATTCATTTTCTTTCTGCTATAGTTTTGTCAATGGCATTTATCCAAAAATCTTTGGAATTTTTAATAAATTAGGCATTTCCATCAGGAATATATTAATTGTACTAGTGTGTCGACCCATGGCATATTGTCCGATAATCTGCAGATGCCATACTATTCGCTCTCGGTATTTCATATTGGACATTTAGAATTATTATCTATTCATCTAGTCGTACTCATACGTACAGTGAATCAGTAAAATCAACGCAGCTAGGATTATCATATTGCTTCATGAATGTTGAATTGGAGATCAAAACTTCTGACTCTTTTGACTATATGGTTCGTTCTTGCTCTCGGAGTAAAAAGACAAACACCCGTCTGCCATTGCTAGACGGTTGCTTTCACACCGGGAGACAAAGTACAAAATTTGCATTTTGTAAATCAAAAAGGAGTCATTTGTCAAATGATTATGTTATTTTTTGACGTGATTCTGCCTGAAAGAAACATCAGTCTACCATCATTCCCGGTTCCCGGGATGTTGCTTTCAATTCGGAATATTTAATAATGAGCGCAGGTACATTTAAGTGAAGTCCACAGTCACAGAACCGCGTGTAACTTTTGTCTGTTTACTATACGTAAAAATAAAATTACAGTAGGTAGGTACCTACCTATTCCATTTGTGCCACGATAACTCTCAAACGTGAATTGCTTGTAGCTCGTTTGAGAAGAACTTTTTCGTCACATATATTACCAGGCGTTCATCAACAAAAATTGTATGTCTTCAGTTCTCAGGACTATTAAAGTGATAGTTTGCAATACCACCAAACATTTTATTTCTATAGTTCATAGTTAGTATCGGTTTTTGATTTACTTTGAGCCTTTTTTTATGGGCCGCCACTGTTCCATGTCAACAAGATCATGATTATTATGACATGGTAGCTTTATTCGACATAATTCTTAATGTAGGAAATTATAGGTACCTACATATATTTTTTCAAAATTTGAATTTCTATGGCAATAGGCCAAAGGTTATCGCGCACACCTGAACTGTTTTTTGCAATGAATATATGTTTGAAACATTCGTAATTCCTTTTGTCAGTATTTCATTCTGTTGAATTTTAAATTCTTTCGATGTTGTTCTGATCGTGTTCAACTGTACGTTACGCTTTTTATTTTAATTTCCAAATGTAAGTACTTACCACCTACTTGAATGAAGTAATTTATTTTGTAATTTGATGCGTTCTAGGCTACACACAAGACGAATCTAATATCATTCTAGATTAGAATAATAATAAAAAATGTAATACACATCATGTTTGTATAGAATACCTGCACTAGGTATTTTTTAAAAATTTGTTGTTGCCCATGAACAGATGGTCAACACGGAACTTAATAAAACTCAGGGTTAAAAATGTTATTAAAAATTGGGAAGATTTTATAAGAAGAGGTACTTAAAGCTCTGCTAAAGCGACCTATTTGAGTCATTTTTAAGATCATAACTATGTTTACGAAGCAATAGGACGTTTATATTACATAGTTAATATATCGGAGAGCTTTATAGGCCGCTTTTCCCGCACACAACGGATGTGTCGAAAAGACGATAAACAAAGTTCTGGCGTAGAATCCTTGTCTCCAATAATTGAATGTCCACAAGGAACAAATATTATGTTCCATTTTATTTAATTTTGTCAAAATTGTCTTTTGATGTGGGGTAGTGTAGATATTTTTTTTCAAATAATCTTAGCCCATTTTGATATTTCGTCACCCTAATTCAGAAGGGGTCTAAGTCGAAAAAAGCAAATTTTACAGGAGAGCAAAAAAACCGTTTTTTTAAAGAAATATTTTACGTTTTCTTTTATATCTTACAGACGGCTTGGATTAAAGGTTTCATTCAATTTTCATTTAAAATATGACATGAGGAGGGATATTTTATTACCCCTACAAAAATTTGTAATCTCTTTTATTCCACTTGTAAAAAGCCTTCCAAAAAAGGCCTTCGTTTTTGTACCTATAAGGAACCGTTTTATCAATACTGTAGAGATCTAATTTGAAATGGATGCCTACGTCTTTAAGAATATATTAGAAATGTATGAAATCATGAAAGTTGGATCTTTACAGCTCCACAATTGGATCTCTACTGTATTAACTTTTGTTCCTAATACAGTCAAATAGGGTTATTTATACTTATACTGCTCTCTAAGTTTTGGATCTCTACTGTATTAAATTTGTTCCAAATTCAGTGAAATAGGGTTATTTATACTTATACTGCTCTCTAATTTTTGTAAGAGTGTCTGAGATGGATCCATATTGTCCAATTAAAATCAATAATTATAGGTAACTATTTAGTAGATACCTATTCAATTAACTGAAAATTAAAAGACTACTAAATGGTTTTTCAATGCTTTTTTTTTGTAAGAGTGTCTGAGATGGATCCATATTGTCCAACTAAAATCAATAATTATAGGTAACAATTTAGTAGATACCTATTCAATTAGCTGAAAATTAAAAGACTACTAAATGATTTTTCAATGCTTTTTTATTTTTTTGTTCGTTCAAACTGTTAAAAATATTAGTAAAGAATGCTAGAAATTAATAAAACTGCACATACAAAGTGTCAAGGTAGAAACAAAATGAGAACAAATTTTCATAGATTCTAATATAAAATAAAATAATAATAATTATAATATAGGAATGTCTTTAGTGACTTTATGATTTTCTTGAAAATTAAAAATATTTAAATTCTTTCCTTCAACAAGAAAATCAATATAATATAAAACTTCGTTCTCATTATTTTGTTGCTGCCTTCACATTTAGAGTGGAAAATGCTTATTAATTCTTAATAATTATCAGTCTTAGGTAATAATATTGACCAGAAACATAAAAGAAATAAGAATAAAAAATATATATAATAAAAATAAAATCACTCACTTTTTTGTTTTACAATTACCTATTATANCCCCCCCAAAAAAAAATCATCCTTTTCCCCTCTAGCTAGATTTTTCTCAATCAAGTGCTTTTCATACAGTTCTTTTAAGTGTCTTTTGTCTTCCTCGTTTTCTTCACCGTCATCAGGAGTAAATATGGAATCTGCGGTAATATTTTTGTAACGCTCACATAATTCACACTGATCTTTTTTGGGAATGTGGAATGATATATTGAAATCGTACTTAAAAATAGACCTGTATATGCACTCTGAACCCACTGGAAAGTTCTCCCTCCCTCTATCATTTTTGTAGTCTGAATAAATTCCAAATACTGTTTTTCCTAATGACTTTCTTTCGATACGTGGAATAGAGTTGATATGATTTCTGACACTCTCTACAATTTCAGATGGAGTTTGGTTCCCAGATACTTGATGACCCCTTAAATCAACCCATCGTGCAGCTGGATCGGTATTTTTTTTTCTTTAACCATGCTGTGTAAGCCATCTTGTTACTCACGTCCAATGTGTTTAAAAAGAAAGTTTTACACACCTTAATCCTTTCACCATTGATTTCTAAGAAAAAAAGTCGATTATTTGATCTTGATTCTTTACCATCAATTCTCACGAGTTTATACTTAGGTACAACATCCTCCATTAGATTTTGGAGGTACACCCTTTGTTTGTCTAAATCACCAAGCGTCCAAAACTGATGAAATACTTTTTTTCTTTGCTCTTCTGATATTTTTTTTGTACATAATAATCTACATTGTGGTTCCTCTTCCGAATTTTCCTTTTTGTTATCAGCTTTCATTTCCTTTACAGTCTCCTTATTCTTCTTCTTAGTTACTACATTACATCCTGGCTTAATACTTCTTGCTGCTTTAATTTTCTTTGCATTGACAGAAAAATACTGTTTTCCCGAGTTACGCAAAGTTTTAGCTACCTTTTTCCCCCATGTTAATGGGTCGGCTTTCTTTCTTCCCTTCGTATTATCCATCGCAGGTGTAATTGTTGCGGAGTGACATGTATCAGCAGATGTTGATGGAATATATGCATTTGCAGCAGATACCACCGCAGTTGTAATTTTCTCGGATTGACTTTTGTCATTCAATGTGCAAGTTTCCTCTTTACGTAGGCAGTGATAAAAAAATCTAGAATTCTCATCTGGATTATAATCAGGATCTTTATCGCTGCCTTCGTATGGAAAATCGGCATCAGTATCATCAAATTTAATTGGTGTAAGTTCAGTTAAAACAGGGTTATCAGTAGGATGTGGTGAAGAGGTCGAGTCATACAAATGATTCTCTAGTACCATCTCATTACGTACTCTACTAGAGACTCCATTTTCTCTTTCGGTTGTGATTGCAGTATCCTGACACATTGAAACTTCCATGTGCACACCTTTTTCTGTAGCAGGGAATGGTGTGGGTGTGATTGTAGTATTTTGACATTCTGAAATTTCCATGAGCACACCATTTTCTGCAGCAGGGAATGGTGTGGGTGTGATTGCAGTATTTTGACATTCTGAAATTTCCAGGAGCACAATATTTTCTGTAGCAGGGAATGGTGTGGGTTTGATTGTAGTATCTTG
>CM022874.1:20750257-20764675 GCA_012654025.1 Pachypsylla venusta | reverse complement strand
ATTTTATATTATAATACACAAAAAGCCCGATTTTGAAAATTTTTGAGTTAGATCCCTTCTGAATTAAGGTGACGATTTGTGACTTCAATAATCGATAATCTCTGTTATAAAAAGAAGCCTCATATTTTTCCTATGGCCTCTTCAATTAGAAAATCAATATTATGAATATTAATTAAAATTATATAAATATTCATTTATTTGTTATTTATTCTGAAAAACAAAGTAATTATATTTATATGAATTAATATTATGAATGCGAAAAGAAATAAAAAAAATATGTTTGTTGATATGTTTTAACTTCCTTAACACAGCAACAAATGGTTTAAGGAACCTAGCAAAGTGTTAGGAAACAACACAACAAAGGATGTTTGTTGATATGTTTTAACTTCCTTCACGCAGCAACTAATGGTTTAAGGAACCGAGCAAAGTGTTAGGAAACAACACAACAAAGGATGTTTGTTGATATGTTTTAACTTCCTAGCAACAAATGGTTTAAGGAACCTAGCAAAGTGTTAGGAAACAACAGAACGAAGGATGTTTGTTGATATGTTTTAATTTCCTTCACGCAGCAAAAAATGGTTTAAGGAACCCAGCAAAGTGTTAGGAAACAACACAACAAAGGATGTTTGTTGATAAGTTTTAACTTCCTTCACGCAGCAACAAATGGTTTAAGGAACCTAGCAAAGTGTGAGGAAACAACAGAACAAAGGATGTTTGTTGATATGTTTTAACTTCCTTCACGCAGCAACAAATGGTTTAAGGAACCTAGCAAAGTGTGAGGAAACAACACAACAAAGGATGTTTGTTGATATGTTTTACCTTCCTTCACGCAGCAACAAATGGTTTAAGGAACCTAACAAAGTGTGAGGAAACAACACAACAAAGGATGTTTGTTGATATGTTTTAACTTCCTTTACACAGCAACAAATGGTTTAAGGAACCTAACAAAGTGTGAGGAAACAATACAACAAAGGATGTTTGTTGATATGTTTTAACTTTCTTAACACAGCAACAAATGGTTTAAGGAACCTAGCAAAGTGTGAGGAAACAACACAACGAAGGATATTGTTGATATGTTTTAACTTTTTTAACACAGCAACAAATGGTTTAAGGAACTAGCAAAGTGTGAGGAAACAACACAACAAAGGATGTTGTTGATATGTTTTAACTTCCTTAACACAGCAACAAATGGTTTAAGGAACCTAGCAAAGTGTGAGGAAACAACACAACAAAGGATGTTGTTGATATGTTTTAACTTCCTTAAGACAGCAACAAATGGTTTAAGGAACCTAGCAAAGTGTGAGGAAACAACACAACAAATGAAACTATTTTCTAGAAATGGTATTACAAGAATTCACTTAAGAAATATTGAAAAAGGAGTTAATTATTATTCGCTTGGTTTTTTATTATTCGATTAGTAATCGGAAATATCCGTACCTATCACTTTATCTTGGTATTTACGTAACTGACCTATCCACACAATCTCTTATAGGTAGCAAAGTGTGAGGAAACAACACAACAAAGGATGTTGTTGATATGTTTTAACTTCCTTAACACAGCAAATTTATCTGTGGGGCAAACTACAGGAATTGATTGTTGGAAAGATGGAAATTGTAGGATTAAGCGAGTAATCATCCTTAAATTTTTTAGGGTTCAGTATTTAAAGGGTAAAAACGGGATCCTATTACTGTCTGTCTATACGTCCGTCACAGGACCTCATCTCAAAAATGTTAGGGCGGGCAGTTTTTTTCAATTTAGGAGCTTTTATATTGAGGCCATTCCTCTTTGGCCTGATTTTGCACCCTACAAATATTATAAAATAGTTACTTCGTAATCAATTAATCGTTATGGTCTTAACAACAATTCCGGGCTCTATAGGTCTCAGGAATTGTTTAAATTTTCCTCAGATTGTGACATATTTAGTGCCTACAGTGCGAAGTGAACTTCATGACTAAGACCAGGATTTTCCTTTTGTTTGTTTGTCTGTCATATTGTATCACGATAATTATCGAGTGCTATTGGTCCGATTCTGATGAATATTAGTATGCACATACGAGTATTATCAAGTTCATAGCCTAGACGTTTATGATGTTCATATGACATTTGAAGATAGTGAGTTCTACAGTTCATGGACTGATTATTATTTTTTTTATGCATGTTCGCTTGAAAATAAATTAATCAAGCTGATGTAAATGCAGGGATCTCTCTCATCATAATAATTTATACCACACTCAAGCAATCTAATTTATTCTAATTGCAATTATTAAGTACCCACACCTCATGTCTGATAACTAATAGAGTAAATATCTAATAATTAATTTGTGCTTTAAAATGTCCTCAACCATTAGCTACATTTTTTTTCCTCAAAGACGAAGAATTTGTAAGTAGCTTTATAATTTATATTCATACACGTGTACGCAATGGTACTATTATAGAATCTTTATCTTTTCCTTGACACTTGCGATCAGGGAATACCTAATCTTAAATGTGTGCCTGATTTGGTGGTTACTGTTTTATTTTTTTACCATCTTTCACGTAATAACGGGACCACGTGATTAGAAATAGTTTATATGCCTGAGGGTGATTAAAGCTACTTTTATACGCTGAAAAAAATTAGCGGAATTATTCTAAATACAAGGTGTCTCAGAAAGAGTGCAAAATTATTTAGTGGATCGATTATAAAAGACAAGTGGACGGCCCAGGACTATTTTAAGTGGATGGGGTCTTCTGATCATAGAACTTCTTGTGATTAAAAAGCGAACTTTCAATACCATCCCGCATGTGCAATCGTCCGGTCAATGTTGACTCCAATGTTAAAAGAGTTAAATTATCGAAAAAATATATATATATATACTTATAAAACGTTGCTAATCATAATAATAATAATAATAAATTACTCAATTCAGGAATTTATTTCTTAATCATAAGGTCGTCCAAATGTAAAAGATCGCGTTTGCGGCACTCATTATTTTATCCAACCTACAGTTCACCGAACACTAGTTTTTTATTATTATTTTTAAATGCTATTACATTAACAATTTTATCACATGGAACAAAAAATCTTGAAATTCTTGACGTTTTGGTAAAGTCAAACTTTACAGGGTTCTATGACAATCGAGATCTTTTGACAGTCAAGTTATTAAAATAATTATTGAGCATGGTGACACCCATTATTGTTCCCAAGATAATCGGTGAGATTGATGTCACCCGGTATTGTTCCCAAAATAATCGGTGAGATTGTTGTCACCCGGCATTGTTCAGAAGATAATCATTGAGCTTGGTGTCACCCGGTATTGTTCCCAAAATAATCGGTGAGATTTTTGTCAACCGGCATTGTTCATAAGTTAATCAATGAGCTTGGTGTCACCCGGTATTGTTACCAAGATACTCGGTGAGATTTTTGTCACCCGGTATTGTTCACAAGTTAATCAATGAGCTTGGTGCCATCCCGTATTTTTCACAAGATAATCAGTGAGCTTCGTGCCACCCGGTATTCGGCTTTGTTCCCAAGATAATCGGTGAGATTGTTGTTACCCGGTATTTTTCCCAAGATAATCAATGAGCTTGGTGTCACTCGATATTGTTCCCAAAATAATCGGTGAGATTTTTGTCACCCGGTATTATTCCCAAGATAATCGGTGAGATTTTTGTCGCCCGTATTGTTCCCAAGATAATCGGTGAGATTTTTGTCACCCGGCATTGTTCACAAGTTAATCAATGAGCTCGGTGCCAACCCGTATTGTTCTCAAGATAATCGGTGAGATTGTAGTTACCCAGTAATTTTTCACAAGATAATCAGTGAACTTTGTCTCACCCGACATTTTTCACAGCTTATTGATAATTATGTATATACTGGATTTACATAAATATTATGATTGAAAACATGTTAATGTTTTCAATCATAATATGGTTCTCAATATTAATTAATTACTATAGGTTTATAATTATTTCCTCAATCACCCTACACAAATTAATTTCCACACAGACTTGATTAGCCTTACCAATAGATTAACGTTGACGTTAAGGTCAAAATCAAGAAGGTTCAATAACTGGATCAGAATGGTATCTTATAACATGTTCATCGTATCTTGACAGTAAGACAGATTCTAGTCAACGAATAGGCATGAAATAAGAAAGATAAAAATCAAAAATGTATCAATTTTATCGGGTGCAAAAAAAAAGCGAAAATTCAACGAGAAGAGGCTTATTGCCCAAAACGACTCTTTCCTGCGGTACATATAAAAGATACAAAAAGTGACCTGTACCCGACCCAACCAAAATATTCAGGACATTGTCACAATGAGCCTATCTTGGTTCGAGCTATAGCAGATTTAATTCATTAATAGGTTAGACAGTGTCAATGGCATGATGATTATACAAGTTCTCGTAAGATAATTGAAGCAACGTCCAGTGATGTTTTTCATACGTACCACGTTGAATACACCAGTTCACTGAAGTTAAGCAACGTCGGGCGTGGTCAGTACTTGGATGGGTGACCGCTTGGGAACACCACGTATCGTTGGCTCTTTTTTCCGGCCCAACCCAGGCTGGGTGAGGTCAATGTGGGTAGCTGGTTTGCAAGTTTCCAGCGAATGGAGGGTAAAACCCCCGTCTTGAATGACCAATAGATGTTAAAGAGACGTTAAGCCAAATTTAAAAAAAAAAAAAGTGTGACCAGCCTGCGTGATTCTCGCTATTTCAGGCCCAAAGCAATATTGGCAGCTGGTTTGTAAGTTTCCAGCCAATGGATATACATTCCCAACGCGAATGATAAAACCTGGTGGAATAAAACATCAATAGAAACACTAACCAAAAGGAGCATATTGCAACAGGAAAAAATGCATATATAGGAAATTACTTGCATGAAATACCTACTTATTATAATGCTGGGTGGTTTCGCGAACTTAAAATGTACATCTCACTCAGTTAAAATGCCCCTATTATCAGCTCATTTTATAAACAATAGAAATCGTAGAGCTAAAACGAGACCTCACTTTGTTCAATCAATGAATTTAAATTTCTGAAAGAAGAGCTAAAAAGATTCTCTTGAAAAACAATTCACCTATAAGTTTAGCCTATTCGAGGTGTTCTAATATCACCTGTCTAACAACAAGAAAGAAAATTGAAGTGGAAGGAAAAATATAAATTAGTTGACCTTCATTTGGGCAGTTATCATTAATTGACAGTTAATGTGACAATATTGTTAATTGATTTTGTCCAGTTTTGAATTATAATTTTTAATTTCATATAGTAAATATAGTTAATCCAGATTTACAAGATCGATTCTATAAACAAAATGTACTAATTGACAGTTTATTGTTCAACTTTGAATCAATTTAATTGATTTGCCAAAACTGGTTTCTTGAAATAGGAACAAAAAATGTACCTCTTCCGTATTTGTGCGTTGAATAGACAGAAGGCCTTATCTTCGTTAGTTCTAACTACCCAAGTTGGACATCATGGTCCAATTCATTTCATGGGCTCCAGGAAACCGTCCTTAAATAGGTACAACCAAAATTTCACCTCTTCCGTGTGCATCTTTGAATGGCAAGAAGAGCCGTTCTAACTTAGCTCAAGCTTCTGACTAGTCCAGCTTCTATGGCACGTTAAGTACACCAGATCCCGTTAGATCACTGAAATTAAGCAACATACAGCGAGGTTTAACGAATTGGCTGTCCACGTAGTTTCGCACTGGCAATTTTTCCGGCCCAACCCAGCTGGTTTGTAAGTTTCCTGTGAATGGAGAGTAAAACAGTCTCGAATTACCAATAGATGTCAAAGAGATGTTAAGCCAAAAAAAAAAAAAAAAATCATCTAAAAATTCAGGTCTGACATCATGATCCACTCCACACTTAAACCTTAAAGAAGAACGCAACCAGGAAAACATTCTTAAATAAGTACGCACAATGTACCTTTTCCGTATTTCTGCTCATTGAAGAGCAAGTCAGTTCTAACTTCTAACAATTCAAGTCTGACATCATGATCCATTCTTTACTTGAGGAAGTTAGGATCCAGTTTCCTTGCTCACGCGTGCTAGTTTTTTTTATACTCGTATAACGTTCTATTAGTAAATCATTACTTTTGTTCTTAGGAATATGCTGAGTCCTTAGCAACACCTTGAGCAGGAAAATAAACTTGTGACCTTCACCTGACTTTGAACTTCCAAGCAAAACTCATTAAATTTTTTTGTTCGTAATTTACCCCTCCATTAACAAATCAGGTTTTTTTCTTTCTCCTTGGTCTATAGTCTCTTTTGTGATCTAAAATTAATAAACTCCACCCTTTGAATACTCTAAGACCAGAAATGTGGCTTCAATACTAATTAGACAAGATTAATTTTGACATTGCACCAATTTGCTACCGGGTTCGAATCTTGGTTGGGTCATAAATTTGCAAAGGTTCTTTCGAATTTGGTACTTAGTATGGTTGTGATTGGGGCTTTTGATGGCCACCAAAATTTAGACATGATAACACAAAGTAATATACAATTGCTAGAAAAAAGGAAAGAGATAGCTAACCCGAATGAAATGTAAATAAAATAAGTTAAAACAACTAGAAAAACAATTTCTAGGACAGTTCCCGTTAAGTATCGTCCAGTGAGGTTATAATAAGTGGTTGACCACGTAGGTTTGAGCACTTGTGATGTGTCATGTCAATGTGGGTTATCACACAGCAGTGTGCCAGAACAAGTTCCGGTCTAACGCACGTAGTGTATATATTACACGGAAAATTTCCTCATGTTTTTACCCCCCCCCAAATTTTATGATAAAACTAGGTTCACACGACCGTGCGGTACTAGTTCCACAAACTTGTATCGATTTGTTCATATGATACCGCGCGGTCATGATCTGAATCTAGCCTAATGATTTTTTTGAAAGAAAGGTTTTCCAAACTAGTAGCAGTATAGGAGATATTGCATAATGGGTAAATATAGATTTTAGTCGTGTCTTCTTAATTTCTGGAGACGGAATGTAAAAGCAAAGGAAGTCTTTAAGGAAATATATTTGCAACAGCTCAAATCCTAATCAAGCAAAACGCTAGTTTTCCAACAGCACGAAAAATAAAACGAGCGTAGATACTATAAATTTTTCATAATCCACATAATATTTTATCAGATACCATCCAAGAAAACGTTGAATCTAACTGAGTTGAAAGACATTACGGGATTCCCCATCAGAGGTCTTTGTTCATGTTAGTGTTCTTTTAAGAAAAAAAACCGGTTGTTGACCAGTGCAAGTCTCTCAGATGAAAAGACGTAAATGTGATGAACATATACTGATACATATGTAAAATATGTAGTTAGTATTCCAGTTTGAAATATGATGAGCGTGATTTCCAATGAAAATTTGTGGGAATTTTATCGAAAGTTGTTATTAGATAGATCTGGCCTACCTATATTCGTTGATTCATTTTCCTTGTAATTTCTAAATGACTTGGTAAGTAATATGCTGGGAAAACTGGAAAAAAATTCTTTGATTTAGGACTTTTTTTGAGAAACATTAAACATTTTTTTCCCTTTTGATTTAATCATCTAAAACCAAGGAAATACCTATAGGTATATTTCTTTCTCGTTATGCGGTGATCACCTCGCATGGGATAGCAAAGTGGTAGCTATAATTTAATTAACCTATTTATTTGCCTGTCCCTTCAACGACCGCCTCGCAGGCGATCGTTTTCATCTGAAATTTTCATGGGCGATGATGAGCAGGGTGTAACTACCTCGCTCCAAAAATAAAATGAAATAGAACTTGTAGCAATATTTAGTATGCTTTGCTTGAATTGCTACAAATAATATGTCATTTTTGTGGTAATCCCTAACAAAATTTTAAGACAGATATGAAAATGACGTCAATTGTTTTCGTCATTTTCATTTCTTGTAATAGTTCCTTCTATTGTCCTGTCATCCGGTAATACCTACATCTGAGTCACTTGCCTCACTAAATCTAGCTGATCACGCCCAGGAGGTAATAATAATCAACAATTCTGATTTTAATATTTTATGGTTTATCAATTAATTTGTCAAACAAGTCCTGATTCCAATGAACTATCCATACTAATATAAAAATGCGAAAGTAACTCTGTCTGTCTGTATGTTACGCTTTCACGATTAAACTACTTTGAACCGATTTTGATGAAATTTGGTATGGAGATAGACTAAACTTTAGGTAAAGACATAGGCTACTTTTTATGGCGAAAAAAGGGATTGACACTATAAACGGCCATGCCTATAAGGCGCCAAGCGAAGCGGGCGTATCCTGCTAGTTTTTTATATTTATTTATATGATACTAGCTGTTTCGCCCGTGCTTTGATACGGCCTATAGCTTGGCGCCTTAGAGGCATGGCCGATCCCGTGCTAATAGTATTGAAGTGAATAGAAATGGGAGCAGCACCTCCACGCCACGTCTGAGGCGCAGTAGGCTTGGCCATACTAACCTTAGTAGATTCTTCTCCTGGTGCTGTAGGAGACCCCTAGTTTGGTCAATCATTGGACTTTTTACAGATCGAGATACACGCGAAGCTATTGTTATAAACAAGTTCTTCGATTCCCGGCTTATTGTGGGGTCGGTTCGGATGTGGTGTGATCTGGTCTCAGGAATAATTATAATAATCGTCCATATTGGAAGGTCTCAACTCTTCGTTGGCTTCCAACCTCCCCTGGACCATTAGTTTATAATGTTACGGTTTACTCCGTAACACTTCTGTATGAATCTCTTAAAATCCTCAGTATACAGAATGACGGATCCGTAATCTAGAAACTATTAGTTCGAATCCAAGAATGAAATTTAGCAATAATAATAGGGAAATGCACAGCGAAAAGCATTTGCTTAACTCTAATATAGAAGAAAATAAAAGATTACCATCAATAACAACAAAAAGTATAATGAAGTAATTTTCATTGCTCGGAGGATGGAATTTATTGGACATAAATTACATGTCGTTATCAACAGCATCATGTGGTGAAGTATTGGAGAGCAATCATTGAAAACCACTCGAAGCCAATCAGTTCGCAACCTATTCACCTGATGATAATTAGAGCGAATCGAAAGTCCGTGATATTTTCTTGTTTTGTGTTTTAAAGTTTATTAAAAGTTTTATATGGAATTTCTCTATGTTTTTGTATGTATAGAGGTGGATGACGACATTGAGAAACAGAAAACAGGGCTGGAAAACAAAATAACGCAGTGTAACCAATATTACTCATCAGACAATTGTTTCCTTACTTATCTTAATACATAACACTCATTTCAGCAAAAAACAAAAACAAATACACACCGAACAGCTGGAAAACAAAATAACGGAGTGTAACCAATATTACTCATCAGAGAATCGTTTCCTTACTTATCTTATTACATAACACTCATTTCAGCAAAAAAACAAAAACAAATACACACCGAGCAGCTGGAAAACAAAATAACGGAGTGTAACCAATATTACTCATCAGAGAATTGTTTCCTTACTTATCTTATTACATAACACTCATTTCATCAAAAAACAAATACACATCGAGCAGCTGGAAAACGAAATAACGGAGTGTAACCAATATTACTCATCAGAGAATTGTTTCCTTACTTATCTTATTACATAACACTCATTTCATCAAAAAAACAAATACACATCGAGCAGATGGAAAACAAAATAACGGAGTGTAACCAATATTACTCATCAGAGAATTGTTTCCTTACTTATCTTATTACATAACACTCACTTCATCAAAAAAACAAATACACATCGAGCAGCTGGAAAACAAAATAACGGAGTGTAACCAATATTACTCATCAGAGAATTGTTTCCTTACTTATGTTATTACATAACACTCATTTCAGCAAAAAACAAAAACAAATACACATCGAGCAGCTGGAAAACAAAATAACGGAGTGTAACCAATATTACTCATCAGAGAATTGTTTCCTTACTTATCTTATTACATAACACTCATTTCAGCAAAAAAACAAAAACAAATACACATCGAGCAATCTACAGACTCCCATGGGAACATATACTATTGTTTATTCGTTTGTCCTTGCTAAGTATGCTTTGTCTAAAATAAATACACATCGAGCAATCTACAGACCCCCATGTGAACATATAATATTTTTTATTCGTTTGTCCTTGCTAAGTATGCTTTGTCCAAAACAAATACACCTGGAGCAATCTACAGACTCACATGGGAACATATAATTTTGTTTATTCGTTTGTCCTCGCTAAGTATACTTTGTCCAAAACAAATACACCTGGAGCAATCTACAGACTCCCATGGGAACATATAATTTTGTTTATTCGTTTGTCCTCGCTAAGTATACTTTGTCCAAAACAAATACACCTGGAGCAATCTACAGACTCCCATGGGAACATATAATATTGTTTATTCGTTTGTCCTCGCTAAGTATGCTTTGTCTAAAACAAATACACCTGGAGCAATCTACAGACTCCCATGGGAACATATATGGAAAATTAGTAGAAATAGGTCATATGAGTTTATTTAACGATTTTGATTCCCATTTGCTAGAACTGTGATTCCTAGTCGTCCTGGTGCGTACAACTGGTCATCGTAAGGACGTCATTCTGATTTTAATCGTTTAACCCGTGTCAACATCTAATGCAGGCTGATATGAAATGTGGGACTAATGTTGATTTCATTCAAATAAAACATAGCACGAGATTCGGGATTATATACTATCTATATATGTTTTTTTCGCTCTACCCGGTATATTTCATAGTCATATATACACTGAATCTATCCAGCCCTGTTTTTGAGTTTTTTATTTACTTTACTATTATTATCTAGAAGCTTATTAGAACTTAGAATTAAAATTCATTATTTTTAACCTTATAAAACATTAAAATTAAAATAAGAGATCAGCACGACCCAAATGAGATAAATCGCTCAAAACAACACTGATGTATGAACACAATCTGATGACGCGATAAACAGAATAAGGGAAGGCCAAATACCAAACATTATGAGTACGAATAATTACAGAGACCTGTAGATCTCACTTAGGCCTCAGTAGGACCTACGGTAGACGAACGGATAGTTGACCTTTGAAACTTTATATCACAAATATATTTGTTTACTTTTCATTTTGTCTCTGTATTAAATCATTAAATTCAAATTTGGTCAAGACGATATCTATATTTTTTTAAAATCAAGTATGTTGGTAGATACGCATACGTCAAGAGTAACTCACCGACTATACTAGTGGATCAAGATGATCAGGTGCTCACGTGAATTTGTAGTCATTAAAAGAAAAAATATCTTAATCAAATTTTTTTTAAAAAAATTAGGGACCCTTCCCCCGGGGGGAGGCCCCCAATTTTTTCAAAATCGAAAAGCCCTTAACACCAGCCATCACATATCATAATTTTACGTTTCTGCAACAAACCGCTAAAAAGATAAAAATCATTTTCAAAAAACACAATATTGGGCTCTTTGGGGCTTAGAGGGGCCAGGGCCCCCAAAAACTATGCTGCAAATTTCCTTCATACCCTAAACATGTGTACTAAATTTCGTCAAAATCGGATTAAAATTGTGGCTTGTATCGCGTAACATACATACAGACACATCTATACTTATAAAACGCAGTTGGTATACTGACGTACTGACTGACTGATAATCAACGTAGCTCCACGATGGCTAAACGTGGAGACTTGAAATTTAGCACAAAGGTTCCTTTTAGTATGTAGGTGCGTAATAAGAAAGGAAAAAAATCAAAGTTCAATTCGAAGCAAGTTGCCGCCAAAAATGACGCTATTTAGCGGGTCTTTTTGCCATTTTTTCTGGGCAAACTAAAAGAGATAACGAAAAATGACCGACAATAGACCCCCCAAAATAGTATATAAGGACCCCATAGAAAATATAAAATTTGAAAATTTCCGGTTTCTATCCGATTTATTGACGGTTTTCACCACCAA
The DNA here is from genome assembly GCA_012654025.1 of Pachypsylla venusta. Taxonomy (NCBI): domain Eukaryota; kingdom Metazoa; phylum Arthropoda; class Insecta; order Hemiptera; family Aphalaridae; genus Pachypsylla; species Pachypsylla venusta. The sequence goes on along the minus strand of CM022874.1, from coordinate 20,752,761 downwards.
AAATCGGAACTGAGAAGTACCACTTCGGGATGAGCGAGAAAGCTGAAATTTGATACAAAGGTGTTCCGAAGTGCAAAAAGTAATATCTTTGAGTAACATATTGAATTTTCTAAATAGGAGCTGTGTTCACTCGGGGGGTCAGTTCCACCAAAAATCTAAAATTGAGAAGTTTCAATTTCGCGATCTCGAAATTGTTGTTGAATTTCGTAACCGAAGCGAAGCATGGGAAAACAGATAGTTCAAATATATATTGAAAATCAAATAAAGAAATAAATGAGTTTTTGTTAACTGGGGTTCCCCTCTAGGTCCCTTATAGAGCAGCGGCAAAACAATTCACCCCAGAACACCCGAACGCGCCATACCAGTCAGTCCAAAGAGCAATCTCCCCGCGAGACTAGTTTCTACATTAATGCATCAACCAGTCCCACAAAAAAAAGTATTTTATATTACTATACTCGTAATTACTATTTGATTTTTTTATTGTAATATTTTATATTACAAGAAATATTTTATATTCACCGAAGGCGTAATTTCTTCCAATCCATATATGACTTGTTAACTTTCCGTGAGGAAAAGTAAATCATACTTGAGATTGTAAGAAGTTACTTGAGGGTGACATCCTCACGGGCCGAGTGCACCTGAGATGATGGTGTAAAATAACGCAGAAAGCAACACTGAAATATCATTATGTTTATAACTCTTTATATTACTGACGTAATATATTGCAGTGATTGTCATGGTTCTGGGGGCCCATGTCAATTATCAGCCTCCAAGAACGGATGTATGATGACAATTAAAAACATAAACAGTATACTACAACTTATCTATAGCTGCTGTCTCATACATCTGTCTACCATTACATCTGTCTACTTTTATATATCTATTTAATTTTTTTTTATTGTAATTTTTTCCCGTTTTATAATTACTATTCAATTTTTTTTTATTGTAATTTTTTCCCGTTTTAGGATATTCTGAATAAGAAACGAGAGTATGAAAAACTGACAACAGAAAATAAAATGGAAGCTTACAAATTGCAAGAAGTATTAAAACGCACCGATACAGTATCTTATTCTCTATTAGCCGAAATTGATTTTTTCCATAAGGAACAAGTAGTTCAAGTAAATAAAGCCATGAAGAATTTCTTAACAGAGCAAATTAATTTCTATCAAAAGGTAATCAAGGTTTGAAATTTATTTGTGATTTATGTGTCGAAGGGCGCCGGATTTTTTTTTTAAATTAAGTCGTCTACGCCTCATGTAGAGCAATTACTGACACTGTGAGTGAGTGAAAGATGGGTGGAATTGTGAATGAGAAAAGGATGAGTGTGAATGGGATATAGTAAATGATGAGTGTATATGAGGGATAGAGAATGATAAGTGTGAATGAGAGATAGTGAATGATGAGTGTGTATGAGGGATAGAGAATGATGAGTGTGAATGGTATATAGTAAATGATGAGTGTATATGAAAGAAAGTGAATGATGAGTGTATATGAGGGATAGAGAATGATAAGTGTGAATGAGAGATAGTGAATGATGAGTGTGTATGAGGGATAGAGAATGATGAGTGTGAATGGTATATAGTAAATGATGAGTGTATATGAAAGAAAGTGAATGATGAGTGTATATGAGGGATAGAGAATGATGAATGTGTATCAGGGATAGAGAATGATTTTCCAGAGATAGACATTGTTCTCGCCTATCTCCGAGTGCGAATTGTTTAAACCATTGACGCTTGGTTCGGAGGTTGTGGGTTCGAATCCCGCCCAGAGCGAACATTTTCTAATCGAATTTTCTCGTTTCCGGAATGGCTGTAAAAAGGAGTGTCCTGAATTCTGGGGTATAAAAAAAAAAAAAAAAAATTACATTGTGTTCTCACAAATTTTCGTTCTTTACAATTGATAATATCGATGCGAAGTTTGATTAGTAAAATTAAAAATAATAATTTAAGTTGGTGAGTATTCCATGGTACTCAGATTGTCATCATCAGACCAGAGCTGTTATGATAGAACGATGTGAACACTATCACAACTTACACAATGTTATGTTAGTTTTCACATCGTTCTGTCATAGCTTTGGTCTGATGATGACAGTTTGAGTACATTTGAAATCTCACCAACATCAGTATTTAATTTTAATTTAACTAATCAAACTGTGAAACGATATTGTCAGTTTTAATTTTTTAATATCTTACCATTCCTTAACTAATAATGTTTTTTTGGACAGTTTGATACGAAGCTATTATATTTTTTGTTCCAGTTTGTTGGCCAACTTCAGAATGCTCTCGATTCTTACGAATAAAAATGCGAAGAGATATGCTTGTGGGACCAGACAACAATTTTCTGTGATAATAACGATTTCCAATATTTATAAAATTTAATTCTTCAGAACCTTTCTCATGATAATGCAATTTAGTAATATCAATAGTTTATTGTCGGACATCAGTGATCATATCCGTGTCGGACATCAGTATTCATATCCGTGTCGGACATCAGTATTCATATCC
>CM022874.1:20683998-20731442 GCA_012654025.1 Pachypsylla venusta | reverse complement strand
AATGGTCAACATCAACAGAAAATAGAAATATAACAATAACTAAAATATATAACTAAAAAACTTAAAACTTTAGAAGAACAACATCTGCATTCGGTGGTAGTCTGATGGAATGATTAAGGAAGAGAAAGTCTAGTACGGTTTTCCGTACCATTTATTTATTCTAAAATTAGTTTGGCAAATTTCCCAATATCTAAACAATAGGTATCTAATGATTTTACATTATGATTGTGGAATTCTTGTAGTACTTTTATAAAGTAATCTTTTGTTAAACTATCTAACATCTAGTTCTGATGTACTCAGTGGGTAGGTGTGTTCCCACATTGACCTTGAAATCAATCTGATATCATATTATTTTTTTATAATCTGCGATGTGAGAAAAAGACAAAATCTAGAAATCTGCATGCACAAATTGCAATGCACTCAAACATTTTACTGAAGATTCTGTAAGCACCAAACACAGAGATGTACAACGTGTTTCTTGAATCTTGAAGCTAATGTGTGCTAGAGAATATCTATTCAGTACTCAGTGTTGTTTTCACGAGATTGAGGTTTGAGGGCACCTTGAGTCAGCCAAAAACAAGTTTTTGTTGTTAAAGTAGCAGTGTTCCTTCTATAATAAACTGTTCTCCTAATTTCTAGATTCAGGTTTGAATATGATAGAAATTTCCAAAAAGCCCTCATGGTATCCAAGTCATTTTCGAAAATTTTGATTTGAGTCAAAATAATCAGTTTACAACTTATTTTTACCTGGTTGGTTCCGTCGTCAATTGGTCTCTTACTCCGCTGTGCCACTGTTTTTTCCTGGATAATTCTATCAGGTTCTATTATATTAAACAATTCTTGAATATACCATGGTCAATTAATCTTTATAAATTTACTTTTTTTTTTCAGATGTCAGTCTTTGACTCTGGACGATGGTAGCCAATATTGTGAATATGGACGTAATGGTCTTGGATTTGAATATCAAGTTCTAGCCGGACCAGTATTTATCCTTGTGTATACAGTATTCGGTGTCATCCTTGGAGTTGCTGCTGATAAATTTAACAGGTAAGTGATTTGTCAGACTCCAGAAATTATCTGTCCGTTTTTTCTCAAGGAACCAGAAAATTATAAATTAAAGGAACCAGATGATGTGAGTAAAATAGACGTGGGAACTATTATTCATAGAATTTCCCGCTACGATCCAAAACATCGATGGAAAATATTATTTTTCCTTTTGGTATATTTGCACCAATGAACCAGTACGAAGGATTGAGTGATGTTGTTTGAAAACAAGGTGGTTTATACCTGTAACTTTCTCAACAATATAATCTGTCATCTAGCACAAGTACTCACTAATCCCTACAATCCTGTATTATTGAGAAGATGTTCCTCTTTCTTAGAAGGTTCTACATCTTCGTACAAAAAAATTAAGCAACACGTTTGGTACATCAAAAACATAATTCGAAACCACCAAAGGCAATGGTGTATTAATTATTATTGTTGATGATTTCTCGTAGGTAAAGTCACGATCTAATGTTTCGTGAATTTCATATTTTTACAGGGCTAGAATGTTAGCAGCAAGTATATTTATCAGTGGACTTGCCGTTGTTCTTATGGGAGGAGCATCATCTTACGGACAACTTGTAGTATTCAGAATTTTGCAAGCCATTGGGTAAGATAATATTATGATTGGTTACTCTAAGGATGATTCATATTGTTTTCAATTTCAAGAATGAGTTTAATATTTTTGTGATGTTAAAAGATAAAAATGATTCAAAAGAACAATTGGTAGATATATGTAACCATATTTTCCTGACTATGGGTACCTACTAGCTAAACAAATACGGAATGCAGAAATCCTGCGAGTTTGTTTTTATTTTCGGTATGTCTATAAAATATTTTACATGGGATTATAAGAAAATAGGAAATAAATAACGGCAACTGTTTGAAGACTAGTATGACGCCCTCTCAAGATTCTGTAGGTTACTTTTGTACTTATGCGATCTCATTCTTGAAAAGGAATTAATGTAGATATTCCTAGGTATTTAATTGATTTAAGATATCTTCTCCATTTTCAGAGAGGCTGGTTGTAATCCATTGGCCACTGGAATCTTGTCTGACCTTTTCACAGAAGTAAGTGACAATTTAAAATTATAATTGTATTTTCGTAAATATATTAAAAGGAAATGCCTACCAAAAGTATACCTTGGATGATAGGCATACTGAGCTTCATTTGGGAAACTGAACTTTTTAGTTCATCAATGATGTTAATATTTTCAAATTAATGAGATTGCATAGAATGAAGGTACTGGTCCAGTAGTAGTATGGCCGCATGTATTAGGTCTGTGCTAATGGTTATCTTCCAAGGAATGATGACTTGTATCTTGTATTATAACAACCTTCAGATGAAATACTCGTGACATGCCATCGAATGCGATGATGCCACCATAATATATGATGATGATTCCTACCTTCGTGTATTTCATTTTTAACTAGTTAACATTTTCTTCTTCTTTAAGGAAAAACGTGGTCTAGTTATGTCTATCTTCAACTGGGGAATCTACGCTGGAATTGGAATTTCATTTCCAGTTGGAAGATATATCACCGAAGCTAACTTTTGGGACTTGGTAAGTTAGAATCTCATTTTATTATCTATAGATACTATGTACGTAGGTATTTTACGTAAATTTTTCTTGAAGGTAATCAAGTTAATGGAGGTTGATTGGCGTTTTATTTTGACAAAGGTAACCTAGAAGATTAATATTTATTGATAATAAGAAACAATAAATAATAACTTTTATGTGGGAATTCAGCCGTTTAATAATTTGATAAGATTGAGAGATCGCGTAACACAAGTGACGCAAACATATGGTCAGTAAAATTCTTCTTTGTAAGGTTACTTCCAAAAACTGAATCTTGACAATGACTGATATAACAAAAACATAATAATTAAATCTCACTGGACACCGATCATTATAAACAATCCGATCAACTCATTTTGATAAGGATCTTGGTTTGAATCGCCAGGTAATATCGAAGATTTTTCTAAATGCAAACTTGATATTTATTGTTTAATCTCGCAAATAATAACAATCCTAAACTAGCTGTTCTCTTATCTGTAGACCTCACTCAGTTCCGTTGGAAATACCTGGGTATGCATCTTTATAATTTGGTTAAATAGATAGGTACCTTAAATAAGGAAAACTTGTGCCCGCCTTGTATTTATGATATGACGCAAAGTGTTATACAGTAGAAGAAAAAATAAATAGGGCCCAAAAGCTAATCACCCAAAATGAACGTATTAGGCGGCGTTCGAGAGTTAAAACTAGAGAAGTTACGAACAAAATTAAAATTTTCAACATCCCATTTTTTTGTTATATTCACAGCCAGCAGCCTCCGCCTTTTGCCCCTTGGTACCTTTTAAGCGGATGATTCTTCCTATATCAGATAGTCTGAAAAATCAAAATCATTAAAAAATCATGTGTCCTACTGTCCCATTAAAGAAGGACAAACTAAGCAACAAACACACATTCCTATTCATAATATCAGTAGGATACCATTATTCTCTTTGGTACAGACAGATGTCTTTATTTCGACTTTTTCTTATCCGACTTTCTTGTTTGATAATTTGTTGGACTTATGCTTGATCATTTCAGGGATGGAGAGTCGCTTATTATGGTAGTGGATTGTTCGGTCTAGTTATAGCAATTTTGTGTTCAACAACAATATTCGAACCAAAGAGAGTTACCATTGGAGAAGAAGTAGAAGAAGAAAAGGATACCCAAACAGCAGACAACAAGAAACAAGTAGTTGTAGCAGAACCAGCAGAAGAAAAAGAAGAAGCCTGGAGAGTGATGTTACAACCAAGAGTGATCATGTTGTGTATTGCTGCTTCCATCAGACACACAGGTGGGTGGATACTTCTATCTAGATTAGATAGATATAATTGAAAATAGAGATAAAGTCCGAGGGTAGACCATTAGACCGATGGGACAGAGATCCAGAAAAGATAGTGGGAATAAATTGGATGAATTTTGCCTGGAATAGGGAAATATCAAGGGAATGTCTACATCATTATGTCACATTTATATGAAATATATTCTAAGGAAGCTACTGAAACTTTTGAACGTGATCAATTAACCCTAAAAACGGTGCCTCTGATCGCTATTACTATAACTGAAGTACTCAATCACGATTCACCATAAATATGAATATTCTGAACCCTTTCCTAAAATTACAATCTGACCAAAAATCGAACGGGGGATCGAACGGAATGTCGCAAAGATGACAAATCGTTGTTTATACTATCATCACTCTAATGGAGGAGAAGACATCTCCTCTAGTTTCATTTTCGCCAGTTGATAGCCCAAATGACGTAACTGAATTACGCCTGTGGCTTTCGTTATGTTCCGATTTTACATACGCATTTTCTACAGCTACATTACATGCCACGTGGGTTCGGACAGTGAAACTCTTAAGCGTAAAGAAATTTGAAAAGTGATCACCATTCCATGTGTATCTACATTTACTTATCTCATTTTCAGGAGGACTATGTTTTGCTTACAACGCTGATTTGTTCTACAGAGAAATTTTCCCCAACATTGATTTAGGATGGGGCTTATTTTTTGTTACATTTGTTGTTGGATCTCTTGGAGTCGTTGTAGGAGGCATGGTATCAGATAAAATTGTTGAGAAAATGGGAATTAAATCGAGAGTAGCTGTATTAGCCATCAGTCAAGTAAGTTTCAGTTGAACAATGATCATGAACTTTCTCTACATATACTTAGATTTGATTTTTAGAATAGCGGTGCTAAGACACCTTCCTTTAGTTTGAGTAAGTAGTTTGATAATTTAAAAGAAAGATGCTCGAACCTTTCGTTAAGTAATAAAACGAGATGATAATCGATTAATTGGACCAACCAAAGATAAAGCGTATTAAAAACAGACCGGACTTGGAGTGACGGAAAATCCTCGAAATTATGTTGAATACCCAGGTACTATTGTACACCAAAAGTATATCATTATTTTAAATGACTACCCAAGCTTTTTCGTATTTGGTATGTTTTCGGTGTTTTCTGTTTTTTTTTTTTTTTTTTTTTTTTTTGTTTGTTTTTTTCAATAATTAAACTTTTCCATAAGAATTTTTTTTTTTAATTTGGCTTAACGTCTCTTTAACATCTATTGGTAATTCAAGACGGAGATAATTTTAAATTTGGACCATGAAATAATAAAAATATGTGATCAACCTAGAATGGTTGCGCGAAAGTGGTCCCTGTTTTCATCCAGTACATCATTCCCCTACTGGTTGCTCTTGAGAGCTACAATAACTACGTATAATGGTATGTTTGACTCTGTATTGATACGTTTGATTTGTTACAATGATTGATTTCTTTTTTCAGCTCATTGCAACACCTTTCGCTTTTGGTAGTATTTATCTTGGACCAGTGGGAGCCATGATCACCTTAGCTATTTCTTATGTTTTTGGTGAGTATTATTGCAAATTGACGTCTTGAGTATTTCAGTAGGAAATCAAAGATGAATCATTGATGAACAGAATCAATAAAGTGTTTTTAATTATTTTATTACCCTTCTTAAAAAAGGTGATGGCCTACAGAGTGAGTTGGTATACCTACTTTGGAATACATAATCCATAAGGTAGAGTATTAGTATCTATATATATATATAAATATAAATATTTATATTTACTATAAGTATTAGTATAAATATACCTACTTTGGAATACATATTCCATTATAGACAGACACCTTGGCACATATTATATATATTAACATAAAATTATTTGATTACTAACATAATAACATAGAGGGAATCAATATGTTTTTAGCAGACCTAAGGTAAGGTTAGTGTCTAGCAGTGAAACTATCTACTTGTACAGCCCTTATCTAAGAAAATGACGCATATCAATAATAAAATAATCATGGAATGATGACTAAATAGGGTCCATGGTAATTATTTTATTTGCTAGTCATCTTCAGGCAATCATGCTGATAGTTATAGATATACATGCATAAGGTAGGCATGTTGTGTTCTTTGCAATAAATAATCATTATTGTCATCATTAAATCGACGGTGTTGAGCTGAATATTTCTTTACTACTTGATTTTAATCGTTGGATTGATTCGAGCCGCTATCAAAGAAACTCGGTTCACCTACCGGCTTTGTCGGCAAGAACAATATGGTACTGTTGAATGAATAGCACAATTTTTTTAAATTCAGATGGACCCTAAAATCACTTAACAATTTAATATCATTTAACACTTTTGATTTTTAATTTAATCATTCTATGATCTATGAATACCAGCTTCAAACCAGACTCATTGATTTTTATAGGTTAAGTTTTATTTTATTTGCTCAAACTTTTTATTAACTTTTATCAAATGACGCAATAGAAGTACCATAGCTGCTAATGAGGACGACTAATTTTAGAAACCACAAGGTCAGAGTTATTCTTGCATTTTTACAACCACTTCAAGATTTCTGTCACGCCTTTTTTATTTTTTAACAAACTTTAAACAAGATCAATACAGAATAAAAGATCAATAAAAATCAAAGTTTTCAATCAATATCGGAAATCAAGTTTAACACATTCATCAATCCACTCCGCCAATGTCCAATAATAAATATATTGATCATTAGGAGGGGGATATTTTTGTGTGTTCATTTTTGTCCATTATTGAAAATAACAAGCCAAAATCTCTAGATTATTCAGGAGTTAGCCCATTCTACGTATAAAATAGTTTTCTCATGTGATTGTGTTCTAACTGCATTATTTAGTCTCCTCCGTCCATAAAGCGTATTGTAACTCGTACTGAAATGATGTTTTTTTATTTCAGCTGAGATGTGGTTTGGAATCTTGTTTGCCATTTTAGTGGAAATTGTTCCACTCTCTGTTCGATCCACAACTGTTGGAGTTTTCTTATTTGTCATGAACAACATTGGAGGAAACTTACCAATTCTTGTAGAACCGTTGAGAAAAGCTACCTCATACAAACATTCGCTTGCAGTATTTTACGCTGGAGCCTATTTAGTCAGTAAGTTAACTAATTCAAATACCTACAGTGGGCGAGAAATGCATGGAAACACCTAAATATATTGCTAACGGCACAAGGTAATATTCTGAAAACGTGTTCTTTTCGGATACTCTTCTGGTTGGGGTCCACACTATACATTGGCCATGTTTTATAGAGTATTCGCCAGAGGGTCAATTTTTTTCTTGAATAAAACCTAGAAAGTGCCATCAATACAATTTTTTTCGTTTATTTTTGCGAGGGAGAGGTCTCAGGTAAAGCCACCCGTGTGATGGATTTGGTTTAGTAAATTATTATGGAAATTAAAAAAAACATAATCGACGATCTTTATTTATAATATCGTAGTAATAATTATTATACCTAATAAAAAATATTCTGCAATGGGGGTATTATTTCTTGCTTCTGAGCGGTATATTGAACCCCATCAAGGCACCACACTCTCAAAACACAACATCATGCACAGGCCCTAAACACACCACGGGCGGTTTTGCTTAATTTCTTTACTTTGCGTAATATCGTAATATGTTGCTTGATGCTTCCCTGCTTTTGGTGGTCTGCAGATATTTCGGAACATAAACCCTTCCAGCCATAGAAAAACCTCCGGTAGTCAAGGTGGATTAATTTAGACCGAATTAGCGGCTTCTTAAAAAGGATCATAATATTAAGGCCGAATGTAGGAATTTTTCTGAGATTTTATCTTTTCTTTTTCCACAGGTTCAGTCTTGTTTGCTATTACCACATTGATGATGGGTAAATCAAAAAAAGAGAAGAAACCTAAAAATGCTTACGACTTAGCTGGTGTAGAAAATGGAGCTTTCGCAAACAATGAAAAAATCACCAGTCAAAATACCAACAGATATTAAATAACCAAAAAAAGACATAAGGCAAACCAATACCATGAAACCAAAGAAATATTCTTTGATTCGGGAAAGATTTCCTTATAATCTTATTCAACTCTGTGATTTTTGTAATGTAAATTATGATCGTATTTGTTGTATGTGTGTGCACCTAATTACTTACTATTTTCTTTTGATGAATTTGTTGTCCTCTATAAAAATGCGTAACTATCTATTATTTACTCATTAATCATTGTGAACTGTACTTATTTGTTGGAATCATTTTCTGAATTTTTTTACTGTGTAAGTTCTTAGTGTAGTTCATGATAAAATTATCAAAACAACATTTTACTAGAATAATGACAAGCGAAATATAAATGTGAACGCCTGATATATCTAAAATTATGCATTGTGCCATAAATCTTCAGAGCCTTGTTTATGAAAAATTATATTTCTTGCTTTAATTCTCTTTGATTCATCGTTTTGAGAGAATAATATTTACCTACACTATTCATACTAGGAAACGATATTATATCTCGAATCGTCGACGGCTAAAATAAAATAAATATAATATTTTTCAAAAGCAGTATGCATCGATACAGATTAATCATAATTATTGTAAAATATTAATAAGGCGAGCTTTCAATATTGAACATCATAAAGTCAATAATGGCCTGGGGTGCTATTGAAAGCTCGCCCTATTATTATTTCATAACAACTATTTTAAAAATCTGAATCGATATTGTCTCTTTTGTAAATATTTTATTATTATAATGTTTTCTTCAGAAGATTCATGAACAACTTAGTAAGTAATTATCAAATTTTTTTCTTGCTGCAATGACACGCAAACTGATTCATTAATATCGAATTAGAATATTTGTTTATGATCTTCAGTAGATAATTAGGTATTATAATTTACATTAAAATTAGTTTTTAATATATAGAAATTTGTAAATACTTTTGTAGATAGTTAAAGGAATGTATTTAATTTATTCAATGAATGGAAACAACTAGATAAATACCAACCTATGGAAAGTACTTAAAATAAATTGATTAACTCATGAACGTCAATGATAATATAATATCTTTTACAATAGCAAAGTACTCTTACTGCTATTGTAAAAAAATTGTGTAGATTTTATGGCTCGATAAAGTTCCTGACAACAATTATATTAAGATAGTTTATTATAAAATAACTTTGATTGTTAATTAAGTATTTTACTTTCTATCCCAGGATAAATAAATTGTATTTTATGAATTGGTAAGCGTTTTATTTATAAATTTACTAGCAAAGTAATAAATGCTAATGTTAAAATTGATGATTTCTGTTCCATGATCAGCAAAAAATATACAATTTTTTTTCTGATGCTTTCTAAATTCTTAGTGGTTGGGAATGAAGAATGTTTATCATAATACATATTCAGAAAACTAATTAATTATCAAAATATTCAACATTAGTATTTTTTCAGTATTTCCTTACCCTTCTTGAATACGACGGATTTAATTTTAACCATTTTAAACTCTCAATAAATAGGTCTAAAATGGACTTTTCTAATTAGTCCAAAAGTGAGTCTGTAGATACCACTTAACCCTGTTCCCCATAACACGATGACAATATTGATGATAATAATTATGAGGACATTATCCTCGGAACAAATGAAGCTTTCAAATAAGCATGTTGTATTTTTTTTAGACATTTTAGATATTGTGTAGATTTAATAATTTTGTTTTCTTCTTTTTTATTTATTTTTATTATTTATTTACTAATATTTTAGAGATATCAAATATAATGTTTGATAGACTTGACATTGTTAAATAATTTGTAAAAAATAAATATTTTGTATTTATTTTAAACAAGTATATAATTTGACTATTTTTTTAAAAATTCTTTTCTATTAACAGTAAACAGTCATTTCAACTATGAAAAGCAGATTGTTTTGGGAGCTTATCAGAGAGTCAGGGACGATTGGATTATTGTATTGACCCAATATGAAACTTGAGATAGAATCCTTTGGTGAAAGTTGTCATGATATTGTTAAGTAAAAATACCCCGATAAAAATAAACGCTTTCTGTGTCAGACCATTAGCTCAGGTTGACTTGGCCATGGAGTTTACTTTCCATAATCTCTAGTACCTACATACCTATGATTTTATTTTATTAAACTATACATTTATCGAATTTCTTCCAATCCATTTTTTTTTAGAAATTTTATGCCCCACCAATTTGGTAACTTTCCATGAGAAAAAGTAAATCATAATTGAGATTGCAAGAAATTTATTGAGGGTGGCAACCTCACGATCAGATTTCACCTAAGCTGAACAGAAAGCAACTCTGTAATTTTATATAATGTTTTAACTATTGTGTTTTACTAAGGTTATTATATTACAGATATTATCATGATTCTGGACGCCCATGTCAATTATCAACCTCCGAGGACAGATGTATGATGACAATTGTAGATGTAACCTATCTGAAGCTTGCTAACTTTCTATGGGGAAAAGTAAATCATACATGAGATTGTAAGAAGTTATTTGGAGGTGACACCCTCATAGATTTCACCTGGTGTAAAATAATTAAGAAAGTAACTGTGTTTTTTCATGATGTCTTTCATAAACTATGAGATCTAATTCTTTTAATAGGAATATTTCGCAAATTTATCGGAATACGAAAACCATCCCGAAAACGATGTTGTGTTGAGTTTGCGTCTCTGCGCATGACAAAAATTATCAGAGCCCGGTATTCGTTTTGGGAGTTCCCATAATTCGAGTAGAAACTACCGTGTAGTTTCAATATATATAATTTAGTTATGATTTATGAAACTTTTTTTCTAGCAAGTGTTCATTTTGTTAATTCTTTTTCATCCGAGTATTTGGTGTTTCATTTGTGTAATTAGTATTTGCTTTTCTGTTGTCTATCAGTCTATTGGGAAGAAGTTGAAAAAGTTTTAATTATACTCTAGAGCGCGCATAAGTCTACGTTTTCGTATATCGTGTTTTTGCGAAACTAAAAAAAAATTCCGCCTATGAAACACGAAATGAAACCCATAAACTTATAGTTTTCGTATTGATTATGGAGACCTCATAGCAGATTTGCGAAATCTCCCTAATATCACACTCATATCGTTGGAGTAGACAAAAACAAAAAATGAAATTCTCATTAGGTCTGGGCATTACTTCTAGGTATATCAAATTAATTTTAATCAAGCTAAAAGATCTTTTATTTAGATTTTTCAAAAAAAGATAAATTCTTCTAACTCGGGAAGATAATCACCTATTTTCATCTCTTTACCATACTACTTTGAGATACAATTTTGTGAACTCTTACTAGATACAATTCGATCTAGATTTATTAGAAGACAGACGTGATTTTCTTTTTATATATGGGTTTTAAAACCCAAATTTATATTTACCTCCTTTTTGTATTACCGACCAGCCAACTACCATTTTCCGCCCTCTAAATTAGTGGTCATTTCAAGTTTCAATATTTCATATTAATATAGGTATGTTTATATATTATATGTTTACATAATATATGTTTATATGTTCTAGATTAGTGGTAATATCAAGTTTCAAAATTTCATATTAATATAATATGTTTACTCTAGCTGTTTTCCCGTGATTCGCTACGGTTAAAAAATTCAACAACAATTTCGAGATCGTAGAATTAAATCTTCTCAATTTTAGATTTTTGGTGGAACCGACCCCAGAGTGAACACGGCTCCTATTTAGAAAATTCAATTTTTTACTCAAAGATATTACTTTTTGCACTGCGGAACACCTTTGTATAAAATTTCAGCTTTCTCTCTCATCCCGAAGTGATATTTCTTAACTATGGGTTTTTGGTGCAACCGACCCCCAGAGTGAGCATCGCTCCTAGTTAGAAAATTCAATATTTTACTCGAGGATATGACTTTTTATACTCCAGATCACCTTTGTATCAAATTTCAGCTTTCTCTCTCATCCCGAAGTGATACTTCTTAACTATGGGTTTTTGGTGCAACTGACCCCCAGAGTGAGCATCGCTCCTAGTTAGAAAATTCAATATTTTACTCAAGGATATGACTTTTTATACTCCGGATCACCTTTGTATCAAATTTCAGCTTTCTCGCTCATCCCGAAGTGGTACTTCTCAATTCTGATTTTTGGTGGTGAAAACCGTCCATAAATCGAAGAGAAAGCGGAAATTTTCAAATTTTATATTTTTTATGGGGTCCTTATATACTGTTTTCTTATATACTGTACTTGGGGGGTCTATTCTCGGTAATTTTTCGTTATCTCTTTTAGTTTTTTCTTTTTTCTTAGTTTTTTTTATCTCTTTTAGTTTGCCCAGAAAAAAAATTGCAAAAAGTCCCGCTAAATAGCGCCATTTTTGGCGGTAACTTGCTCCCACTTGAACTTTATTCATACTAAAAGGAACCCGTGGGCCAAGTTTCAAGTCTCTGCGTTTAGCCATCGTGGAGCTACGTTGATTATTCAGTCAGTCAGTAGGTCGGTCAGTCAGTCAGTCAGTATACCAACTGGGCTTTGCGTTTTATAGGTATAGCACGCTCGTTTTGTTTTTCTTGGCGATGCAAAACTAGCGTTTTGCTTGATATATGTTTATATAACTAAATAGTTTCAAATTGCATTTGAGACATTAGAGATGTTTAAATTTTATGAAGAGACGGAAAATTTAAAATTAATTACTTAAAAAAAACAAAATTTAAAATGTTCATTCCTATTTCTGTTGATGTAGGTGAAGAAAGTAGTTAGTAGAGAAGGAAGTCATTTTTTCCAAATTGTCTGAACTTCTAAAATTTAAATTTTCAAATATGTTTATGAATTAGTTCAAAATTTTCAGATTTTGTTATTTCTTTCCTGAATGCAATGCTAATAATAAATTTCTTTAAATTTATTTCAAAACAGCAATAAAAAGGAAACTCTAACTAGGAATACTAGGATTTTGCTTCGGGGAAGGGGAGATGGCTGAAATCAAAGGTAACAAAGCAGTAGCTACTTCACTTTATATGTAACTAGCTGTTTTACCCGTGCTTCGCTACGGGCTATAATAGCTGATAGAATAATGAGGATAAATATGAATGTTCAAATCTGAAGAACAGATTAAAAAATAATAAATTAACTGCCCAAAAAAATAAAGCGAAAATAAAATTATTGGGAAGGAGATATCTTGTCAAAGGGTACTCGTGAGACTTGATTGGCGCAGCGCTTCCTATTGTCATGGGGTCGCAGCTCTTTTAGCATACCTAATGTCCACTTCCAGGAAGGTCTCGTAGACCCCAGTTGGTGGTATGTTGATTTAGGCCGTTCAGGGGATATCATTTGATCAGCAAAACTACACTTATTTACCGGCACGGATAAACAGAAATAAAAAGGTGATAATATTTGATGGACGCGACTTTTTCCTCATTTGGGATATTAAAAAATCCTTTCTTATTGCACATCTAGAACATAAAACGAATCTATATACCAAATTTCAGCCACCGGAAATTTACCGGTACGGAGAAACAGTGATGAAAAGGTGATAATATTTGATGGACGCGCCCTTTATCCCACAGCTGGCGCCCCAGTTGGAATATTAAAAAATCCTTTGTTATTGCACATCTAGAACATAAAGCGAACCTACAAACCAAATTTCAGCCCCCAGAAATATACCGGTACGGAGAAACAGTGATGAAAAGGTGATTTTCATATTTAAACGCGCCCCTTTTTTCCCCGCGGGGGGCGCCCAAATTCGAATATTTAAAAATCCTTTCTTAGTGCGCATCTAAGTCCTAAGTGCGACCTACATGCCAAATTTCAGCCTCCTAGGACGTACCAGTGCGGAGAAATCGCGATGAGTGTTAAGTGAGTGTGTTTCTCTTTTATATATATAGATAGATTAAGATTATTAAGTAAACAACGACGACAACAACAACAAGATCAACAAGAAGAACAAAAACATAAAAAACAACAATAATTTTTTTTCATTAATTATTTCTGGTGAGGGAGGGGGCTGCAACCCCCTCTTAAATACGGACTTAATAAAAAGTATAGTTAAACGGATTTTGTTACATAATTTTAAATGGTCCATTACAAGAAAACGGAACAAAGTTTTCAGTCTGTTACTTTCTAATCGTTAGTAGAAATGTGGTGCAGTTCATTTTACTGGTGACTACCAACTACAAGTTCTCAGTAGATACGTACTCGGATTCGAGATAGGGAGTGAGTAGTAAGCACTCATTCAGTGAGTTGATGTGTTCCATGTTTCAGAGTGAAATGTATTTAGTATCAGTCATCACTCGTTAGTATCGCGAATCGTGAGGAAGTGTAGTGATAGTGTTGGTTGTGTTTATTTTAAACAAATATATTAAATTTATTAATAATATTACAGGTGCATTGTACATTGTGTTTGTGTTATGATTAATAAAATAATTACCTAAATAAAGTAATAACAGTCAAAATAATTTATTTGAGATTTTTAGTATTTTGTAAATTTTTCAATACCTGTAGGTCAAGTGTTATTTAGATCCGCACTCAAAGGGTTCCGCATACATGAGTTTCTCAAAAATACAAAAATTTTATAATTAGTGAAAAATCCAATCTTAAATTAAACGTTACAATGTATTAAACTCATATACATGTAGGAATGGGCGCAAACAACCTCGTTCTTAATCCCTAAATTGATTTTAATCCCTACCCTTTGAAACTCTCTATAGCTCTCTTTCCCATTACGCTTTACTATGGCTAGTTTATACTATCCTTTGTTTTAGGTAACGGCACCTATTTTGTTCACTAATCCGTTTCCTTATACCCGCAAATTTATAATGGTCCTCCAAATATACGTTACGTATAATCTACTAGTCTAAGGGACTTCCTGCCTCATTAGACTACAGTTAAATTGTCACCTAGAAGGGAGATGTACTCTCTCTGACAAATCCAAGCAAAACTCAAGCCCAAACATCAGTATCCAATGAATGCTGAGCAAAGCAACGATATCTGCTGTGTGACGTCATCGCGAACATGGACAACAACAAAAATAAATGAAACGATGCAATGCTGCGAGAGATGATTGTTGTCAGCATTATAAAGATACAAATAGTTATAAAGCTGATTCTTGCAATGGGATAAGATCAGTTTTGGAAAAAGAAGATATTAGATATAGTTTTAGCCGAATACATTTCCATTCCCACTTCATCAGTATCGTCTATCGTCATCAGCTCTGATTAACTCCTCTCACAATGTTGATGAATATATTTCTCTGAGTTTTGAAATAAGATGCCCAATACAAGTCTCCAAAACTATTTGTATCTAACACTAGCAGACTCCGCATGATTTTACAGGTGCCCCAGAGTAATAAATATCACTATGTATGGAAAAATACGCCCATCTGGTAATGTGTGGAAGAGCATATAAAATTTTAGTAGGATTTTTCCTAAAACGGGCAATATACTCGCTGATTATGTGGCATCGTACCTACACATTATCTTATACAGTGATTTTGATAAATGCCCTCTTAAAAATGACTTCAGCATCAAAATTATCAGTACCCTTATGCTGTCCTGTTATGGCATAGCTGTAGTAAGTAATAGTCCAGCATGGTATCTGAATCTGGGGATAGTAGTTCGTAATAGTCATCTTCTGTGGTAGAGCGATTTCATAATAATTATTATATTTTGTTCGCGTTCCATCCAAATTATGATAGGCATACCAACTGAATGTCTGATGTCCCGCACATGTGCATATATCACAATATTATTATTAGATCAACTTTGGGAAGCACACTAATTTTTTATCTGAGAAATTATTTCAACAGGCCAAAGTATAGTCTTTCACCTGTCTTTCCTACAGTTTCGCGCTGCAATCAACAGCGGCTTCCTACTTGTGCTGAACACGTCGTTGTTTCAATGATCTGATGGGAATTTGTTTGTTTTACGTGATTGGCAGGCAACCTTAACATTTGGCCTGTTGTGAAACATGACTCCTTTATTAAAGTCAGATAAAGCCTCTGAAGCCAATATTCCTAACTGACTCATGATAGCAAGCTACATTGCTATGATAGAGTTCGAGAATCATTAATTATTTTCCTAAGAACCACACAGATCTAGGGTTCCAAACCAAAATGGATTAAGTAGGAATCTTCTTAATTCTTCTTATCATTTTCCTTTATCTATAGTGGAAGTGCTTTGTCTACCACTCCTTATCATTATCACTGTCCAATTGTCCATGTGTAAGGCGACTCTGAAACCAGTTATGATAAATGTTCAGTTATTCCAAGGTCAGTTTTCTTAGAAACATGACTATCGTCACCGATAGTCCTCTATATACTGGGTGAAATATAAGTCATCAGATAATCGCTTCACGCCTAACTCATATTGGGCAAGAATTTCCTGAAACTCAATTTCAATGTCACCATTTTATTATTATTTTATAGCAAGGAACCCTTGGAATAAATGACTGTAAAGCCGCACGAGAACCAGTTAGATTAGAGGCTGGATGAGATCAAATAGGTAGCAGGAAGAGTTTGCTGTTTGTTGTAAATAGTCATGGCAATATCAGTTAAAGATACTTTCATGATACTGCATTTCTCGTTATCTGACTCATGGCACATCCTGTATAATAATATCTACAAACTGGCAAAATGAATATCTTAATATATAAATCACAAAGTTGTGTGTACCTATGAGGGGTTGTCTGTTACAATACCACAGCCCAAACGGTAGCAGATAGCGAAAAATTGATGGGAATGGACCCCCCCAAAATCATGATCTACGACCCCAGGAAAATTATCAGAACTAAAATATGTCAAGCCGTTTTCGACGCCAAATTTCTACGGCCTACGGCAAGGGAGTTACGGCCAAATTTCTAATTTCTTCACCAAAATCGGACAGTCACGGTCCGATATCTTAAAATTTGTCGCGACAACATATCAACTCAAAGCGAGAAAGTTTTAGCTGGCCCTTTAGTCCTCATTTTAGGACATTTTCTGCAAAGGCACGGCCAGCCATTCCAGAGCTACGAGTTCAAAACCGGGAAATACAAAATAATATTTTGAATTTACTAACCACTCAGAACGGCCATGACACTAAGGCGCCTAAAAAAGCACAAATATAGACGTGATATCCATCATTTGCACCTATAAACATATTTTCATCTGATGGGGGCTGTCAGGTCCTATTCCACAGCACAATTTCAGGTTTTTAGCTGGGTGTTATATTCATTGATAGGTATGGTGATTAACATCTTTATTACTCTAGGTAGGCACTATTAATATAAAAAAAATATATCCATTGGTTGGTTTGGATTCGAACCTGCACCCTACTGTTTACCAGTCGAGCACTGTACCACCACCAGCTATTTATTTGTCATCATGAGGCTGAGTTCACCTCGAAACATCCAACAACACTTGCTATAACCAGAGTTAGCTCTCATCCGAATTCTGAACACGCCCTACGTCGCTCAACTTCTGTGATCTGATAAATTGTACGCGTAAAGTCCTGACTGGAAAGNNNNTTTGTATAGGTGTCACTAATTGTTTAGCCAAAATGGTAAGAGATATCGAAAAATTAATGGGCATAGACCCCTAACCATAGACTGGGACCCTAGAAATGTTATCAGATTTAAAATTGTGCATAGACTGCTCCCCCCTCCCCCAAAAAAAAATATAGAATGAAACCACAGAAATATTATCAGCATTAAAAATGTCGAGACGTTTACGGACGAATTTTGTATGGAATAATGTTAGCACGGGAACGGCCATGATTCTAATGTGCCTAGCAAAATAGGCGCAGAATTCTGAACATCGATTAATTATCAGAACTAAAAAATGTTAAAGCGTTTTCGAGATAAAGTTAATTTTTCGGTCAAATTCTACAAACTTTAACCGTGGCGAAGCAAGGGTCACAACTGCTAGTATATATATATATATATATATATATGTATGTTCTTGAAATATGGAACAATCATTTTTCCAGCTAACTGAACTCCTTATCAATTCTATGTAACCTGCCGGAAGGTTTCTTTTTTTTGGAAACTTGCAAACCAGCTACTCACATTGACCTCACCCAGCCTGGGTTGGGCCGGAAAAATAGCCAGCATCACGAGGTGCGCGAACTAACGTCCAGCACAACCTTGCTGGACGTTGCTTAACTTCAGTGATCTAACGGAATCTGGTGTATTCAACGTGCCATAGACGATGCCTTTACCGGAAGGTTTGTAGAACCATCTTATTTGGTACAGCCCATTTCTAAGAAACTCGCTCTGGACGGTGAAGTCTGTAGATTAACCAAGAACGATATGCAAACCGCCTTAGAAAAAATCGAAAAGGGGCCGAAAATAAATATTAGGAACCTACTAGAAGGTAGTCGAAGATGGTAAGAAAGGTACACTCCTCCACTGAGTTATCTGCACTGGAACATAATAGGAATTAGTTATGTTTCTGTAAGAATCCGCAGGAAATATTTTTTAACAAAAAACCTGATAAAAATATTAAATCATAAATTTATCCTCTAAATTTTCAATTCCTTCAGCTAACCAAATTTTAAGGAATTAAAAATAATCTTCATGAAAGTTAAAAACACATTTTTAATCTTGTAACTAGTAACTTGAAAAATGCCTTTGTTTGCTCGAAAAACGAAAAAAGACGAACATCTTCTGGAGAATAACAGCACAACTGATCACAAATCTAAAATATGTAACGGTACAAATAATGGTTCTAATAGTAGCATGGGTGAAGATAATAAACCAAAATTGATTTTCCATTGCCAACTTGCCCATGGAAGTCCGACTGGACTAATATCTGGATTCTCAAATGTTCGTGAACTTTACCAGAAGATTGCGGAATGCTATGAATTTCCCTCAGAAGAGGTAAGTTTTCTGTTATTGTTGTTCATTTTATTTCACATGTTTTTTTTCAAGACCCATTTTGAATGAAACATCTTTCGGAAGCAAATTTGAGTGATCTTGGTATCATTCTTTCTTGTTTCTAATAATATGATGTTGCACGATCTCAAGTCATAAGACCTCGGTAACATATATATAGTTTGGTGATTTTAAAACTCCACAAAAATAACATATCGTTAAGAATAGTTGCAGACATTTGTTCAATATAGGTACAGAGCTAACTAGACTTAATGATTAGAGCTTATTGTAAAGTGGCGTTTACACTGTCTGAATATCCCCGAGCATCGAGCATTCGTGATCGTTGCTCGCCAGTTTTCAACGAGCACGAATACAAAAGAACCCTCTGTTCACACTGCTTGAGCATTTCTGACGATCAGTTACTCGTGAGGATTCGCAGCGAACAGATGGCACCCGCGCTATCCAAAATTGCGTTTTCCGCAAAGATTATCCTACTGAAGGAAGCCAGCAAAGAAGTTATCTTGTTTTTCACGGTGTTGGACGATGTTTCCAGATGGGGAGCAACAGCTTCCCATGCGTTATTTTGTCATTTTAGTAAAATAAAATTTATGGTCTGGCTGCCACAGCTCTGGGTGCTCCGCATACGGAGAAATTTAGCAAAAGGCACTTTTTATATTTCCACTCCATCAGTCAAATACTAAAAAGCAACAACTCCACACACAAAATAGGGGACGTGTATCCTTCAACAGCTAGGCGAGAACTAGATTCATAGAACATCATTCGACGAATCTCCGGGTGTTTACACAGAGCGAGCGGCGAACGAGCATCCCTTTGATAATTCGCCGGAAAACCGACATCGCGCGGATCAGGCTCGAGCACGAACGACCATTCACTTCGACCTTGATCGGCTCGCGGCGACTGTTTACACTGCCTGAGCATCGAACGAATGCTCGTTCGTCACCCCTGTTCGCGACGAATGCTCGGGCAGTGTAAATGAGGCTGAAGGTAATTCTACATTCACTTGAAACTTTAAAACTGGCCACATTGACCTCAAATATCAACCAGACTAGGTTGGACCAGGAATAGTCAGCATCACGAAGGAGCGAACTTTCGTGGCCACCCACTTTCTAAAACCTCTCTGGACATTGCTTAACTTCAGTGATCAAAATGGAAATAGTGCATTAAACGTGCCATAGACGGTGATTCATTTAAAGCTTATAGCTCAACATTCTCAACGCATTCAAAAGTTAAGTTGGGGGATCAGATTTTATGATGTCCCTGAATATTATATTGTGAGGATTAAGAACCTGAGTAACAAGTAGGTAAACAAATACATGCAGAGATTAATACAATGTAGGTAAAAGAAAGTTCATAGGATGTAGGTACCTGTATCTATTCTGTCAAAAATAATATTAATATTTAGATGTTAGCATTAGGCTCTGTCGTTATAGGCATTGAACTTTATACCAGAGATAGCACCGAATAAATCAAGTACGTATCTACAAAGGGTTCCCATTTTTGCATACAAAGGGTTCCCATTTTTTTATATATTTATTTTGTGACGTACCTATTGTATAAAATACGTTGTCCTTAATAAATGTCTAGGTTGAGACCAATAATAATAATCACAATCAGTCAAAATTTCAACTGACAACCCCATTTCTTGAAATATGAAATTACGTTTTCATTCTACATTTTTATTTGTCTCTTATTGTAATGCTGTGTTAGTTAGGTATATATATTTTATTTTTACTGTCAAACTTAAGAAAACACCAATATACCTAAATTATTGCACAAATCATTCAAAATTTCAAAAGAAACTGGCAAAAGAAACCTGAGATGGGAGTATTATGATAAAAAGTCGTATCTACAGTCATGAGGTTAAAAATAGGTTTGCGTTGTTATGCTACAGTATACAGAAGTGATTTCTGGGCTGACTATCGGCAAAATATTATGAAAATGGACCGATTTTTTTTTCTACCTAAATGGAGACAAAACAAAATATTGAAACTGGTTCGGTACGAGTATAACAGTAGTCTACCTCATGCGCGGCTTTAACAGGTTACATAATTGTAACTTATAACAGCGTTTTTAAGTTAACATAAGCAAAACTTGTTATTATAATTAGGAATTATTTATCTTTAGACTGTCTTTTGACCACATACCTAACGTTCTGCATAAGATAAAGCAGCTTGCCTGAGCTCTACGCATCGTAAATCAGGAGAAAGCCTGCTAGATTTACAGTTAATAAATCATAATATTACTGTGATACAAAATATGGCAATAAACAAATAATGGAAAACTACCAAATCCATATTGCACGCTGCGGTTGACTTTCAATGAACCGCAAAATGTATTATTTTTACAATAAACTAACATTAAAGTACGTTGCTTATCAACTATACGACTCATATAATAGGGTAGTATTTCTTTGAAATTTAGACTTCACTCACTACATATGACCATGATACTTTAGGTATGAACATAATATCATGAAACAAACAAACAAGATATTTTAAGAAAAATAACTTTACTTCGTTCAATCTATGAAGTGGATTGGGAATCTTAGAGAGACGAGAATTACCTTGGGAAAGTGGAGAAAGGGGTACTCCAAAATTAACATGGAAAGATAATATTGAAGGGAATTTAAGAGACGGAAAAAGGAGGAAGTGGCTTTTGGATAAATTTAATATAATCAAGAAATGCATCATTGACTCCAAAATAAAATTTGTTAAAGATGCATGAACATGAAAAAGGGAGATAGGTACCACTGGTAGCAACGTAATAAGAGAGCAGGGAAATAGCAATCTTGCAGCATTTTACTATTGTCAATTTTGGTTGACAATCCCGAGTTAGATTATAAGTATTTTTCTTGTATCAGTGTTTTTTTTACATTAAGGTTCAATTAATTGTCAAACTAATGGTGATAAGGCGGCTTGAAATATTTGTGATGTTTGGCTGAAACTATAGAGATAATTTCAAAAACCTTTAATTTGTAGAATGGTATTTTCAAAAGTATCTGGGAGCCGAGATAATTTTTGTTTTTACACAATGGATTTCCCTATTTTCTTTTGTCAATTTAAATGGAATGATTTTTGAAATGAGGTTCATAACCATCATCATATATCTATAATAATAAAATATAATATAAAAGGGAAATATGTTGTATGTGTGTATTCATGTGTATGTTTGTTTGTCCGGAATTGTTTGGCCAGAAGGGTAGGAGATATCGAAAAATTGATGGGAATGGACCCCCCTCAAAGCCATAGTCTACGAACCCAGGAAAATTACCAGTGTTCAATAAAGTTGAGCCGTTTTCAAGTTACAGCCGATTTTCGGATTTTTGAAAAAAATCAGAAAATATGCCAGTAGTCATGGTCCAATAACTCAAATTTTGTCGCGACAACATATCAACTCAAAGCGAGAAAATTTTAGGTAACATCTTTATCCTTCATTTAGGACATATTTTGCAAAATTGTTACTAGCCATTCGAAAGTATTAACAACCAGTTACTACTACTCCCCATTGTTTAGCCACAACGCTAAGAGAAATAGAAAAATTGATGGGAATGACCCCCCCCCCCCCCCACCAANCGAAATATATGACCCCCCCCGAAACCATACACTGAGACCCCAGAAAAATTATCATAGTTCAAAAATATACAACCGTTTTCGAATTACGGCCTATTTTTCGATTTTTGTGTGGGAAATCTATGATTCTATCAAAACACAGGGACCCCGGCGAAGTTATCAGAATTCATAAATCTAATACCGGCCGATGTTTTCATGGGAAATCATGGAATACTATTAGAAACAGTAAGGGGTATATAAAAAAAACGATGCGACCACAGAATAATTATCAGAGTTCAAAACTCTCCAATCGTTTTGAGTTACGGCTGATGTTTTGATTTTTGTATGGGAAATCATAGAATACTATTAGAAACGGTAAGAGATGTATAACAATTGATGGGAATGAACCCCCTTCTCAGTCCAAAGATTGGGACCCCAGAAAAATGATCAGAGTTTAAAACTCTCCCACCGTTTTCGAGTTACGGCTGATTTTCCGATTTTTGTATGGAAATTCAAATTATAGCACAATTTTATCCGATATAAATAAAATTTTGTACAAAAGCGGGTAGAGCCGATAAAATTTAATAGAATTGAACACTAAGTTTGTTGGGTAGAACGTGTTGGGTGTAGTATTGGGTTATTGCAGACTTCAACACGCATTTTTTTTTTTTGGAACCTAACCCATTATTACTCCCAACACGTTCTACACAGCTTAACAACCAGTTACTACTCCCCATGTTCTTCATATTTCCCTTTGTTCTAAACAGAATTGAACACTAAGTTATTTGGGTAGAACGTGCTGGGAGTAGTATTGGTTACGTTCCAAAAAAATAAAATGCGTGTAAAACTTGGTGTTCAATTCTATTTAGAACATGCTTGGGAAATATGTAGATCATGGGGAGAAGTAACTGGTTGTTAAGCTGTGTAGAACGTGTTGGGAGTAGTATTGGGTTAGATTCCCAATACTACTGCCAACCCCATGTTCTACCTAGGTTAACAAACGTGTAGGTAATATGTAATCTATATGTGGTATGTTCTGATCGGGATTAAACGTTATTAATGTAAGAGTTTGATTTCTTATCATTTTTTTTCTCATCTTCTCGGAACGAAGTTCGGGTACTCTGCTAGTATATTATAGTTACTACTTCCAATTCCTCTTTTTCTGAGATAGATGTGCTTACCACGATTTTGACAAATTCATACGATTAAACACCTTGCTCAGAATATTTATAAAAAAACTCTTCCAAAGCAGTGCAATATGTTTAATTACAATAAAAAAAAATCAATCTAGCAAATTGAAAATTCCTTAAAAAATTACGAAAGTAACATTTGAAATAAAGGCATAGATTTAATCCCGAACGAACCTATAATTAACCAGACAGATCATGGACCTTCTTTATTCACTTATGTTTTTAGGTTAATAGAAATATGTACGATTTACCCATGTTGATATGTTACAGACTGTATCTACTGTTTGCTATTGATCAGTCATTTTTTAGAACAAGTTCACATGTTTGTCTAAGTAGGTATTAGTTTCATTTCTAGAGTCAAGCCTTTCTCACAGCAATTGAACAAATCAATACTTACATTGATCAGAAAGAAAGTTAGGAAACACAATAAAGACGGGGTCAGATGACGATAAACGAGATAGAAGAACTAGATGAACGAGTGTACGACAATAAGGAATGGGCATTAATGAAAGTGATAATACGTGTGGCACTGTATCACATATTAGCGAAAATTACACATAAGGGAGTATAAGCTATATAATTCTTCTGCCATATTAACTATTAAAAATAACTATGTGAGTTTCTATTTAATAGTTGGGACTCTTGACATGCAATCCTTTCATTGGTGCTTACAAAAGGATCATTGTTAGGGTTCAGTACATGCAGGGCAACAAGGAAACCCTGTTATATTTTTTTATCTTTTCATGTTTCAATTTTATCAATGCCGTCTCTTTATATTTCTGTTATCAAACCAAACCTTGTGATGCTAAGTGGAAGATAACATTGTAGATACATACAAAGGCTACAAATTAAGTCATTTAAAGATAAAGGGGAACCGCTAGAGAGATTATTGACAAATATGGCAGACATTGATTTATTTGGGACACTTAAATCCATAAAAAAATATTGCTATTTTCAAAGAAGTACTAGGTGCCTATATCGTCATAGGTAAATATGTTACGCAATTTTTGTAATGCGAGGAAAATAAGCCCATAAGCCAGAAATGATCCTTTAATTTTATATGACTAATGTCGCTATTCCTTACAAACGAAAATAGTGGAAGCGGATACTCAACCAACAATGGCACACTCAAACAACACGAGAAATACAAAAGATTTTTTTGATTTTTTTTTCTTTGTAGAATTAACCATTTTTAGAGCATAAATCAAAATACTTTCCTCAAAAACAACGTAGTAAAACATTTTCTTTTTGTTTGAGTAATTCATAGTCGACATTTTCAGAACAAATCTGTGAAGAAATTCGAAATTTTTATTAACTAGTTCTAGTTAAAATGCTATCCTATCCAATCTTGTCTCATTTTTTCCCGTCTCACATGCCTACTCTGTAAAATCATCAGGATATAATAATTGAACGAAGTGAGCGTTAGTTTTAACCACGATTTTTCTTTTGTTGGTCTGTCTGTCAGATTCGCCTTGTCCAATTTTTCAGATACTTGGTGTGGTCATTTATTATGTTTCTAAAATTTCCTGGTTACTTTTTATGATGTGTTTTATGATCATAAATCCTTGATGAGTAAAATATTAAAACAGAAATATAAAAACAACATCACTAAAAAAAAAGAATGCTGTTTTTTTAACATCTATTGGTCATTCAAGACGGAGGTCTTGAATGACCCTCCATTCGCTGGAAACTTGCAAACCAGCTACCCACATTGACCTCACCCAGCCTGGGTTGGGTCGGAAAAAAGAGCCAACGATACGTGGTGTTCCCAAGCGGTCATCCATCCAAGTACGGGAACTGGTGTATTCAACGTGGTATGATCGTTGCTATGCTGTTTTATAAAAGATAGTGTAAAAATACATGCTGCGGTTATTGACCTGATGAAAAATAGTCATTGATGAATTAGGAGTGTGAAGAGAGTGTCAACCTCTAGGAGCATTGAATTCATATTTATATAATTATCTTGAAAAATGGGACATACCAGCTATCAGTTATTTTAGTTATTTTATGAAAAATATGTGGGGTTCTTCTCTTCTTCTCTAAACAAATAACGGCACGAATGGGTGCGCTACGCTGATGGAGTTTTAAGTCTTCCAACTGTTTCGAATGTTGATTTCTTCTGATCAAAGACTTATCTCTTTGATCAGATTCAATCTTCGCAATCAAGACATTGATTTGTCAAATGGTATTTCTTTATTAAAAGCGGTCTAACTTCCGTTGTGTAAATTATCTTTGAAAATTAATAATTCAAGAAAAAATTGACCTATGTTTGTAGTGATTCAAAGGCTCAGAGTATAGAGTCGTAACACACATAGTTGATTGTCGTCCTCCTTGTCTGTATAAAAAATTATTTTGTGTTTGAGTAAATAGGAATCTTTGTTCAAAACACAATGCCGACTGTCCAATGTAATATTATAAAATTTCCTAGAAAGGTCTACATCTAGAGAATGGTTATATTTCACAAGCGCCCAGCAAAGAGTCGAAGCCTGTTGATTTATCTACAATCCTTGGTAAGAGAAGAGCGCGAGATAAAGCTTTGCTGTGGTTGTTCGAATAATATTCTTCTTTGCATAGGGGTAATAAAATGAATAGGGGAAAGTATATTAAGTGAATTATTTGCAAAGTACTTAACTTCAAACTTTAATGATTACATAAACTTTCTTTTAAATTATTATTTTACAATAAAGTATTGCCATATATCATTTTCACGATCTTGAGGAAATTACAGATGAACAAAAATTAATAATAAATCATAAAACGAATATTAGCTTACATCACGTAAAGTGAAACTCTGCCTAAACAAAGTAAAGAACTTGATCAGGTTAAGGAGCTTTATTTAGAAAATACAGGACTGATTAAGATTAAGATACTCGATAATACCAAAATCGGAAGTAAAATATGTTGATACTAATTACTTGAGAACAAACAAATAATACACAAATATTGATTGGTAAAATAATTCTTGTATAGGGTTAGTTTAAAACTCTAGTTCACATATAAATTTCATTCTGGTACTCATTATAATTATTAGACACGTAACATCTCCTATTTTTGTATTTCACTCAGGCTCCTAAATTATTTATGACAGATCTCAGTTTTAAGGAATTCTGCTAGATGAAAACATACTTATATGCATAAGTTGTATCAGAATCATTGTTGAAATGATTATGCAACAATGCAGTTTTAGTCTGTTTTAGGTATTCTGTGGATCCGCTCATAGTATCTTCTATGTGGCCCTGTAAAGCTAGAAGTCAAAGATGTCAAGGTACTTTCTATTGGAATAATTAAATAATGTATGGAAACTGACAGAGATGACCATGTCTATGATGGGAATCTAGAGGAAACTGGTTTTAATTTTAATCCATCTATATATATAAAAGTGAATGTCTGTTTGTTTGTTTGTTTATTTGTTTGTTTGTTCGCTTATAACTTACGAACTACAGCTCGGAATTGCACGAAACTTTGCACACTTATTTGTTTTTACCCGGGGAAGGTTATAGGCACGGTATTGTCCGGCCATTTTAGTTACGGCCGATTTTACGGCCGATTTTCCAATTTCTTCCTCAAAATTTTCCGAATTTTGGCCAATATCTTAAGATTTGTCGCGACAACATATCAACTCAAAGCGAGAAAGTTTTAGGTAACATCTTTATCCTTCATTTAGGACATATTTTGCAAAATTGTGACTAGCCATTCGAGGGTTACAAGTTCGAATCCGGGATCGGGCACAATAAAATTTTGACAATACTCATTGTTTAGCCAAAACGGTAAGAGATATAGAAAAATTGATGGGAATGAACCCCCCCAAAACCATAGCCTGAGACCCCAGAAAAATGATCACAGTTCAAAAATATGCAACCGTTTTCGAGTTACGGCCGATTTTCCGATTTTTGTATGGGAAATCATAGAATACTATAAGAAACGGTAATAGATATAGAACATTTGATAGGAATGGCCCCCCCCCCAAAAAAAAACAAAGACTGGGAGCCCAGAAAAAATATCAGAGTTGAAAGCCCTCCAACCGTTTTCGAGTTACGGCCGATTTTCCAATTTTTGTATGGAAATTAAAATTTTTGTTTGATTTAAATAAAATTATGTACAAAAGCGGTTAGTGCAATGCCGATATAATTTAATAGAATTGAACACCAAGTTTGTTGGGTAGAACGTGTTGGGAGTAGTATTGGGTTAGGTTCCAAAAAAAATAAAATGCGTGTTGAAGTCTGCTGAGTTTAGGCTGGGTCTGCGACCCAGCCTAACCTTGCGCAGACTTCAACACGCATTTTATTTTTTTTGGAACCTAACCCAATACTACTCCCAACACGTTCTACACAGCTTAACAACCCGTTACTACTCCCCATGTTCTACATATAGGTTAACAAACGTGTATGTAATATGTATTCTATGTGCATACTCTGATCGCGTTTAAACGGTTGTACCTCGGTGATATGATTATTAATGTGGGAGTCAGATTTATTATCATTTTTTTCTCTCATCTTCTCGAAACGAAGTTCGGGTACTCAGCTAGTACTAATATATAAATGCGAAAGTAACTCTGTCTGTCTGTATGTTTGTATGTATGTATGTTACGCTTTCACGCTTAAACCACTGAACCGATTTTGATGAAATTTTGTATGGAGATAGAATAAACTTTAGGAAAGGACATAGGCTACGTTTTATCGCAAAAAAAAGTGGGTTGGAACTATAAACGGCCATGCCTCTAAGGCGCCAAGCGAAGCGGGCGTATTCTGCTAGTGAATAATAAATATGGCATATTCTAGGATTTGTCCAGATGCAAACTAATTTTCCTGGAAAAAAACAATTTTGCCTGTAACGTCGTGCATTGATGAATAATGTATTGAGTGGACTGTTATAAAACAGGTATCTACGTAGACATACTGTTAAGTCATAAAATAGGTACTATTGGGTGTAATGTTCAATCGTTTAATCAGTTTGTAAGAGCTCCTCGTTATACAGAAAGATGACATTGCAGTTTTCTAAATAGATTGATGGTATTGAATATTCCATGGTTCTTTAGGTATACCTTTATTTGGATTCCTTTAATGTCAAAAAACTATTAATTTTTTCAGTAAAAGAAGTGAGGACCTTTTGAATAAAATATCAAATCTTGTAATTTGATCTGTTTCACTTGTTAGGTGGTTGTCATTAGCAATTGACATTTCTTATGACGTCCCTAGTGCAAACAGCCACTACCATCGAATATGATGATGGTGGTTTATAAATACGAGAACATTTCGGTGGTCTCTAGCAGATGATAAACTGAGTGTGGACGCAGTTTTGCGATATTATTCGCTTTCACAATGGTTTTGATTTGTTCTTCCATTCTTTCAAACTTGAATGATCCAAAGCATCTTAATATAGTCATAGAACAATGAAGTCCTTGATTCATGCGTGTATTCAATCTACGAGTATACTCGGTGTGTTAAAAGCTCTTCAGGATTTTCACCGTTTTCCGCTTCCAGACGTAATATAACGTGTTATGGCTTAATACAACATATTAGGTCCTTTGAGACGCTCGTTTTGTCCTGCATTAGATGTATACTTACCAATTAGCTACCCACATTGACCTCACCCAGCGTGAGTTGGAACCGGAATAGCCAGAATCTCGAGAGTTTGAACCTTTGTAGTCAAACATCAAGCAGTACTACATGTTGCTCAACTTCAGTGGGCTTACGGAAACTGGTGTATTCAACGTACCATGAATGGTGGTATTAGCATTGTTTTTTGATGATTTTTTTTACAATATACCTATTATGTGAATAATACATTTCCATTTATTTTGCGAATCTAAATTAAAAATGATACCTTGATAGAAAATAAAACAAAAAATGAACCTACGCTTGGAACTATCAGAACTGTCCCACCCTCATCCGAACCGTAGGTGTTAGTTTAAACTATATCTTTTAAAATAACAGATGATGTTTTATATATAAAATATTGGTTGAATTAGCACAAATAAATGTTCATCACACCATCATTCAAAAAGTTACGATGTTAGAGTATTTATCAGATAATAGTCTTAAGATCCCATCAATCAGACCCCTTAACAACACCAATGTAGAAACACGTTAGGGATGTCAGACTAAGAAGACTAGAAACTATATCTTCTTAGTGTTTGTTGATAGTCCAGTCCCACTGAATATTGCTTAATTGATGTGTTGTTTGTTTGCTTGAAGAATAATTAGTCGCTTATTAATTATTAAAGTATACACTGCACTCCCGAATAAAATGCTTTTGTTTATCTAGACGTAAATTGATGTCAATCTTCGTTTTTGCTTCTTGATCACTTCTTCTTAAATTTCATTGGTTTATCTTAATAATGGTTTTACATTTCATACTGTTAATTAGGTATATCGTAGTTTCTTCAATAATTTCTTTCTTGTTGATTGATTACTTCTACTGGTGCATCATCAGTCTCTCGATCATCATTTACAATCCATTTTTTATTCCAAATCATTAGACTGCTCAGATATAATATTTGGATATTAACTCGAGCATAAAATGGATTTTTCATTTCATAATCTGCGCATTAAGTAATGTCTGGATATACGTTTTGATGTACAAATGTTTTTACTGTTCTTTTGATGATTGTTGGGTGAACGTTGGATGGTATTATTGACTCGCATTCGTATTATCTTGAGCTAAATTACTGTTTAATTCATTTTGAGGAAATCATAAGCGTCCAGACCTCCACAGGGTTTTTTGTGTCTGAAATGAAGCTTAAACTCATACATGTTGTTTAACATAGTTATATTTACAGTCATATAATGTATGGTTGTAAATTATGATGAATAGGTAATTTATCTAGTTAAATATTCATGTCTGTAATGCCGAAATAGGGCAAAATAGCGAATAGAGAAAGTGTTTGAAATAATTTTCATTGAGTTTATAAAGTACCTACCTACACTCTAATGAATTTTGCCTTAAAAGTCATAAAATAATAATTTATGTTGTAAAGATTCGCTGCTTGTAAAATTGCATCGTCAGTTAATTTGATCATTAAAATTGTGAAGACTTCACATTATATTGTAAGCATTTTATTATTTATGTAGGTATGTATTTTCTTTATTTTGCGCACGGATTTTGAAAGGCCCTGATAATATAAAGGATATAAAAAATAAAATAAAAGAGTTTTAATTGAAACTATTTAGGACACCCCTAATCTAAGTATATAGTTTAAATCGCCTAAATTTGAAAAATTAATTAAAAATCTTTGTCGTCATATTCATATCTTATATTTTTGATAAAGGTCTATCAGAGATCTCATTTACCTACTATTATTTGAATTTTCACAATGTAGCTGCCGTACACTTGGATCTCACCACTCTATAATTATCTATGTTACAATATAGGTACTTGCAAAGGTAATCAATGTGAAATAATTGTAGATTCAATAAAAGTCATGGCAACCATCGACCAAGCTAATACTCGGCACTTACCAGCAATAGGAATATTTAATGTTGTTATTTATTCTATTTTACATAAATTCACAACGCACGTTGATGTTCTCATGTTACAGACAACACTCTTTCTTTCTGTGTGCGTTATTTCTTGATTAGTATTGTTATTATATTGATGGTTGCATCATTGTTCAATAAACAGAATCATTATTCAATAATAATATCAGTGTGTCTTCTTTTGAAATTGGGGTCACAAAAAATTATCGTACAGAGATGAAAAATTCTTCATTGATTAGATTTGAGAAAGTGGTTATACTGTCATTGAAATTCTCATCGTTGAATTTTTATATAATCTTAACACTAAAACAGCAGCGTAAATTGGGATTTTCACCATGGTGGCGGTGGCCCATGGTCCATCTGTTAGTAACAAAAGATAATATGTCAACTCTATTCAATTACGTACCTAACCTCGGGTTTGGTCGTTTTGGTTACCAAATTTACATTTTACGTGCATATGACCAGAGCATTTAAAAGTAGCACTATAAAATATTCTTGACGTAAAAAAAGGACTTCAACTAGCAAAACATAATATACAAATACATATATGCACCTAATTATGTTTTGTTAGTTGGATTCTTGTTTTTACTATGGTAGGAGGGAGAAACTCTCGTTTCTACTTTTATGAAAAGGCAGAAAAGGTAACATTTGCTAGGCACTTCTAACATTTTTTTTAAATGAGGACTAAATAAATATTTTGTATTTTATTTTTGTATCATCAATTCGTCGCCATCAGAAATTACAGTTTTTTAAATGAACGAAAGATAGGCATATGAAGACACGTCATTTGAGCATGTACAGAAATTGATAAACTTTCGCTGAACCTCACATAATGAATTATGGGGAACATGCGAGCATGGCCGTATCCAGGACGGGATTCTAAGGGTTCAACCCTCTCCAAATTTTTAAAAAGGTTTGATTTTTCTTATAATCTCTATAATATGGTAAAACTCCCTTTACATGATCCCTCCGATATAAAATCCTGGATACGGCCCTGATGGGGAAAGACGAGTTCAAAAGTTCAAAACAATTTTATGTTAGATCTACATAAAGAGAAAAAAATATATTTAGCCTGTTTAAAACCTCGGCCATGAATGCGAGAGATGTCGCATTCCCATATTTTATTAAAAAGATAACTAACTATTGAAAAAACTGACATCGAAATTTTTACTTTCTTACAATACTTTACACTCCTACCACATATGTGTCTCATTAAGAAAGGATTGATTTTATGTTTGTCGCCACTCGTCATGATGAAGTATGAGGCAAGAATCCTTACAAGTGAATAGACCTACTGATAAGAAGCACGAAGTAAATTAATATTTCCATTGATTGACCTATGTATGTTATGTAAGTACTAAGTATGTATGGCTATGTTTACGGCCTTCCTATGAAATACAAAGTCATATGAACATCAGTAAAGGTAACCTTTGAATTTGTATCTGTTCTCGAGAGCTCTCAATCAATGTGTTCTCGAGAGATTTTTACCATCGAGACAATTTTGCCTATCCATAAAAACGCAGAGCCTGTGATTTGTTTTAAAGGTATGATTAGGTTACGTTCATACGGCATACGGCCATGTCTCGGCGACAAGAATACTGAATCTCGATATAGTATGGTTACAGTGTAACCACACTATACATGAATCAATACCAGGGGCGTAGCGAGGGTGGAAACTGTGGGGGGGGGGGTAAACTATATGAAAATGCCGATTCACCACTGCAATTTGCCGACTGCATATAAATTCATATAGGAATGAAATCAGTAAAATCTTTGTAGGTGTGAATTCTCACTGAATTTTATTGTGAAATTGGGGGGTCACCCCCCCTCGGAGATGAAAATGAAATGGAGATTTAATAGTTCCCATTTTAGTGGTATTTTTTAGATTTTTTATTCTGAATTTTCTCTTTCTATAAAAGTATAGTATATAATCCTGCAGATAATTTGGAAATATTTTGGCCTAAAAAAACGTTTAGACGGGAACCCGAAACCCAAAAAAGAGATAATATATGTCATTTTCTATTGCTTTTGAGCCATATTTTCATTTTTGAAGTTTGGAAATATTTGGAGCCATAGGATCCAAAAAACCGATATGTCCGATGTTCCACGTAAGACGTATGGCGTACGTACGGAATCGTGTGCAGAGCTCTGGGAGCCAAACCGCTGGTCCGATCAATGGTAAAAAGCCCGACCCATATTTTTCTTTTTGTCGATATCGCCCCAGTGCCCCGAACTACATAACCAATTATGATTAAATTTGGTATTCACAGTCACCAGAGTAATTTATTGGATATTTTTTGGTATTTTATAGAAATTTCGGTTTTGGGGCACCGGCAGGGTCTCACAAATGTAAAAATACAAAAGTCGTTTCATTTTGACATTATTTGTAATATTGATTCACCCGAAAAATTTGGTGTGTACAGTCACCGAAGTATTTACCTATTAAAGTTGACAATGAAAAAACATAACAGTCACCTAATTATTATATTTGACAATTATTGTTTTTTTTTTAGAAATTTCGGACCTTGAAATTTGCGCCCCTGAAAACTACCACTCCAGGTTCCAACCTACTCAGCCACTTGCATAATTCTAAGAATAAAAAAAACTCTGTTAATGTGACACATGGGTATATTTTTTAAAATAATACTATGACGAAAGAGCAAAGTCCGCAGCAGAAGCGACAGATTTTTCAACGGCAGATTCGAATTCTGCGGTGTTTTAAGAGCAAAAATTTTTCATCGATTTCATGGATGTTAATTTCGTCAATCTTATCATTCAAAGAATTTAGCATCATCAATGCATTCAAACGATCATCTCCCATTGTAATTCGCAAATGATTTAAAACTAAAATTTGAATTTACTAAATGACCGTTCACAAGATGCTGACGTTACAGGAACTGATTAACATTGATGGTACAATTTTTAAAATCTTGTAAGAACAATATGCACTCTGTTTGAAATCCGAATTTCAAACAGTGTCAGCAAATCGCGGATACTTCCGATATTAATGTCAGATTTTTTTTAAAAAAAATATCCGATTTTATCTCCATGAACCGAAAAATTCATAATTTTATGGATCCATCAGTCGGCAAATCGCGGATACTTCCGATATTAATGTCGGATTTTTTTTTAAAAAAAATATTCGATTTTATCTCCATGAACCGAAAAATTCAAAATTTTATGGATCCATCAGTCGGCAAATTACGCATACTTCCGATATTAATGTCGGAATTTTTTTTAAAAAAATATCCCATTTTATCTCCATGAACCGAAAAATTCAAAATTTTATGCGGATACTTCCGATATTATTGTCGGATTTTTTTTAAAAAAAATATAGGATCTTATCTCCATGAACCGAAAAATTCATAATTTTATGGATGAATTATCCGCGATTTGCCGACTGCTAGAGAATGTTGGGGGGCGTGTCACCCCCCAACCCCCCAGTCGCTACGCCCCTGATCAATAATAAAAAAATAAATAATAATACTGCTTATTTATACTGCTCGAATGAGACTAACGGGCCCCTTTACCCCAGCATTAGCTTGTACTATTATTGTGGTCAAATTCTCAATTAATTGAGAGGATAAATTCTACCTTGGCTGGGGTTCGAACCGGCGACCTCCTGATTACCAGGCGAGCGCTTGACCACTGAGCTACCAAGGCATATATCAATACTTACACTTGTCAGCGAGGCATGGCTGTATGAACGTAACCTTACAATACTAGTATTATTAGAAGCATGCATGATCCATTACTAAAACGATTTTAGGGATCATTCAGACAAACCCCAGTTTTCTAGCTCCAAAAATAAAGATCCGATAAAAATACCTTTAAACCGCTAAAAATAGACACATTCAATTTGAAATCATGCTTGTTCAAAGAGGTACACATTGTATTTTTGATCAGAAGTGGAATTTTCCTGATCTTCAACGCTTAGGATACCTGCATCAACAGTACATCCAGAAGAAGTTCGAGTAGATAAACATAGTTATAAAATTAATAAAATGGCTGGGTGAAAGGAGATAACTTGTGATGTCGGATATAATAAATATTTCAGGGGCATATCGTAGATACATAATATATTACGAGTTTTGTTCTTCCGGTCAACAGCAACGTAATTTACAATATTAGATATCTATATAGTTTCCCAAAATGATAAATGATATGCCTACATAGATTGATCTAAAAAAGCGAAATGAAAAACTTTTTTCATTTCGTTGTTTCAAAGGGATCAACAGACATAGCTTTGATTGGGCGTAGAAAATGGTAATAGAAAATTATTGCTGCTGGGTTCAAACCACAGTGAGGTTCAAATTTTTATTGTGTTACCGGGTGCAATCATATTTGTTTGCTCCCGTGAGTTACATTAAAATAAGTAAATTGAAACATGTGATTATTATTTAACAAATTTATATTAGACATCCTATTGGTAACTTTAAAAAACACTACCGTTATTTATGACGAGGATTCACTTACTTTTTCACTTCCGACTCGAGTTTCGTCTACTTCGTAGACATTTTCAAGGAAACTAAGTGAATTCTCTTAATATTAACTCCCTCCCAACTATTATG
The DNA here is from genome assembly GCA_012654025.1 of Pachypsylla venusta. NCBI lineage: Eukaryota > Metazoa > Arthropoda > Insecta > Hemiptera > Aphalaridae > Pachypsylla > Pachypsylla venusta. The sequence goes on along the minus strand of CM022874.1, from coordinate 20,695,934 downwards.
AGATAATTTTTAAGTGCTACGTCTACTTCGTAGACATTTTCCTTGAAAATGTCTACGAAGTAGACGAAACTCGAGTCGGAAGTGAAAAAGTAAGTGAATCCTCGTCATAAATAACGGTAGTGTTATTGAAACATGTGCTTTGAGAGGAACTTTCAGTAGTATAGCTGTAGCATCAATAGTTGAATTAAGAGATAAAGGAAAGAGCTATTCTTGAGCATTACTATGTCAAGGTTTGACCTGATTTGGAACAACTTCTGGTATTGTTAATTCTTGTTTCGAACCAATATAACCATTCGAAGTCGTTGCTGCGATAAAAAGGCTGAGGATAATGCTTAATAAGTTAACCATTTCTCTTTCTGGCCTATAAGTCTCCTCAGTAGCCAGCGTCTATGACACGTTGAATACACCAGTTCCCGTTAGATCACTGAAGTTAAGCAACGTCTAGCGAGGTTGCACCATGTGGGTGTCCACGTGGGTTCGCGCCCTCGTTATGCTGGCTATTTTTCTGGCCCAACCCAGGCTGGGTGAGGTCAATGTGGTTAGCTGGTTTGCAAGTATCCAGTGAATAGAGGGTAAAACCCCCGTCTTGAATGACCAATAGATTTTAAAGAGTCGTTAAGCCAAATTAAAAAAAAGAGCTCCTAAGTTGTTAATGAATGGTTTGAAACTCTTGCAAACAACATGCTACGAGGATTGTCACATGTTTATAATGTTTGTCAAAGAGAAGTATTCATTTTGCTTCCAAATGTTCATTTCTTTTCTAATCACATTCATGTAAAGTTGCAAAGTTTGTCTGAAATTGCCGTTATATAATGATGAAGTCTTAGCACTGATAGATCCTGTGGCAGTTCTTGATATAATTATCTTGACTGGCTGAATTTTGAATCTTGGAAGTTGTATGTTAGGTACTTTCTCTCTCGTTCATCCTCAACTTAGTGCTTGCATTCTATTTGGTCACAACCAATGAGATCTACAGATTTCTTTCGTAGATATAGATATTCTTGCCGTTGGCAAATACTAAGTGTCCGCTGATGTAATATATTTTATTTCCTCTTGTAATAAATATTAGGTAGATAATATATTTGATTATTATTTTTTCTATGTATTATTTTTTATTAATATACATCTGAGCAAACGGCAGTGCGCGAGGCCAAGTTCCGGAAAGCACCAGTGTATCTTTACACGAAGCAATTCTCCTGGTTTTGCACACCGTCGGATATCCGGTCCTACTGGGGATAGGTCATTGAAATTTTGAACATACATTCCGTAGTATAGTACAATAGGTACTACGGGATAAAATTCAAAAGTTAATATAAACCCGGGCAAGAGATAGATAATTTCAAAGTTGGCTGACTGATTCACTCATGATCAAAAGTTTTAGAACGTCCCGTATATCTAGAGCACTGAAATTTTGCATGAAGTTAGCAATTGACATCCTGGTAAAGGGAAAAATCGTAAAGTTTGAACATTTTAACTCTATGTGCACCAAAACGGTGCCGCATTAGGGAAGACAATACAACGTATTGTAATGTAGTTTTAACTGATAAAACTGAAATCTTGCTTAAATGTAGATAAATGCAATTCAGCGGGAAAATATTTATATATATCCCCTCCCGGTGCTCCAAGACGGTTTTGCTTTAGGGAAGGAGATGCATGAAAACTAGCTTAAATTCCTAGGACGTTGAAATCTTGAAGGAAGATATTTACATTCAATTAAATGGAGAACTATTTATATTCAAACTCTTTTACTACAAGTGCTCCAAAATGGTTCCCCATTAGAGAAGAAAATGCACGAAAGCTAGTTTCATCTGCTAGGACGTTGAAATCTTGAATAGACACTTAAATCAATTAAACCCGAAGAAGATACACAATAAAATACTGCTGTTTTTATTTGCTTTGTAGTGCATATTAATTTATTAACACTCTCGCGCCCGTGGTAGCAAACTTGCTACCAAAAGTTGGTGAATTTTTTGTTGATTTCAGAGCATTTTGTGAAAGGTTCTTTACCCTTACAGCTAATACTAAGCGGGGGCAGAAGCAAAATTAGATAACTCACCATCTTTCGTATTAAGTTTGCTATTACGGGCGCGAGAGGGTTAATAATTTGGTGTTAGATCTCGGTTTGACATTTGGGTCCGCTTAACACAGAAATTTCAACGTTTTCCAAATATAGTAAGTAATCTTTACAAAAAATGTTGACATCTCACAAAAAAATTATCATTGAAAAAAGGCCAAGTTCCAACCGCTCTTCCAAAAATTTCCGCCATGAACGTAGTGATATCTATTATTGAGGCCAAGTTTATTCTTGCTGCTGTTGATCCCACACTTCAATTTATTATTGAGGAGCGCGGCAGCGCTCCGCCCGCCAAGTCAAATACAATGAGCGTTGCACAAGTGATATATTACTTCACGTCACAAAGTGCACTTTTCAGGTCTCTCTACAGCCGCGAGAAAAATATGTGGAGTGACTTTTGTTGAATATTTGATAATCGGATTGGTAGATGATGAGATAAAATCATCAATTTGAAAAAAATNTGTCTCAATTCTTTTAAAGCTATACCGACTTTTTACTTGGCCAGTTTGTAAAAAGTTAGATAATATTTTGCGATTCTCCGCAGAAAATACTGACCAAGTGTAAAATAGGTATTGCTTTAATAGAATTGAGACGGAAAAAGGGCAATAATAAATTTAAGTCTGGGATGAGTGGTGGAATTGGCCTTTTTTCAATGACAATTTTTTGTGAGAGTACTATTTCTTTTATTTTATCTTTGGTGCTTATTTCTATTTCAAGTGTGGGAATACTGTAACTTTCTCGTAACTTGTACTTACATAGAGGTACCTATCTCAAATGATATTAAGTTTAGGTGGGAGAGCAAGTAAGTACTTTACTTACAATTCTATTCAATACAAGTTCATGCTGTGATCTGGAATATGAATAATCATAGGTAACTCATAAATTAAATTCTGGGTTTACTTATGAAATGTTATATTTTGACGACTTTGTTGTTCATTTCTCATCATTATTGTAAACGTTAGTTAGTGAACTCCACAATGCACTTGTATATTTATATATGTATATTTGTATTTGTTACGCGATACAAGTCACAATTTTAATTTGATTTTGACGAAATTTGGTATACATGTTTAGGTATACATGAAAAATATTGCTGTATAGTTTTTGGAGGCCCCCGGGGCCCAGGGGGACGAATATTGCGTTTTCTTTTTTAATTGTTTTTATCTTTTTAGCGGTTTGTTGTAGAAATATATGCTATGGCTTTGATATGCTATGGCTGGTGCTAAGGGCTTTTCGATTTTGAAAAATTTGGGGGACCAATATTTTGTTTTTTGAAAATGATTTTGTAAAATTTGATTAAGATTTTTTTTTTTTCTATAAATGTCTACAACACTGACGTGAACACCTGATTATCTTGATCCACTAGTTAATAGTTTAATTTATTTCTTTGTGTCTCCACTAGTGCAGCTCTAATATCTTGATCATTTCCTTCTACTTACTAGTGCATTAAGATGATCAGGTGTTCACGTTAGTGTTGTAGTCAATAAAAGAAAAAAATATCTTAATCAAATTTTCAAAAAACACAATATTGCGCTAGGTCTCCCAAATTTTTGAAAAAATCGAAAATCCCTTAACACCAGCCATAACATATCAAAATTATAGGTTTCTACAACAAACGAAAAATTAAAAAACATAATATTGGATCCCCTGGGGGACCCAACATTCCCCAAAAATTCCCTTCATGTCCTAAACATATATACTAAATTTCGTCAAAATCGGATGAAAATTGTGGCTAATATACATACACATATACATACATACCGTATATACAAGTGCATTTCGGGATGTATACCTGGGTAAAAGTGAAGTTCACTATCGTTCACAATAAATCTTCTTTGCATAGTGGTGTTTGGTCATCATTTTACCAGTGAAAATGTTCTTTGTTTATGTTCTTTGTACTGCGTGCACTTTTGCGAGGTAAATGTATAAGTGACATCAGCCACCCATTATCACCTTAAGGTCGGCTGTTCGGCATTTTTCTATTATTTACTTTTGCACATGAACACCCCTTCTTATTTTTCTACTTACTTTCAAGAATAGTATTTTTTTTTTTTTTTTTTTTTTTTTTTTTTTTTTTTTTTTTTTTNTTTTTTTTTTTTTTTTTTGTCTGTAATAGAGCGTAAATAAAAAATCTGGTGTGAACATCACACGACTTTCCTCATCTACTTAAAAAAAAGTACTATAATGGGCTGAAATTTTCGATGTCGAGTTTTCAATGCCAAAACACGTTTTGAAGTCCCCAGAATGTCTATATTACATTTCTCGATATATTACACGTCATCCTAAGTTGTAGGTACTTTTCAATTTCTTATATGAAATTGATATGAATTGACACCAAAATTTCAAGTTCTATCTATTACCGTTCTCATTTTATATGCAAAGGTATATTCGATTTCCAATAAAAGCTTATTTTCCCGTTCATGGCATAAAACGAACATATATACCAAGTTTCAAGTCTCTAGCACAAGCCGTTCTTGAGATATCTTGTTCACAGACAGACACACACACACGGACCAATGGCTGAAACTCGAGATTTGGGCTCTGGGGTCCCCAAAACGTGTTTTGGCATTGAAAACTCCACATCGAAAATTTCAGCCCATTATAATACTTTCCTTTTTATAGGATAAGGAAAGTAAAAAAGCAACGGGTTCGCCTACTAATTTTGTGATTATACTTAGAAACTGAAAGTGGAGTCGTGCAACCAAATAATGAGATAAAATGATAAATGCACCTAAATGGCATTGTTTTAAACTATTATTGCATTGAGTAAAATAGTTATTACCAGCTTGACTGCTTGAATGACTAGTCTACTAATTGTTGTAATTTCGCAGTTCTTGAGTTGCAAATCTTATAGACAAATTAGAATAGGCTTTCAGATTAGGTAATAAAAAACAATGGCAAACTTTGTACATGAGGTTATCCATTCACCGTTTTTCTAGTACGGAAGTCCTTGGATATGAGTAACTGGAAGGCCAAGGTCCAACCAGATACCGAATGGTACATAATTATATTATGAACATAGCCAAATATCGTCGTAATTAAGGAGTCCGAAGGTTCAAAATGAAATAAGAACAAAATAGTATATTTAGCTCTGTAAGTACTTAATCAGGGGCGGATCCACTGGGTGAGGAACTGGGGGAGAGTTCCCCCCCAAAAGTTCTGGCAATAGGCAAATCGTATGAATATCTAATTTTCAATAAATTTTCCTCTGCATTACAACATAATTATATCACGGGCGAGTTGAGTTGAAAATCTATTTTCCCTTATAGAATTCACCTTGCTGTTGGAATATTACGACATTTTTTGACAAATTATTACCAATAAATGCATTTTATTTCCTTAGTTCCCCCCCCACCCTAAAATTTTACCCTGCACTTAATTGAAGAATACACTATTTATCATTCTTAAACAATAACATTGTCAAAGTTGCAAAAATTACACTTAGGAACGTATTTTGTATTCCATTTTTCGATTCAACCTACCTTGAAACATAAATATTAAAATGTGTGTAAGGTGTCGAATTTTTCTTTTATTTTTTTCTGGTCGATTCCAAAGGTTTATTTTTCGAAAATAATAAACCCAAATGTCACTGACACTAATATTAAATAAATATTCTAGGCCTAGCAGCGAACTATTTCTATTCGCATTCAATAAGTTAGTAGCAATAAAACGAAATAAAAAATGCGGCCAGGAAAAGGATGTAGGTACCAATTCTACTCTTAATTGACTTCTTTGTTGAGATTCACACTGCCAACATAGTTCTTGAGATAAAATCTTGGGTTCAACTAAATGGAACGTACTCTACTCGCAGAACTGTATATTCAGAACAGTCATGGACAATCAGAGAGAGGTCTCCTTGACAAAGCAATAGCACATATGTTACAATAGAACTCAAGAAATGGATTATGCTGAGTTCGTGCATACTATTGTTCTCAATAATGTGATCATTGCATAAATACACACAACTTAGTTTGTTACTCAAATCATAATAATAATGTCATGGTGACAGTCATACGGGGTGTACTATGTGCACATATGTTACAATAGAACTCAAGAAATGGATTATGCTGAGTTCGTGCATACTATTGTTCTCAATAATGTGATCATTGCATAAATACACACAACTTAGTTTGTTACTCAAATCATAATAATAATGTCATGGTGACAGTCATACGGGGTGTACTATGTGCACATATGTTACAATAGAACTCAAGAAATGGATTATGCTGAGTTCGTGCATACTATTGTTCTCAATAATGTGATCATTGCATAAATACACACAACTTAGTTTGTTACTCAAATCATAATAATAATGTCATGGTGACAGTCATACGGGGTGTACTATGTGCACATATGTTACAATAGAACTCAAGAAATGGATTATGCTGAGTTCGTGCATACTATTGTTCTCAATAATGTGATCATTGCATAAATACACACAACTTAGTTTGTTACTCAAATCATAATAATAATGTCATGGTGACAGTCATACGGGGTGTACTATGTGCACATATGTTACAATAGAACTCAAGAAATGGATTATGCTGAGTTCGTGCATACTATTGTTCTCAATAATGTGATCATTGCATAAATACACACAACTTAGTTTGTTACTCAAATCATAATAATAATGTCATGGTGACAGTCATACGGGGTGTACTATGTGCACATATGTTACAATAGAACTCAAGAAATGGATTATGCTGAGTTCGTGCATACTATTGTTCTCAATAATGTGATCATTGCATAAATACACACAACTTAGTTTGTTACTCAAATCATAATAATAATGTCATGGTGACAGTCATACGGGGTGTACTATGTGCACATATGTTACAATAGAACTCAAGAAATGGATTATGCTGAGTTCGTGCATACTATTGTTCTCAATAATGTGATCATTGCATAAATACACACAACTTAGTTTGTTACTCAAATCATAATAATAATGTCATGGTGACAGTCATACGGGGTGTACTATGTGCACATATGTTACAATAGAACTCAAGAAATGGATTATGCTGAGTTCGTGCATACTATTGTTCTCAATAATGTGATCATTGCATAAATACACACAACTTAGTTTGTTACTCAAATCATAATAATAATGTCATGGTGACAGTCATACGGGGTGTACTATGTGCACATATGTTACAATAGAACTCAAGAAATGGATTATGCTGAGTTCGTGCATACTATTGTTCTCAATAATGTGATCATTGCATAAATACACACAACTTAGTTTGTTACTCAAATCATAATAATAATGTCATGGTGACAGTCATACGGGGTGTACTATGTGCACATATGTTACAATAGAACTCAAGAAATGGATTATGCTGAGTTCGTGCATACTATTGTTCTCAATAATGTGATCATTGCATAAATACACACAACTTAGTTTGTTACTCAAATCATAATAATAATGTCATGGTGACAGTCATACGGGGTGTACTATGTGCACATATGTTACAATAGAACTCAAGAAATGGATTATGCTGAGTTCGTGCATACTATTGTTCTCAATAATGTGATCATTGCATAAATACACACAACTTAGTTTGTTACTCAAATCATAATAATAATGTCATGGTGACAGTCATACGGGGTGTACTATGTGCACATATGTTACAATAGAACTCAAGAAATGGNAGAGGGACCTGAAAAGTGCACTTTGTGACGTGAAGTAATATATCACTTGTGCAACGCTCATTGTATTTGACTTGGCGGGCGGAGCGCTGCCGCGCTCCTCAATACAACTTAGTTTGTTACTCAAATCATAATAATAATGTCATGGTGACAGTCATACCGGGTGTACTATGTGCAAATATGCATGCAAAAGGGGAGGATTATGGAAGGGGCATGTATTTTGTATATAACCTTTTCTAAAAAACAAGTAGGTACCTATCTACATTGTAGAAAAGAGGATTTTCTACAACTAGTGGATCAATATGATCAGGTGTTCACGTCAGTGTTGCAGTCATTAAGAGAAAAAATATCTTAATCAAATTAAAAAAAGTGGGGGCCCTCCCCCCCTCGGAGGGAGGGCTCCCATTTTTTTCAAATTCGAAAAGCTCTTAACACAGCCATCACATATCAAAATTTTACGTTTCTGCAACAAACCGCTAAAAGGATAAAAATCATTTTCAAAAAATAATGGGTGCCCCCCCCGGGGGAGGGGCCAAATTTTTTTTAATTTCTTTTTAAAAAAAATTAAGATATTTTTTTTATTAATGACTACAATACTAACGTGAACACCTGATCATATTGATCCACTAGTTTAGTTCTGATAGTAAGTGTGAACGTTAGTGAACTACACTTTTGACTCCCATATACATCCCGAAATGCACTTGTATGTGTGTATGTATATGTGTATGTATGTATGTTACGCGATACAAGCCACAATTTTCATCTGATTTTTACGAAATTTGGTATACATGTTTAGGGTATGAGGGAAATTCGCTGTATAGTTTTTGGGGGCCCTGGGCCCCCCCGGGCCCTAGGGTGCCCTATATTGGGTATTTTGAAAATGATTTTTATCTTTTTAGCGGTTTATTGCAGAAACGTAAAATTTTGATATGTGATGGCTGGTGTTAAGGGCTTTCGCTTTTGATTATTATGGGGTCCTCCCCCCGGGGGGAGGGCCCTCAATTTCTTTAATTTCTTTCAAAAAAAAAATTGATTAAGATATTCTTTTCTATAATGACTACAATACTAACGTGAACACCTGATCATATTGATCTACTAGTTTATCTGATGTCCAGAATTCTGCGCTTATTTTGCTTGGCACATTAGAATCATGGCCTTTCCGTTCTAACATTATACCATGATTCCGAACAAAATTCGTCCGTAAACGACTTGACATTTTTTAATGCTGATAACATTTCTGGGGTCTCATTTTATTTTTTTTTTTGGGGGGGGGGNTTTTTTTTTGGGGGGGGGTCTATTCTCATCAATTTTTTATATCCCTCCCGTTTTGGATAAACAATTTGTGATGCCCATACAAAAATTGGAAAATCGGCCGTAACTCGAATTCTGAAAATATTTCTGGGGTCTTGGCGTATGGCTTTTTTGGAAGGGGGCATTCCATTCAATTTCTCTTAACGTTTTAGCTGGACAATTAATATTGTCTAAAAAAACAAAAAGAAAATCTTGGAGTTAACCTCCAATTCGTTTGGTCAAATAGGGACAAGTGGTAGCATTATGTGTGGGAAATATTTTATAGGAAATATACATTTATCTTGTCTTTCCTTACGTTTTTCAACACGACCCTTATCCTAAATACAGTCCTTCAGGAGTGAACCTGGAAGATATATTGTTTGCAAAATAATGTTCTGTTTTGATCACTCTGTAGCATAGATAACAGATTGATGAAATATTTCTCTACACATTCATATTATAATCTGACCATGTTGTCCTTAGCTTCCGGTTTCCGATAAATAAAATCAGTCAGCGTGTCTCCCTCCCATCAGATTGTATTTAGTAGAGTCATATAGCACATTCATAGGCAACAATTCACCTACTTGTACATTGTACACACATACTTTATTTAATATTTCCCAGAATAAAAGAGTAACTGGACTTTTAAATGAGGGTTTAAAATGCCCCTAACCCGTTCCATTTGATTGATTTCTACTGCTGTAATTACGGTGTACTTTATTATAATTAACCGAACAAAGCGCTGTATAGTTTTAACCTAGGGATTTTCTGTCTGTTCGTTCCACGATAACTCTCGAACACCAATAATGAAGGGCATTCATTACGTTCATGGAATGAGCTCATTTCCTTTTGGGCTCTATGGGTACAACGGGGGGCTCATGGCAGCCCATTATATTAGTGAGGTCTACAGTTCATAGGAATATTATTTAAAAAGGTACATTGTTAAATTTCAAATACATTGGACAATGCTACTGGTCCTGGACTCCTTGAGTCAGGTGCCATTTTTAAACCAATTCTTTCAATGGCGGACTGATAATATTTGGCACGGGAGGACTACATTACAATTTGAAAAAAATGGAAAACAATCATGCAATTCGAGCGTGCTAAAAATGCAATAGATGTTGATTTTAGATTACCTTACTAATATTTTATTTACAATTTTCACACTTCTAAAGGAGCAAGGTCTAAGCAACAATTTAGAGGAGAAATAGAATTTTCATGCATTCTAGCTCTTTCACCTAAATTTTCATGTGAACCTAAATGCTCAAGGTCAGATGAGAAAGCTAGAATGCATGAAAATTCTATTTCTTCTTTAAATTGTAGCTCAGTCGGTCTGATGACCATACTTATTCAGTTCCATCAGAGGAAAAGAGAAGAAAAGAAAAATAGAGCAGTATATTCTTTACTTCACATTCTGTCAACATCCGAATTTATTATACTTATAAGCATTTACGAGTATTAAAAGAAATTTTCTTTTATTAAAGTACATCGATAAGTTCTGTAATATATCTACTATATATGAATGCTGAAGTGTGCTCGTAGGTTTGTCCTGCTTTTAAACAGAAAAATATGGACTAGATTCTTTAACAGGCTACCTCCGAATAAAAGCCACAAAAACGATGGTATTTTATGTCTTCAATAGATGAATGGTCTCAATAATCACCCATTTCCAAGATTTTTGTGATTCTGCGATACACGTCTCTTCATGTGCAAACGTATCTCAAAACCTATTGAATGGCTGCCAGTCGAAAAAAAAACTAGAGCAACAGACATTGTGTCTATTATGGCGCATTCTGAATGAGAAGTCACCTCCATATGTGCATTAATCATTTTCCTCATTACATCAGTTTCATCATCACAACACTCGATCTCATCTCCTCACCATTTCACCTCATCGCATGAACCATTCATTTGCTGTTCATCACGCTGCAAGACTGTGGAATCAATTGCCATTAGACTTAAGATTGTTGGAGAGTCGGAATCATTAATCTTAAATTATCTATTATTAAATTCCTCCCATGAGTTAAGTATAAATTAGGTAAGATGGGGAATTTCCAAGGGTTGGTTGGAAGAGAATTCCTCGGGAATTAACCCCGCCCTTTGAATTAACTTTTTTTTTCTCTCTCTCTTTACTTTCATTCTCTTTCCTCTTCATTCTATCTTTATTTATATAGTTAATTCAATAAAGAGTTAAATAATAATAGTAATAATAAACAGTTAAGATGGGGAGACACCCTAGGTGTGCGGTGTGAACTCGGTGTTTCCTCAAAATAATACCACAGTGCGCATGGCTGTGTGATGAAGAAAAATATTAATCTATATCTATATATATAAAAAAAAAGTCTGTTTATTTGTGTGTTCGCTTATAACTTACAAACTACAGCTCGAAATTGCACGAAACTTTGCACACGTATTTGTTTTTACCCGGGGAAGGTTATAAGCACGGTATTGTCCGGCCATTTTAGTTACGGCTGATTTTTCTGAAAATTTGTCGCGACAACATATCAACTCAAAGCGAGAAAGTTTTAGGTAACATCTTTATCCTTCATTTAGGACATATTTTGCAAAATTGTGACTAGCCATTCGAGGGTTACAAGTTCGAATCCGGGATCGGGCACAATAAAAATTTTACAATACCCATTGTTTAGCCAAAACGGTAAGAGATATAGAAAAATTGATAAGAATGACCCCCCACCCCAAAAACCATAGCCTGAGACCCCAGAAAATTATCACAGTCCAAAAATATACAACCGTTTTCGATTTACGGCCGATTTTCTGATTTTTGTATGGGAAATCATAGAATACTATAAGAAACGGTAATAGATATAGAACATTTGATAGGAATGGACTCCTCCTCCACCCCCCCCCACTCTCCCAAAAAAAACAAAGACTGGGAGCCCAGAAAAAATATCAGAGTTGAAAG
>CM022874.1:20657213-20679839 GCA_012654025.1 Pachypsylla venusta | reverse complement strand
AAAGGAAGGTTTACAAAGGGAGAAAAAGATATACAATTGAGGCGGGCACTGTTTTGATTTCAGTGCTTTTTGTGACTAATGACTTGGCGGGAACTTTTTACCGCGAAGTGGTTTTTTGGGGTAATGTTTACCTTATGTCAATTGCTAGAATTATGTCAGTAACACAAGATTATAAATGAAAACATTTTTATTTAACACCTCCTCTCGAACATACCACTGGCACTTTTTGCCGCTTTTTACCTGCAAAAATGTCAATGATGCGAGTTGTGGGGAGCAATTAGACCAAATGTCATCAACTTTTATCACAGTAAATACTAAGTGATAAAAGTTCCCATCACGGTGGTGCACAAGGTGCGAGGGAGGCAGACAATTTTTTTTTTTTTTTAATTAGATTTTTGGATTCTACGTATCTTGAAACAGTAAAACATCAAATTTTGGGGAGGGGGCTATTTTTTAGCTGCTTAAATAATCAACTCATATGCCTGCCACTTTGGCAGATTTTTTTTTAGTTTATGCACTGGATCCACTTTTACATTATGTTTAGGGCACTCCCTCTATGCAGCCATGGCATTCCAGAAACGAGCAAATCGCCCCAAGCGGTATTCGAACCCACAAACTATTGACCTAAAGTAAATGATCTAACCAATGTGTTCAATTGTTCATATAATTAATAGACTTCTGTATTTGGTTCTCCTACTGCATTATGTATACATTGGCGGTAGCATGTGCATAATAATTATGGTCACTTATTGAACATTCACTTCTTTGTTGCTGTACTCATTAGTTCACTTCTTTCTTAACGTTTTACATCTATTGGACGGGGTTAAACCTTCCATTCGTTGGAATGTTACAAACTAGCTACCATAAGCAGCATCACGATAAACCGAACTTACGTGTTCACCCACCAAGTGAAACCTCTGTAGACGTTGCTTATCAGTGATCTAACGGAACTGGTGGTGTATTCAACACGTCATAAACTCTGGCTTATAGGGTATATTTTTTTGATCTTGATACACTACGGTTTACAGCTGCCACGTTGGGCGCATACATACATAGATAACTGTAAGAGTTGCATAGGTATTCTATTAGATATTATTTTTTCTTCCTTATAATATCATGAAAAACAAAACTTGATTTTTCTTGCATAAGGAATTGTTAGATAACTTTGCATGACTTTTCTCTCGATGAAGGTCAACCAATGCTTTAAGTATACAGACTCATAGAGTAGTCTGTCAAAACCTTCCGTCGATATATATCATTCCGGGGATAGACAAAAATAACTTCTGAAGAGGTTTCTACATAACCCTTCTTATTTTTAGAGTGGCCACCAAGAAGAAATCTTTTTGCATTTTTGAGAACTTATTTGGTGCCAGTTTTATATTTCAAAGTCATAAAGCGTTAACTATAAAGTGGCATTACCTACTTTGCATTTCAAATCCGGAAAGCATTGATTGTATGTTGGGCAAGGGCTAAATATCTTGCAAACGATGAAAACGAAAGATGTTTAAAAAGATCCTGTAGTCTCTTATTACGATTAATTCAACGGAGGCCAGAAATATAACAAAATGTTGTATGTTTTTCTATATTAGTTTTAGTTATTATAATTAGTAATGTCATTTTATAATAATTCATTGAGAAGAAAGGAGAGTTTCCATCACTATTTCTTAGATGGACGGAAAGAAAAATATACGCTCAAAGACAAAATTTCATTTATTTCAATAAAATCTGCTCTAAAAAAGTGGTTTTTTATTTAAGAAGAGTTAATCCCGTTGCTGAATTCCTCTAAAATGAAGCCTAAGTTGGCCCCTCAAAAGTACAATTTAATTTTCTTACTTAAAATTTCAACCTTTTATCTTCCTCCGATAGCAAGGCATGTTGCCATAACCCTGTATATTACTTTGTTATACACATAATAGCAATGCTATACACATAATAGCAGAAGTAGTTTCGTTTTACGTTAACTATTATGATCAACATAGCAACAACTGAACTCAACAGTTGACACACGAAGTGTGATATAAATTTTTCAAATTAGATATTCACTATTGGTGTTAATTTTCGACAGATCAAAGTGACTTTTTGATGCTCCGAATGATTTTGTTTCGTCTTCTTGGAGAGGATATACGTGTTCGTTTTGTTTAACTGGGGATCTCTTTAGGAAAGACGTCTCCTGATTACAGTTTTTCTATAGTCCATTGATGGATTTAAACTCTAAGACTTAGAGTCTAAGTTACCCAAAATGGGTTTTCAGGTTAAATAATCTACTTTCCTCTTTTTCCAACAATTCTTCTCAGCTTGAAAAAATTGTTGTGTTTACTGTGATCATTGAATACATTACTCTACAGACAATATTTACTCCTGATATTAATTGATCTTGGTGCACTTAGCTTATTTGAACCTGGTAACTGGAAAATACTCCAGTGAATTAAAAAAATGTTTATGGAATTGTGTAATGTTTGATGATAGGTTATTTGCATTTCTGCAGGTATTAGCATTAATGTGCTTCGTATTTTACTGTACTATTACTGTAACAATGAGATGCAGTAATAGCTATGCAGGTATACATATCTCACGTATGCCATTGTATCTATGAACTTGTTATGATAAAAAGAAAAATAAATAATTCTTTTCAATTAATTTTTCCATTTACTGTTCTAAAAAACTAAATATAGATACTGGATTCTGCCGAACAAAGAACACAATATAAAGTTAAGTATTATCTAGACACAAAGTACAAAGGTGGTGTAAATCAGAATCTTGTTGGGTTTCCTTGTGATCGAATAACAACATCATTTAAGTTTTCGTTTGTTACAAACTGCAGATCCATAATAGTGCTCTTCCATACTGTTTATTTCTGTAAAAAAAAGGCTAGGTTTACATGACCGCGCGGTATTAGTCCCACTAACTTATATGAATGTGTTCATTGGACCCGCGCGGTTACTGCGCGGTCATGTGAACATAGCCTAAAGATCTGAGGAAATTACTACATTTACTCTTTCCAGCACAGGACGCGCGCATATATTCAACATTTCCTGCACAGTTTACATTTTTTTGCCGAGATGTGCTAAAAGCTCTTACATTGCGCTTGCGTCTATAACTAGAGACCAATAGAGATAGGCTATTGTGGTTTTCAATAATTTACTATGAGCAGAGACGATGTTATAGCATTCTAAACAGCGGTTCCTGTGTGGACCATACATCATCTATAGGTACAGTTGAATGTGGAACCTATGTCTCTATAACTGTGCTGCAAAGAGTTTGAGAGAATAAAACTACTGAAAAATAAAACATAAAATGGATATCATGCGATTCTTTAAAGTCACCTAACAGAAAAAAAGCAGATTATAACCACAGACTTTCTATCTGAAAATTTCAATTTTCTAAACGGCTTGTTTTTAACTTCCAAAAGAAAATGAGATTTGACTTTGTCCTCTTACGACTCGGATGAAAATAAAATGTACAATTTTGATGGTTTAGGCCCTAAGGGATAAGAAACATTTTTTGGAACACAATAAAGGAACTTTTACATCAAATCTTAAAATGGACAGGTTATACAGGGTGTAACAAAACAAAAATTTATTAGGTTTATCGAATTTCTGGTTGTTTATAGAATTTGCTGATTTTTGGGCATTTCTTAAAATCTGCCTGCATATATCCATCAATTCATCTAAATTATCACCTCTATAATCATGTTATAAAACATAAAAGAAATGCAATAGATGTACAAGAGAAAGTCACGATTAATACCTGTATGAAAAATTAAGCCCCAAAAACACATGTTAAAACAAAGTCAGGAGTGGCATTATTCCCCCCGCCAAAAATATACTTCTCGCAATAATTTAAAATATTATAATTCCTATTTCAAAGTCACAACTGAGTGTGCAGTGGTCAAGTACGTGGTTTTATAATCCGAGATCATTAGTTCAACGTCAATATTTTAAGATCAGAAGAACTGAGAATGTTCAAGAACCTGATTTAGCGATCCACGATCATTGGTTGAATTTTCAACTGGGGAAAGGAAACTAAGAAAGGAATTTCATGGTACACTGAGATTATTGACGTCCTCTTTTTTTACATCAGTTGTTTTTAAATTATTGCGAGAAGTATTTTTTTTTTTGGGGGGGGGGAATATTGCAAATCTTGACTTCTTTTTTTACACGAATTATTTTTTGGGGGATTATTACAATAAAAAGGGGTAACTACTATAACTGGATTAATGCCGTCAATGAATTGGATATAGGCAATATTCATTGTGTTCATCTATCATTCTGGTTTTATTGCACGTTGAAAACACCAGTTCATCACTGAATTTAAATAATGAACAGGTTTCACAAATTGGGTGACCACGTATTTTCGCGCCCTCTCGTGATGATGGCTATTCCCTGGCCAACTTGAAGAGGTGTTAAGCAAATAAAAGCAATGAACTTTACCTTGACAATGGAAAAATAATCATGCCCTAGTCAACTTATCATAGTTGACCTAGGACTCCCAATCATAATACGAGTTGAACCAAAGATAGAACTTCACTGAAGAAAAACAACTTGTTAGAAAACCAACTCATCCAAGTGAACTGAGATCAGTTGACCAGTTCTCGTTAGTTGTTCCATGTGATAGCAGTAGAAAGTTTACAAGGGAAAAATATTTTCTATTACTTTATTTTATTTATTTTTAAAAAATTTCCTAATATTATATCTAATAATAAATCGTGGTTACATATATAAAATGAAATAAAAATTTAACTTATTTACTTTGAAATTATAATAATATCTATTATTAATAACAATTTTTTAAGTACCTCGCTCTTAATATTCATCACACGCGTACAAGCATTTTGTATTTTTATCTTAATAAAGCACCCTTTGGAATCGTGTCTTCCTTAATTACAAAAGAAAGTTATTTACGGAAAATCAAAAAAGGCAACATGATTTGTTTCAACGCGTTTAATGAATTGTTTAAAAATTTGATTTTAAAAAGAAAATTACTTACGGATACGTGATTCTATTTTTCCCACGCTAAATAATTAATTAAAAAATAATTATTTATCGTGAAATTATAATTATGTTAATATAATAACTTCATTACACACGCATACCAGCATTTTGATGTGATTAAAGGAACCCAGGAATAATGTCGTATTTCTATGTACCAGGATATTATTACAATTATTATCATCTCAGAATCCAAGAAGGCAGCCATAGATGTTGCCATAGCGTGTAAAAAATGTTTAAGAAATTATTTGAAAAATAAAATAATGGACCTAAAAAATATAAAATAACAAAAATATTATCGAAAGTGTTCAGAAGTTCTTTACATGTTCAAGTGTGGTCACCATATAAATTGACAAACACTTGGCTCATTATTATTTTATTCAAGTGCTAAAGTCTTTCTAGTTTTATGCAAAATTTACAAAATAATATACGTGAACGTATATTACTTAGATCAGGGGTAAAATAATTTCCAATACAATATATTGGAAAATCCTGAGAATAAAGTTCAGAATATCCAATTATCATGACAAAGCAAATCACAAATCAGAATTATTCTTGGTCACATGGATCTTACATTTTAAGCGCAAAACGACCACTGGGGGTTTAGTTGCATGAACTTTTATATCCATAGAAAGGAAAATGTTTAAAATGCATTTTTATCTCCTTGTCGTTGAAGCATTTTGGGGGGTCCTTCAATTAATTGGAATACCATTCTGTAATTAGTTTTATTGAATATTTCTTAACACATAAAATCGCTCTAGCAAAATACTATTACATATTTGAAACAGAAAATTTGATTTTTGAACCAATCCATGCACAGTTTTCGACGTACCTACAAGGTTATCTTTCGAAATACTAATTTAAATATTTTTCACTTGTAAAAAGTCTATTATTTGTCCCAAATAGGTTTTACAGGCTTTTATGACACCTGGAGACGTAGCCAGCGTCTGATATTTTATACGTATAAAACGCCATAACCTACAAAATGTATAGTTGTATATTTATATTTTCCTGCCTTTGTCTTTACACCCATAGTTGGCAAAGGTGCAGTACACAGATTTTATATTAATGGCAAAATATACCTATAATAAAGTATTTTAAATACGCCGATTATTCGTATATATGTACCGATATAAAAAAAGATTACAGCCTCTGATATTACCTATGTCACTCTAATTTCATTCTAGGGTTATTTTATTCCAATAATTGTAAAATTTGTGTAATATTATAAAACTCATTTGCATTTTCTATTTCGATACATTTCAAGTACAGTTTTCCAACAAAGGTTCTTAGATTTGTTAAACTCTAAGTACCCAGACCGTACTGTGTGCTATAGTGATGGTACTATGTCTTCTTGTTATACCGGGTGCGCCTATATCATTGATGGGAATACTAGTTCTTTCTCTCTCTCCCTCCCTCTCTCTCTCTCTCTCTCCCTCTCTCTCTCTCTCACGTTAACACCGTTTTTTCCGCTGAACTGATAGCCATATTACTTTGCCTCGTAAAATTGAAGTTACTCTCTTTCACAAAATATCTTTTGGTGACAGACTCCCTTATTGCTATTAATGCCATTTTAAACTCTAACTTTATTGATCCTATTATTTCTAAAATATACTTGGCTTAGTCTGAACTCTCGGATGATTCCAGGGATATTGTCCTCCTTTGGTGTCCTTCTCATTGCGGTATCGCAGGAAATGAGAACGTGGACGAAGCTGCAAAGTCTTCCCACTTAGCATCATAATTTTATTTATGTTCTCCACTTGACTTTCTGCCAATCTTTGGCAAAATAGTTTTAAAAATGTGGCAGTCCTCGTGGGACCTCATTGACCCTAACGAATTAAAGATCATAAAACCAACTATATGTTCTTGGCCCACCAACTAAAAAGATACTCGCTCTGAGGTTGTATTGACAAGATGAGAATTAGCCACACCAGACTGACTCATAGTTACCTATTTAAAAAATCGCCTCCATCTGTTTGTCGTTGCGGTGAGTCTTTTATTAGGCGCAACATTCTCGTCTGTATCCTTTATAGTCGTCTCAGGCGTTCTTTCTCCTCCGAATTTTCCCTGGCCAATGACGAACAAGGTGTGATCACCTTGCTCAGGTACCTCAAAATGATCAACCAAAATAAAATTTAGTTAATTTTTAGAAATCGGCGCGAAGGACATAGCTTCTGCTCTTTGTTAAAGCGCCTAACGCAAAAAAAAAAAAAAAGATGCAATTCACTCCTATCTTAATAATAAAATAATAGAGTTTGAGAGTTTACTCTCTTTAGGCGGGATGAATTTAAACTGATAAAAAGTGGTAAAAAACTGCTAATGGTAAATCCGATTTCAACCAGAAGCTTCGTGGTTTGCATAAAATTGACATACCTATAAAATTTCAAGTTTCTAACACTTACCGTTCTTGAGATATCTTGTTCAAACAACATCACTCTACAAACAACTTTCGGATAGCTCTATTTAAACTTGACTTCCTCATAAATACTCAACACAAGGCTAAAGATCCTGCTCAATAAATCAATAATAAGACAAGTAATCAATTTGGCAGCTCCAACCTGTATAAAAATAGCAAACACTCACCTCCCAGCTTTACGAGTTCAAAAGCATTTTCTTAAAATCGTTTACAACCTTAATCCAAGAACGAAAATGAATTCTCTCACCAAGCCAAGCCAATTTGGACACAAAAAGAAAATTCATTAATAAAATGAACAAACTTCTTCAACAACATCGACCAGCTCAACAACCCAACAATATCAATAATCGGCATAATGGACCCATCAGGAACATAATTTCATCTGAAAATATCTATATATATCTGAAAATATATATATAAGGGAAATATGTTGTATGTATGTTTATTTGTCTGGAATTGTTTGGCCAGAATTAAAGGAGATATCGAAAAATGGATGGGAATAGACCCCCCTAAACCATCCTTATCCTCAAAAATCTCCTTTTTATTATAACTTTTTATAGAATAACGTCACGTACAAAAATTAAATTTCCTTAAACATTATGTCGCATGGCATAATCTATACTTGTAAAACGCAAAGCCCAGTTGGTATACTGACGTACTGACTGACTGAATGATAATCAACGTAGCTCTACGATAGATAAACGTAGATACTTAAAACTTTGCACAAAGGTCCCTTTTAGTATGTAGGTGCGTAATAAGAAAGGAAAAAAATAAAGTCCAAGTGGAAGCAAGTTACCGCCAAAAATGCCGCTATTTAGCGGGTCTGTTTGCAATTTTTTTCTGGGCAAACTAAAAGAGATAACGAAAAATGACCGAGAATAGACTCCCCAAAATAGTATATAAGGACCCTATAAAAAATATGAAATTTGAAATTTTCCGGTTTCTATCCGATTTATGGACGGTTTTCGCCACCAAAAAATCGGAATTGAGAAGTATTTGATACAAAGGTGTTCCGAAGTACAAATAGTCATATCCTTGAATAAAATATTGAATTTTCTAACCATGAGCGGTGCTCACTCTGGGGGTCGGTTCCACCAAAAACCCATAGTTGAGAATTATCACCTCGGAATTAGCGAGAAAGCTGAAATTTTATAAGAAGGTGTTCCGCAGTGCAAAAAGTAATATCTTTGAGTAAAATATTGAATTTTCTAAATAGGAGCCGTGTTCAGTCTGGGGGTCGGTTCCACCAAAAATCTAAAATTGAGGAGATTTAATTCCGCGATCTCGAAATTGTTGTTGAATTTTTTTAACCGTAGCGAAAACAGCTAGTAATTTAATAACTTGAACCCTGAGCTCTCCGTCAAGGAAAACAAATTTTATTTTTTAGAATTGCATACCAGAAAGTGCCAACGGAAACCCATTACAATCCGTAAGATTTCTGCGGGATACTCGTACTCCTGTCATAGGAAATGGTATGAATGAGGTGGCCAATGGCAATATTCACCTGTGTAGCATTTTTATTAAAAAATTAATATTATGGTTGAACTATTATTTATTGTTTTGCTTCTTATTTTATTTATATTAACAATATTGATAGTGGAAATAAAATAAAATTCATATTCAGCGATATATTTCAACAGTCTAAGTATCTTTTAAAGACTTAATTCTTGGTAGGACACACTTAATTCTGCAGATAGGTACCTAAGTAAAAAAAAAATCCTTATTATTTCCACATTGGCACCAAACGTGTGCGTACTGGTATGTGCTCTTATAATCGCGGTTTCATGGAACTGTTCTTTTTTCTTTAGATGTCACGCGTCTGATCAACTGCATTTTTCGCCATATTTTTTAAATAATATTGAAATGGTGATAGTTGAAACTTGATCACAAGTGACATCGGACTAAAATTTCCATGTAAATGTCTAATAAAATATTAAATGACTAATAAAACAGTAATTCGCAATAAAGCAGAGCGTTTATTGAGCATTGTGATATTGCTGACAGCCATCTTGATTGGTCTTATGGAAAAAATTGCCACAGACATTTCATGGTTTACGTGGAATGTGATCTGGAAGCGCCGAACAAATGAAACTGAGGAGGAATTCAGAAATATAAGAGATTGTCATATCAGACTCCCTGGAGAATAACTACAGGGAATTGGTAAGTTATGCTGTGAATTGTAAAACTGGGCGAGTTCTTTTTAACTGAACAAATGTCGAAATCAGAATATTTTGTTCAAAACACATTTTTGTTCACTCGCAGAAAATATATTTTCTCTCTTCAAAAAATAAAAATGAGGTTATTAAACATTTTCTTTCTATTCAGGTTTTTTAAGAAAGGCCTACTAGTTAACACTATTACAATACACAGCCCCAAAAAATATTTTTGTGTAGTCCATTCTTCGTTTATTCATGAATTTCATGAGAGGCATTTATTCTTTAAAAAACGACATGCCTATATTATTTACATACCTACATTGTTAGAGATATTTTCTTTTATCGTTATCCTAATTGAAAATACTAAATGAAGATGTATCCTCCTAATAATTAAATGAGCACTGAAATTTTAAAAATATATTTTTGTACCCAATGGTCAAATTTTACGACAGTCTAATTTTAGAATTTAACTGCGTTTTATCCAAGCCACCAAAAGCAATCCCATCTTTTAATAGCAGTTCAGAACTTAATATTTATTCTTATATTTTTCAGATCCTGTTTTGCACCTTGAACACTCACAAAATAGATATGACAAAGCTACTGGGCGGACAAATAGGTCTTGATGATTTTATATTTGTACATAGAAAAGGTAAGAGTGTCTTGTTTAAAAAGTTTGCAAAATATGTTCTATGTCTGGTTCCCATCAAGTGTAAATAATTGTGTCGAACCTTTGAAAATATGCACGTAAAACGTTGTTACAAAGCATCCTTCATAGATATCAACACGGCTCGTTACCATAATTATTGTGTTCTATTACTACCTCCCATAATATCAGATTTCTTGGTTCAGTTTCAATATTTCCGGAGATACTATAGCATCCTTTGCTTAAAATAATAGACACAATAAGCAGATTTCCAGCGCGTATGCCATTTTGAATACATCAGTTCCCGTTAGATCATTGAAGTTAAGGAATGTCCAGCAAGGTTTTACTTAGCGGGTGATGACGTAGCGCCCTCGTGATGCTGAATTTTCTATCCCAAACCAGGCTGGAGTGGAACAATACCTATTGGAGCATTCGCAATACTGACTATTCGCGGACCATTTGAAAATTAATAACTTGGTTTGCAAAGATTGAATGGAGTGATACGAGTAGTTCTTTGAACAGAAAGAATCAAGCAACGTCCAGCGAGGTTTTATAAAGTGGATGACAATGTAGTTTCGCGCCCTCGAAAGTCTCGATTTTTCCGGCCCAACCCAGACTGGGCGAGGTCAAGTGGGTTACTGGTTTATATGTTTCAGCAGATGGTAAGATGCAAGGAGTTGGCAATTAAAAAAATAGGTATTTCGAAAAATTGATATACCTAAATGCCTGGGCCTCCATTGCAGACGAGTACAAATAACTAGACAGGTTTATGGCCATTCCCTGATGAGCAATCTTGCTTGAGCACGACACTTTTTGAATGTGATTAAAAAGGAGAAAGATATTAGGGTATTTAAAGTGGTAGGATTTTGAAAAAAGGGATTTTTCTTTACAAGATTCCCTGTGATATGCCGCACTCACAAAGTTCAATATTTTGTAATATCGGTTTCAATGCATTCTGTAGTATCAAATAAAATCTATTCCAGAAGTCCACAATGAGAATAGATTTTAGTATTATCATTTATTTGTTGTTGTTTTAGTAGCCGTCAAGCATCCTTCATAGATATCAACACGGCTCGTTACCATAATTATTGTGTTCTATTACTACCTCCCATATGTTTTGTGTTCTATTACTACCTCCCATATACCTCCCGTCTTTCTCTCATAATCAGCCGATCATTACATTTATGAATTCGTGTTTAATAAAAATGCTAGAAACGGGTCAATATGAGATTACTATGATGGTATGGTTCCAATATGAGATTACTATGATGGTATGGTTCCTAGTGATAACCGGTTCTAAGCACCGGGACCATTTGTGATATGCTTCGCTGTAATTTACGCACAGACGGGCAGACACAGTGAAAAATAATCTTCAACAGTTTTCATAAATTCATCAAACATCTGACGTTCATTAAATTTGATAGAAAAAAAATTAACTTTTATTTTCAGGACAACCAAAGGAGATAGAAATTTCAAAGACTGAAGATGCTTTAGGACTCACAATAACTGACAACGGCAATGGCTATGCCTTCATCAAAAGAATCAGAGAAGGAAGTATAATTGACAGGATAGAATACATTCAGGTAATTGAGAATGTTCAACAAACACAACTCCTAGTTTTTGAGACAGTAGATCATTATTTTTGTAGAATAACATATTATTCAAACGCAATATCGGCTGCCATTACATAACACATCGTTTACTATCATTCTGAAGATAAAATACCTTTGCATTTATATTTGTAAAAAGTTTCTGATAAATCAAGGTCAGAGGAGTGTTGATTGAAACATACCATTGCTGAACTTAATATGGAGCTGAGTTACTTAGGAGCATCAGGGTTTTGCTCATTTAGTGAGGTGGGGGATTTGTAACCAGGAGGCTGTTGGTTCGAATCTCCATCCCGCTCCTTCGAAATACTGGACCCAATGGATCTAAGTAATGGTCGCAGTGATAAATGCAGTCTCAATACAGACCTGCAACTAGTTTAATAATATTAATTGACAGCTATATTATCTGACGTTGTGGTATTATCAGCAGTCAGAAATGACACTGCAACAATATGAACACTTTTTACATTCGTGCTTCCAATATTTCCTTCCTCAGGTTATCTATTAGGTCCGCATATTAAATTGGGTATTCCGGATAAAAACAATTCAGTTGATTATAATTTTATAATAAAGCCTGTATGGATTCAATTTCACTTTTCAAAAATTGGGTGGAAGGCCCATGTGATCATAGAAAGTGTAACGAAAAATTAAGTCTGGTGTTTTAGAACCGTTGGATCTGGAAATACTATCCTTCATCTTCATTATCTATCTATTAACATCTCCAATTCTCCAAAGATCTACACCGAATTAAATATTAGGTAACAAATTCAGTATTAAATTTAGAAAAGGGAATGAGCGGTTACACCCTACGACTAAAGCTTTGAACACTGATTCTCGACTAAAAAATACGTAAAAATGAATTGTGTTGTGTCTGGTTTGGAGTAAAGAAGCCTTTCACAAAAAATTGCTCATAACTTTCGGAAGCATGCGAATTTAGAGAGATCAAAGTTTATACTCTGAATGTCACCATGTGTCTCAGAAAAATGATCAATGAAAGAAAAGAATGTAACCTACACCTACAGTAAACGACCTAATGTACTTCAACTGAATTATCTCCGATCACTATAATTAACTCTGCTGTGCCTGATAATTCTACTAAAAATCAAATCGGGAATTATTTTTTGTACTTCCCCTCCCCCCCCCGTTTTATCCGTTATTTCGCCAGGTGATGTCAAGATCGAGGATCACATATTGAAAGTAGAATTTTTTTTTAAAGAAAAATATAAATTTCTAAAGAAATTGAATTGAGTACCTATTTGATTGTTTCAATTTATATTTTTCTCACCGATAACATGGGACTGGAAAATGAAAGAACAAGACAAGAGTCCGAAATATCAGAACTCTGTCATTCTATTTAATTAGCAGAATTGTGAGACTGCTAAACACCTATGTCCAAGTTATGTTCTTTAATAATTATTAATATTGTAGTTCAAAATAAATTACCTATGTACACAAGGTTATGATGCACATTAAGTTGCAATATTATAAATAATCCAACCAATAACAATTGCATAACGCTTATGCAACTGTCAATGTCAATGCAATCGCTTAACCTATTACGGACAGATTACCAACTCTAACTCACACGTTCCGTTTTCGATTTTACAAATATTTAAGGGCTAGAGTATGAGTATACTACAAACTTGTTATCGGCCAACTTAATGGCCTTGTAAACATACGTAAAGCCAGCTTCTATGATATGTTGATTACACCAGTTCCCATAAGATCACTGTAGATAAGCATCATCCAGCTAAGTTTATTTAAAGATAGGTTTTACTTATTTAAAACAATTAAAGTTAAAAAGACGTTAAGTAAAAAAAAATATGTGAATTCAAGATGGAAAATAGTAGAAGCACACAAAGTACATTTTTTTTTTTTTTTTTACAAAAGTGGGACGAAGATTTTTTTTTAAAAAAAATATTATAGTGTGCTTCTATCGTATATTCCAGTCGAGTCAGATAAAAGCCTGAGACCTATACTTTAAGATAGAAGCTGTGATCTGTCTAAATCAACAAATTTTGAAGACCGCTCAGTATTGTCCGGAAAATCCTGACACTAACGATACGTCAAAACTTTCACTTTTTAAGACATTAAAGCTTTTCCTTGTGTCCTAACCTACGTAGTTCTGATTTTCACAAGTAAAGGCTTTGGCACTATTTTATTTTCCTAGCTAATGACTAATGAAATTTTGGTGAATCAAAATTCAAAAATGGAAAGATCAGATTAATTTAATAACTACACGTTTTTCAACAAATATATTTCCTGGTTAAAGATATTATCTACAACTGCCTTCAATTTATTGAAAATCTTGCAAATGAAAAACCTGCTAATGCTGGCCCATCGCCCATCATCAGATGACGATCTCATGGTTGACTAAATTCTTCTAAATTTTTAGGTTGGAGATCACATAGAGAAAATCAACGATGAAAGCCTCATTGGAAGAAGGCATTTTGAAGTTGCCAAATTATTGAAAGATATTCCAAAAGGTACAACGTTCACCATTAGACTAGTCGAACCTATCCGAGCTGGATTCTGTAAGTAACATTTGTATTTTTTTTATAGCAACTTTGGGAGGCATTATTATTATTATTTATTGTGTTTCAGAAGTGTCTAACCTCTGACACATTACAATGAAAGTTAAATATTCCTATCTCTATCAAAATGAGAGAAAACCGGATAACATTATAATAGTAAAAGGGGGAATAATAGGTACTTACTGTATTATACTCTGTAAAATAAAAGGAAAATGGTTAGTTACAAAATATAGCATTTAGGTACTTACTGTATAATACTCTGCAAAATAAAATTACTATAAAATACAATTACTATACATCCTATAGGCTAATTACCCCACCGTTTTACGTTGTCAAAAACAGTAAGTCAAGAGTCCTCACAAGATTGAGTGGATCAAAATAGTGTTCGCAGCAACAGACCCCCTAGCACAGAGAACGTCACGTCAGTATTTGACGCACCATTATGTCAGTATTGGACGCACCACAAAGATTCTGGTTTTCATTTCCACAAAGTTTTTTTTTTCTACACGAATTTGGTTGTGGTTTTTGTAATTTCGGTATCTACCTAAGTGCAACAATTCTAAAAATAGTTATTATATCTAAAGCGGAAATTGGGTACCTACATAGAATATTGTGATGATTTATTTATATTTTAGGCCTTGCCCAATTAGTAATATAATTAATGATTGCTATCTTGTTCATGCTCAATTGATGAATACTTCTTAAGATCTTCGTACTTAAATGTCAAATTTGTATGAATTTGCAAAATAATACTTAATTCGAGCTGCTAAATGCCAGGTCTAGTTTTAGTACATGTGGCGCCCATGAAAAAATAGGGAAAAATCGTAAATTTTTTATTCAGCAGGAGTACATCCATTGAATACACCCTCTTTAGTTTGACCATAGATCAAATGAACGTGCTATTTGTTGTTACATCATGTATAATAGTGGATAGACTAATAATTCATTGAAGGAAAAAAATCTAGAAAAAATATTTTTCTAATTTGATGGAAAATTAGCATGATTAGAAAGAAAAACTGGTTTTCTCTGCAATCGATAACTCAGTCCGTTACATAATATGTCAAGCATTATTATGTAGGACGTTTTTCCTATATTTATTCTGGTGGATTTAGTAAATTGATCTATTAAATACCGCCACATAATCTCGTCGCGTATACAACTTGGCCTGCATCAAGAGTACATGTATAGTGTATAGGTATGTCCACTAGATGAATCCAAAGAAGGATAGCCATGTTAAAGTTGAAGTGATTTCAGATAATTTGTACCTTTAATATTTGGGTTTTCCGCCTCCATACTTTTAAGCTTTTTCCAATTTAATTGGATGCTAAATTGAGGGCGGGGGAACCAAATTTTAAAATGTATGCGTGCATATACATAATTTTATATTTAAAAAGGTACAGGGTGCGGCAATTAGTACTTCCACATTTAAAAGAGCTGGTAAATAAAAAGAAATGAGATATTTAAAATAGTATTTTGTATTCTGAAAGCTTGTGTATTCTAGTTTTTTTTTTTTTTTTTTTTTTTTTTTTTTTTTTTTTTTTTTTATCTATGTTTTGTAAATAGTTTTGTAAAAGAGTGATACACATTTGGAGTCTTTCGCGGAAATTTTCCATGACTCTCGTCAGTATTCCAGCATGATGATTTCTTCCAAAATTGCCTCCTTTAACTCTTTAAGGGTCCCAGGGCGATGTTTGAAGACCTCAGCCTTGAGGTAACCCCAAAGGAAGAAGTCACAGGGACTCAAATCCAGCGAGAAAGGGGCCCACGAATTGTCATGCCGTAAGGGGATCACGTGAACGGGGAACATGTCCTGCAGAATCTCACGAAAACGATTGACTGCCTGGGCCGTAGCCCGATACAGCCTAAAGCTGATGATGTGGTCTTAAATTTGTGAACCCAACTCAAAATTGTTTTTCGATCAGAACTGGATCTGTGGAGTGCAAACTATTTATCTTGTGTGGAACGGAACGCCTTCTGAGTGGCTATAATGGATTCACTTTTTTAAAAAAAACACCTTGACAACGAACGCACCATGCCCGCGAGACCAAAACTACATGTCAATACGTGTTGAATATCATAAATCCTACGCTCCTCACACTATCACTTCCTCTCCCACGATTTTTTGAAAAGTGGGAGGAAGTGCCGCACCCTGTATTATTTCCTGACTGGTGAAAAGTTGAAATAAATAATTAACGAGAGAATCTTCCAAAAATACTTTCCCGAATAAGTTCTACATAATTAGCGTGCTATATAATTAAATATTGTAGTGCATTACAATACACAATAAGAAAACTTTCAATTTTGATAAAATATAATTAGGTAGCTATGATGTGGTACTGTCATTTCTTGTTTCTTTCTAACGTCTCGTCTGCAGGAGGTGTATTGCTAAAAGTAGTTATGTACAATTTCTGCCTGCCAAAAATGTTGTTCAATTTTTATTTCACCCATTTTATAAGATTTTGTTGATATCCTACTTTAGTAAAAGTGGCTTCTCAAGCTGTGATCCTGGGTTGAATTCATTTGAAAATATTGTATTCGGTAGAAATCAGTAAGACCCTGAACATTCTGAACAATGATAAATGTCTAAACCAAAAATTTGGAATAGTTGGTAACATTGCTAATATCTGGTAGGAGCGGGAAATTTTCGAACTTAAAAATTACTCGATGAAATTGTCACCGTTTTTTTTGTACTTTTTGTTCTATGTTTCCTGTTTTTTCCCTTGAAAATGGAGCAGGGAGCTCCGAAACTAGTCGGATGAGGACGTAACTGTTGTGATAGTAAATAAAAGTCTGTTAATATTATATATATTTTGTACTTATTTGTTGTAATGTTACCTGCTACGTACTATTGGTCCCATTATTTTAAATTGATTACCTCCATAATGTACACTAACGTTTAAAATGTTTATTATTCCAGCAAATACAGAACCTATCTGAATGTGGAGGACTTATATTCAATAAAAAGGAGCAGACCTATTTTTTTTTTTTTTTTTTTTTTTTTTTTTTTTTTTTTTTTTTTTTTTNTTTTTTTTTTTTTTTTTTTTTTTTTTGGTTTAACGTACATTGAAAGACCCTAACTTGATACAGATGAAAAAGATTTTTAATAAAAGTTGATTCCTTAATGATGTTTCTACACTACACCATTTTCCTTTGTCTGCTTCCTACTCAGTGTCACCTTCTTTTATAAAGTGTAACTGTTACCCTGCTACGTACTATTGGTCCCATTATTTTAAATTGATTACCTTCATAATGTACACTAACGTTTAAAATGTTTATTATTCCAGCAAATATAGAACCAAGAGGTAATCCAAAGAAAGGAAAAAAGCCAAGTTACGGAAGCGGAAAAGCGACTTTGAGATTTAAAGCCAATGGAGATGCTCACATTGAAAATGAGGTGAGTTTAAATTTCTAGAAAATAAAAGATAACTTGTTAAGATCCCTACTTTCCATAGTAGGTACGTTCTAAAACCGTGAAAACAAACATTCAACAATAGGGATGGAAATTAAACATTTACAAGAATTGCATATTGCATAATGTGAAGAAATACAAATATCAGGCGTTCACATGAATTATTAACAATATACAATGAATGGTATCAGTCTGATTCTGGAACTCCAATATTTAAGAGGCTTAATGTCGATTATTTTTTTTTTACAAAATATTAAAATATTATGGGCCAATGGACCTGTTTATCACTGAAGTTAAACTACGTCTAGCGGACTATTCCCGGTACAACCCAGACTGGGTGCGGTCAATATCTGTTAATGGTTTTGTAAGTTTCTAGTTAGGGGGTTAAAAAAATTGCCTCAAATGACGTCAATATTAAGGAGACGTTAATTAAAAAAATGGGTGTGAGTATTATCCAGCAGAAAACAACAGGCTCACCTTGACAGTTCTTAAATAATAAATTATAGATGACTCAATTTACAATAATTGGTTTATTACTTAATCCAATATTCAACCTCTCAAAATTATGAAATTTTCACACTCATTCGGTGTGACTGGGAAATTTCAGAGTGGTTTTGAAATATACATTTGGAAATCTTGACTTTAATGTTTTGTGGGTCATGAGTCATGACTATAGTATAGTATATTAGTCCCACCAAACTTTGTTAAGTAACATTCGGTGAGGTAAATATTTCCGGAATGATGTCCACTCTGATCATCTACTACAGTCATGATTCATTTTGTTTTGAACGCATTGATTCTTTGTCATATAAAATAAAAAAATATAATCTTGTTCAGATATATTTGGACGCTGTCCTCTATATCTGTTTCTAGTATAATTAATGAGAAATCTTTTTTAGTAAATAGATACTAAATAATCATTGTTTTAATTACTTAAATATTTTTGCAGCCGGATTCAGTTATGCATTTTGGAATCGACAGAATAAATCAATTACTAGAAAATTTCATGGGCATAAATGACACCGAACTTGGTAAGAATTTAAACCTTTTGAACGAAATTTCCATTTCTGTGACAGTCCAGAAATCTCGAACATCTTAACTTGACGAGGATATCTAAGATAACTTTTATAAATCCAGACTTATAAAACGGAAAACCCAGTTTGTATACAGACTATATCACTGACTAATAATCAACAAAACCCAAAGATATCTTAAGGAAGAAACTAGCAATTTGGTACACAGATGGAATTTGTTTAAATGAATGTGGCCAACCTTTCGCCCCCCTATCCACACTGATCCTACTGTTTTTTTCCTGTCCTCAAATAATCCTTTTACTCACGGTATTGAGGTTCAGGGATTGTTGCCGAAAAGCCATCAAAACAGGACACCCTGTTATCAAAACGGGAAATCAACGGGAGGTTGAGCATTTGTATACCATTTTTGCACTTCAGGTTTTTGATTTTTGAAATCGCCAGTGGCGGCCCGTGAATATTTAGCCTGGGGGGCTACATGCCCCCCAGGCTAAATTGCTAAAAATGCAATAGAAGTTGATTTTTTAGCTTACCTGACTAATATATCGAAATTTGAGTCATATTTAGATTTGGTTTCCATTTAATTCCTCTTCCAATGATAGGAATTTGCATGGTAAAAGGTTAGGTATTTATTGACGCACAATCTAAATAATTACCTATATAATTTATTGTCAAGGAAATATTGCTAAATTAAATGAATGCCATTATTTTCCAACAGAATTTAAATTAATAAACACTTTTTATTTAATTAGGGTTATTTCCAAATAGGAAAAAAGTCGAAATTGGTTGCAAAAAATAGATTTTCAATAAAATAAAAAACAATTTTGATAAGAATTAACATAATCACTCGTTTGGTTTCCATTTAATTCCTCTTCCAATGTTTCGCTACCTTTGTTTATAATTTTGAATTTTGCAGATTTGTTATCACAGTGCCATATTTTAAATATTGTTTGCTGATGGTAGATCAAATATTATTTGAGTCGTAAAACTCTAATATAAAAATAAAATTAAAGATAATGCATTATCTATCTACCTACCATGAAAATTGTTTGAATTAATTTTTTAAATTGAATTCCAGGCTAATTTGGAGCCCTAAGCAAGTCGTGGGTTCGATGAATATTTTTTTTATAAATTTGCATTTCTCTCTCTATGCTTTATTACTACGGTGGGTTTCTCCGAAACGTTTGGCAACATCGATTTTTTTCTTTCAAAAGAAACGTACCCCTGTTTGAGAGGAGAGAAAATAAATCGCGAAAAAATAGAATATTATAATACATTTTGGGAACCAAAAATTTTTGAGCAGGCCCAATTTCTATGTAAATAGGATGGATAATTCCTCTCTTATTTTGAAATTAGCGGGAAAAGATCCGAAATTACAAAGGAAATTTTCTAGAATTTTGGAGCTATAAGCATTACGCCCATTTTGGAGCTATAAGCATTATATTATATACTGACTGTGAGACATGGTGAACATGCGATATTTTTCGCAAGTGAACAGCAGATATTTTAAGCAGCTCGCGAGTTATAGAAAATAAACGGATATATTTTTTCAAGTGTTTTCCCTTTTTGGGGAAAGAAGAATTCTTTTGTAGATATAAAATTAAATATTTTTATGCTTTATTTTCTGTAATTTTTGGGGGGGCTGTGCCCTTTTGCCCTTAAGGAGCAGCCGCCACTGGAAATCGCACTCCAAATGACCTTATTTTTTCAAATAGACAACTATCTTTGAAGTTATCATTTATACACGAACCTCAGGCTTTAATCTCACACCGACGCAGAGTTATGATTGCGAAAGAATTTCAAATGATCTTTTCAAAAATGTATTACAAAAGGGGAAGTTTTATTTAAGAAAACCACCAGAAAAAGTTCCTCTATGTAATATATAAATAGATAGGTACATGTTTCAGTTTTTTCGAAATTCGAACCAGCTCTCAAATTATTGAACTCCGCTCCCTTTTTTGGGACTATGCACCCAGAAATTTTACAGTAATAGTCGTACGTAACGTTTGGAGGACACACGGTACAAAATAATAATCAAGAAATTTTACTAATCTACATTCTACTTGTTTGTTGATATTAATTTTTTTTTTGGCTTCGTTCAACCAAGCTCCGATGATGTGCTCAGGAGAGCACGAAACTAGTCAGCTTTAATCAACATCTTTATTAATTTTACAGTCAAATGAAGATATAGTATTATATTATCTACCTCATGATATCAATTTTTTTTTTCAGCAACTCAAATCTGGGAACATGCTGAAGACAAAACAAACAGTATGGACTTTGCGGAAGCCATTGATGGATCTGACCTTGAGGAATTTGGGTTTACTGATGATTTTATAATTGAATTATGGGGTGTCATAACTGACGTAAGATCGGGGAGAATCGGTTGAAATCGGGGGGGGGGGAATTATAANNNGGGGGGGGGGGGGGGGGAATTATAATAATTATTTATTATGTTTTCGATCAACAAATGTAAAACTTTTGTATCTTATCGTATAAAAGGTATTAATTACCGGAAGAGTTTTCCTGATGATAACAAAGGAAAATAGGATTTCTCTGTAGCAATAGTTACCCATTGCAGTTTGAATTGCTAGTAATGATCTTGCCTTCTTTGTGTTAGGGGCAACTAGGTATTGTTTATTTATTTGCTAATTTTGGTTAATTCAAAACATTTTCTTATTACATGGGGTAAATACAGATATGACATTAGTACCTAATTTATGGATTGAAAATCTCTGAAACAGATACCTACTATCTAAAGTGAAAAGCGCTAATACTGACCCAGTTTGGGGTGGCTCCTTGCAATCCCCCAATAGTGTATGCTGTAATAAGGCAAGATTGCAAGGACGTCTTTAAGGGCCCCGGTTATATTGTGTACCGTTATTTGGTGCCTTTGCGATTTTCTTCCTAACATCACATTAACGTCTAAGGTCATTTGAGACGGGGGTTTTACATTATCCCCTCCCAGCCTAGCTTGGATCGGCGTTGAGTCCCATCTCAGTATGTGTTAAAAAATATTTTATTTTGTTAAAACTTTCTAATTGTTAAAAATCTTTATTTTAAAATTTGTAGAAATTTATTTTTATTGTAACTAATAAAATCATTATTTTTAATCAATTTCATCATTTAATTAGCAACTAAATCACTTATAGTCTCGCAAAACGCGTATTTACTTATCCCAAACCATAGCTCATTTTTCGTAATTTTGTATATGTAAGGTAAAAACAAAATACAAATACAAATCAGGCAATCTGCGGACTCCCATAACATGTTGTCGGTTAAAAGCAGTAGGGGTATAACTCTAAAAAATCATTTTTTACAGGAGAGCAAAAAAACTAAAAAAAAGAGTTCTCATTGATGTTGTTTTTTAAATATCTACCTAAAGAAGAATTTGATTAGAGGAATCTGTAAGAACTCATTTTAAAGAAGGAGGAATGAAGTACTTTTCTTATTCAGTTCTTTTTTTGGTGGAATGTACTTAACTTAAAGAAAAATGCGCTCAAAAAAAGGTCTTCATAAATGTATCCTTGGCGAATTTATACCTTTAGTGCAGAAGAGATGTATTTTCAGTTGTTTCTCTACAGTTGTCAAGAGTTTAATAATTTGATCGATTTATATCCTTAACGGCTTCAATTTACAATATTTTATATCCATTCTGCAGGAAGAAATTCAATTTTTTGCTGATTGTACCGATACCGCTAACACTATGTTATAAAAAAAATTGGGATACACCCTTGACGCACTAAAAAACCTATTCTATTTAGTAAGTTTACATTAATAAATTTAGTAACACTACTCAGGTACTCACTGATAGATTCTGAAAAGTAATAATTAAAATAAGT
>CM022874.1:20636701-20656014 GCA_012654025.1 Pachypsylla venusta | reverse complement strand
CTTTTCTTCATTGGTATAATTAATGATTGTATCTTTAGCGCATGCAAAATCTAAGAGCTGTTAGGGTACGAATTTAATTAAGCCTTCAGAGAATCAATTTCATGATAACAGTATAGGAACAATTAGAGTTGTATCTTCTGCAGGGGTATAACTAAGGAAAAAGTAATTTATTATTACAAGAGCAAAGGTTCAAAAATTAATATACCTATTCAGAGGTTAAAGTAAGGTGGTTGGAGATTCTACTTCCAAGAGCTTTCAACTCAAAATGAAGCTCTGTTGTTGAGAGAGAAACTGATAATGTTGATTTTGTACCCATGGAGAAAAGTGCCCCCAAGTGGTTAATATTGAAGATAGCTTAATTCTGAGTGTATTAATCGACGCAGCTTGAAATTTTACATAATATGAGATAAAAAAACGATTTTTGAAAATTCTCGAGTTATACCCCAACTGCTTTTAACCGACGATGTGTATTTTTGTTTCCTTGTAAAAGTGTGTGCTATGCAAAAAGATTAGTAAGTTTGGGGGTGCCTGTGAGCATCCTTAAACTTTTAAACAATATATTTATAGAATTTAGAGATAGTATTTAGGGTGTGTGCAGTCATTATGAAATATAAATTTCAATAAAAAAAATGTTTGTATCGACTGCAAAAAAATATTGTCACGAGCGCTTTCGTCTGTTACGACATTATCAAGTAGACGGAGTCTACTTGATAATGTCGCAGTCGATACAAATTTTTTTTTAATTGAAATTTATAATATATTTATAGTCCAGTATTATTTGTTCAAAAATTTACCACACAAATAGAAGTTAGAAAACCTTCTATTCCAACTTCCGTACTCCCAATGGAGACATAGTGGGTTCAAATATGTATCGCACTCAACGTCTTCCATGAAAATATAGATTGGTTTCACCGGTTCGTGTGAACGAAAACGTTTTTACCAAAATGTTTAATTCTGGTCTGTTCATTCAATATAACTCAAATTACAAAAGCGGATCAACCACTAATTATGGGATGTTGCAGTAATTTACTTTTAGGAGAATGATCTCATTGAGTTGCTGTGGTAATCGCGCTATGTAGACAACGCCTAGAGGCATGGCCGCTCTCTGTGGTTAGTATTTTCTCGATCACGGTTTTGAACTCTGGAACAGCCGGTCATAATTTTGTAAACTTTGTCTTAAACTAAGGATCATCTAAAAAAGAATTTATGATTATGTTGCAGCGACATTTAAGTTGTCGGACCGTGACTGGCTCATCTTTTTCAATAAATTGGAAATTTGGCCGTAACTCGAAAACGGTGTTTTTCCAATTATGTGCTCGCTTACAGTTCAAAACGATCCAATAACTAAAACAAGTTTTAGTTATTGGAAAATTAGGACAAAAATAATATCAAAAACATTTTTGCTCTTTTTAATTCTAATAATTTTTCTAAAATCCGAGCCCATAGAATTAAACACTATATTTGGTTTATTATTTTCAATATTTTTGTTTGGGATTAACCAAATAAATCAATTATTGCAGTATTTGGTAATTAAATTACAATTGCTTCAACACAGAAATGGATAAATTGGAAAAAATATTTTATTTTTATCTGTGGTGACCTGTGGCATCAAAAGTGGTAACATGTATTGTGCAAGTTTGTAGGTAGATACTTTATAAGAATCTCGTAATGAAAAATGAAAGGAACAATAATTTCTATTTTACGTATATAAATATTCGCGAATTTTGCAAATAATCAATTTATAATTTTTACAATAAACAATACCATATTCAATGGATGACTATTGTGCAGATATACCACTTGATATCATGAAAGTATCTAGTAAAAGTACAATTGTGGTATTTACATAGCTGATATTCCGTACTTACATAGCTGATATTTCCGTAATAGTTACATAGATTTTTATTGATAATTTTTCCGTCAATTGCAATTGTAAGTACGACCGAAATTGGATAGAATTTTTGAGATATTTGTAATTAACTTTGAGATAAGAATTTCAATATGTTGTTGGTAGGTATCATTATAAGAGGCAAGTAGTGAATAGTTTCGATCTCCATGTTCACGCATGCGGACACACGATCAGGTTATTTTAACTAAAGAAAGACACAATTATCATGAAGGAGCGCACTGCGAGCAGCATTATGTACATATATCTATTTCAACACTTTCACTTCAATGTAAATTTACTCCTAATTCTGGGTACGTAAAAGTAAGACGGACATAATAATAAAACCTTTACCCTTTGTATTCCTTCTTGACCAAAAATTTGTCATAATTGGTTGTGGACTCCATCAAGGAGTCCTCAACCAAATCAGGAACTGATTGCTCATTGCTCAAAAACACTTTAATTTGCTTGCTGTTTTATTTTAATAATTTGTTAAGCAAAGTATATACATCTATAGA
This sequence comes from Pachypsylla venusta, assembly GCA_012654025.1. Classification (NCBI taxonomy): domain Eukaryota; kingdom Metazoa; phylum Arthropoda; class Insecta; order Hemiptera; family Aphalaridae; genus Pachypsylla; species Pachypsylla venusta. The sequence continues at coordinate 20,653,611 of CM022874.1, read as the reverse complement.
TCTCATGGTTTTTGGGAAGAAGATGTTTGCTGTGATGTATTTGATCTTTTGGTTGAATGCCTCCTAATTATTGTGAAATATTCCGTGTCTTTATCACCTCAGCCAATCCATGTACTCCTTGGGAATTTGAAAATATAAAAAAGGGACTATCAGTAGACATTTTTTCATTCCAGCTGTTTTTTTGTTTTAACTTTTCGACAAATATTTGTGCTTGTGCAGCGACATCTATATTTTTATTTAAGAAAGAACAACACTGAAGAGAACAACACCAACGGCTGCTCTGAACAACAAAGCTACAAATGCGGTAAGATGGAAAATAACAACTTGTGCTCGTACACAATACATTAGATTAACCTTTTCACATTATAAAGAGAAAGAAAGAATGTGGCTAGAATATCGTGCCGAGTGAAATATCAGGTCGGTGAGTTGGTGTCGAGAGAAAAGGTTAAGGATGACCAAGGCCGAATAAAATTCCTGTACTAGTGATCCCAATAGATCTCATGGTTTAGCAAATTATATCTTCGACATGATCTCCAGCTAATGTGTTCTCTTGATATAATTGGTGAATACACTAGGCACATAGGCTTTAATTTTGAGATTGACTCAAAAATCAAAGCAAAATTTATACCACTAAGTACATTATATTTCCAAACAAATTACGTACCTTCGGCCAAAAAACCCTTAAAAATGCAAAATATTGTTAAGTAAAAAATGGAAATTCGAAATGTTGTGCATGGGAAGATATTTTGAAAATCTTTTCTCAAAAGTTGAAAAACACGTTTTCATTTTCATGAATTTTCATCGAACCCCCATCCTTGTAAAATTATACCCATCTATTGCACCTGAATCACAAAAATTATCACACCGGTCTAATTAGATCTTGTTTTGAATGGTAATATAAAATATGTAGGTCTATTAATTTATGTTTTTTTTTTAAATATAGACATTTTTAAAATAAATTGTCTATCTCATTCTTAAGTGAAATATTCTTTCAAGTCATATTAACTTATTGAACTTAATTTTTACTAGAAGAAGATTTAAACTTAATTTTTTACGAGAAGAAGATTTTCCGCTGAAAGGTTGGCAGTGTGTAGGTACCTACTGTAGGTATTATTTGTTTTTAAATTTTTGGAAAACCTTTAGGTACCTATAACTAAGTTAACCAATATAAAGTCTCAATCAACAACAGCTATACCTACTCAGTAGATTAAGATTTAATCTAATATACCTACAGGACTATCATCGGACACGATCCCAAATGGCCGTTGTATATACGGTCATTCTGATACTTGTGTCATTGGTATTGGATGATATGATTGATTCTAAATTCTTATACTATCATCGGACAGGATCCTAAATGGCTGTTGTATATACGGTCATGCTGATACTTGTATCATTGGTGATTTGATTTTATCAAGATAAATTGATTTTGATTCTGATCAAATTCTTATACTATCATCGGACACGATCCTAAATGGCCGTTGTATATACGGTCATGCTGATACTTGTATCATTGGTATTGAATGATATGATTGATTCTGATCAAATTCTTATACTATCATCGGACACGATCCTAAATGGCCGTTGTATATACGGTCATGCTGATACTTGTATCATTGGTATTGGATGATAATATGATTGATTCTGATCACATTCTTATACTATCATCGGACACGATCCTAAATGGCCGTTGTATATACGGTCATGCTGATACTTGTATCATTGGTATTTTTTTTTTTTTTTTTTTTTTGGTTTTTTTTTTTNTGGAAACTTGCAAACCAGCTACCCACATTGACCTCACCCAGCCTGGGTTGGGCCGGAAAAAGCCAACGATACGTGGTGTTCCCAAGCGGTCACCCATCCAAGTACTGACCACGCCCGGACGTTACTTAACTTCATTGATCTGACGGGAACTGGTGTATTCAACGTGGTATGATCTTTGACTATCATTGGTATTGGATGATGATATGATTGATTCTGATCAAATTCTTATACTATCATCGGGCACGATCCTAAATGGCCGTTGTATATACGATCATGCTGATACTTGTATCATTGGTATTGGATGATATGATTGATTCTGATCAAATTCTTATACTTCATCGGACAAGATCCTAAATGGCCGTTGTATATACGGACATGCTGATACTTGTATCAGTTGTATTGGCATATTGGATTATATGATTGATTCTGATCAAATTCTTATACCTGTTAGTTATTATGACCTGATTTAATACCACAATGTCAAGAACATTTTGACAACCATGGCCAGAACTTGTTGCGCCTACCAGGTTTATCTTGTTTTTTATTATTATTAATTTCAATATTATTCCTACATAATCCACCAGTTACTAGTGACCTTTATTTGTGGCTCTAAGCTTCAAAGCCGGTTTCTGTTATTGGAAGCAATTGTAGCTTTAAAACACATAACGCCTTATTCAAGAGATTTTAAATGCTGTTGATAAGAAGGGAAAGTCGTATTAATGCTTTGTCGTATTAATGGCTGGGGAATTTCTTTTTTAGGTAGAATTATGCAGGGTAAAAATCAAGATAATTTGATTTTGGCATTTGATGGGCGAGACCATTCCATACAGCCATAGAATTTTGGGTGCATTCTACTTTTCTAAGTATTATGAATTTCCTATTGAAAATAAATTTACCATAGTACTACTGATTATCATTAATTTGTTGTGAACGAATCAGGAGAATTGAACTCCTATGAAACAAAAACCATCCGTTTGGTTTGGTACAGACTAGCTTAAGATATAAACTACAAACTGACTAAAAAAAATTGTACCTCATCATCACTCAACTGGCAGTGGCGTTAGCTGCGATCTACGATCTGCTCCTGCCAATGGTCATAACTCATTTGTATTTACTGACAAAATTAGGAGATCGGAAACCTCGCTTTTTTGTGTTAGGTGTCTGTGATAGCATTGGTAATGTAACTATAACTAACAGCACATCAGTGATATTGGAACGATTGTAAGAAAATCCTTATAATGTTATGGTTTCCAGTGGCGCACATAAGGGAGGATTCAGGTCCGGACCCCCGAAACCAAAAATTTTTATGCGCATAGAATGATCGAACCCAATATTACCTTTCGCACGGTTATCGGGTAAATACGTCAAAATATAATAAGCCTAACCCCAATATCCCGAAAATTTCTACCCCCCCCCCCCCNATTTCCCCCCCCCCCCATGTTTTCACTTCAACAGACTGGCGATTTTAACGATACAGGCATACCGCCTGTATTAAGAAAAGACACTTTTCCATGCACAAACATACCCTCAAAACTTTCATCAAACTTTCACCTCGAAAATAAGATAATATATATTTTATATGTAACTCCTCCCCCCCCCCCCCCCNCCCCCCCCCCCCCCCGTAAATCAATCCTTACTATTAAAGATGAAATTACACCGCGATTACAGATACTTGGTATAAAGTTGGCGTTAGGAGTCAAGTAGATGTAGATCACGTATTAGGTTCTAGAACTATACGCGATATCCCAAAGGGTTCCGTAATAGAAAAACAGAAAAATAATTAATTAATATGCGAATGCGAAATTTGGATTTTGCTTTCCAAGTATTTTTCACAGGTACAACCATTGTCCTTCTCTAAGAGAGTAATTAATTAAATTCTATAAAAGACTTGAACACTTAGGAATAAAAGTGAATCAACAACATGAACATCCATCCTGTGCAAAAAGTAAGTGAAATTGCATTGCAATAATTTGACTCTTCGGAATATAAAAATCTACATCGATGTTCAATAAAAATGTCCTATAGGTTAGTGATCGTTTCAAATTTCATCCTTTTAATTCTAGTTTTATTGGTTAGGTAATATTCAAGGCAAAAGTACAATATTAGCGAGCTTTACAGTGGAAGATCGAGAAAAGTATTATACGTAAGTAAATGAATGTGTTCATATAATAGGCCATGTGACGTCCATCACTAACCATCTGACACTAAGTATCGTTACAACTAAAGTTGTTAAGCATTTACTTTCAAGCAAAACAAGAGACAATTTCGATAAAATAAACCTTCTTTACAAATATTGTTTTAGTAATGTAATTTGATATGCAGTTTTAAGAAGAGGCGTCAGAAAACAACAAACTATTGTTTCTATCTTGAACAATCTAGATAAAAAATATCTGGTACAAAGGATACAGACCAATAAATCACACAAGATTGTGTTCAGCCTATAAAATAATAGATCCAGGATTTATGCAAAATATTTGAACTAAAAGATGCCCGCATCTTAGTCTTTTCTGCTGACTCAAGAATTTCTTTTGGTGAAAATAATTCAATGTGTTCTTTTTCGCCAATATCTTGAAAATCCATAATGACTGGGATGGGAATAAGAAACAAAATAAAGTGGATTTTATTCCTATAGTATCCAGCCCATTCAACAAAATCATTTTACGATAATCAGGGGATCATAGGAAGCGATGTGATGACGGTGTCCTTCCCAGTAATAATAATTAGCGATAAGAAGTTGATGTGCAATTAGTATTAATTTTTACTTTCAATACAGACAATGCTTTTTTCTAAATGTATCCTTTGTGTTATTATGTCACAATTTTAGTATGAGCATCATAGCATTAAGTGCCGGATTAACAATCTATACAGGGGTTTAGAAGGTAAGCAATTAAAAAAATCAATTTTTCATTTATTAATTTTTTGATTTTAGCTTTCGTTATGAAGTTATGAGCCATCAGATATTTGTATCATAATAATTGATGCATTTGTTATAATTTATCTTTTTCTCAAGATTACTATTTTTGGGGTAACGTCTCTTTAACATTAATTTATTGGTCATTCAATACGGGGGTTTCACCTTCCATTCGCTAGAAACATGCAAAACGGTTACCCACATCTTCCTCAACCAGCCTGGGTTGGGCCGGAAAAATAGCCAGCATCACGAGGGCGCGAACCCATGCGAACACCCACATGGTACAACCTCGCTGGACGTTGCTTAACTTCAGCGATAAAACGGGAACTGGTGTATTCAACGTGCCATCAGAAAATCGTAAGCGTCTTACGATTTTCTGATGTTTTAATTGATTCAAATGCCAACTGTAAAATAATCACATATTTTTGTTAGAATTTTCAATAAATTTTTGAACAACATTTGCTGTATATCAAGCCAGGTGTGCAACTCGTCAATAAGTGGTCTGCGACTCTAATGCAATACAGTAGGAAAGCTCATTTATTTTCAGTCGTAAAAAAATACCTTTTTTCTAAAACCTTACTATGTTCAGTGAACATTGTTCACCGACTACCTACCAGCCGTTCCAAGTATTCCCCCAATAAATGTAAATGCCACTCTATTAGTATTTATTTCAAAAAGGTGACGTATGTGTTGGTGTTGACATTCACGTTTTTCTTCCGACGTGAGACGTGACCATCTTTATGCCTGAGGTATATAATGGCACAACGTGACCTGATGGTACTAGATCTCGTGTGAGAAGGACCTTGGACTGATTTTAACAGGACATTTCTTTGCTGTATTCCTCAGATTTTATCTTTGTAAAGAAAATAAAAGTTCATTGATAAAGGGTTTGCTGGAATCATCTTCACATTGTGGTAGGGCGTGATTGCATTCAGACATAATTTGAAACGTTATACTTAGTTACTTAACTAGAAAACAAACAAAAAAATCACTGAGGTTATGCAATGTGTGAGTGTTTTTTTTTTGTTTTTTTTTGTATAATTTATTTAATTTGTTTATAAACCAGTTATAAACTCTCTCATAGATATGAGTGAGTTTGTGTTAAGTGGGGAGTAAAGGTGCAAATAAGAAAAATATTCTGGTAACGAATAAAATAAATAGTTAAATAAGAAGGATGATTATGAAGAAGAAAATGATGATGGCGAAAAATTGGGGAGGGAGGAGGAGTTAATTCAAAATATTGTCAAGTTGAGATGACAAATCGGATATAACTCTCTTGATTCCAGTGTTAGACAAATGTTTCGAGCATTTATTGTTGTCGCAGTAAACTTGTAGAATCAGTGTAATTTTATAAAAATACTAGGGATTTAGTAAAATCACGGAAAATAGACGAACGCGAGGATTTTCGACAAGTTTACTGAAATGCTTTAGGGATTTTATAAAAACCCGGATGATGCAACACGTTAGGTTATAAAATCCCTAAAGCATTTCAGTAAACTTGTCGAAAATCCTCGCGTTCGTCTATTTTCCGTGATTTCACTAAATCCCTAGGAATTTTATAAAATTACTGATTCTACAAGTTTACTGCGACATATCCACTCTCAAGTAAATGATTTGGCAGTTTGGCAGGATGTTGATAAGTGTTGGGACAGGACTAATGTAATGTCTGTCGGTCAAAGTCAGGTAGAGTTTGTTTACTTGGGCAACTCTTTTTTGTCGTGTGTTGTAGTTTTGTCTTGGTATTGTCAAGGGTTCTTTTCGGATACTCAATGGCCCATTCCTGAGGGCAAGTAGGTAAGTTGCAGTGGTTGATTGTAGTTTAATAGGGATACCTTTTGTTGAACATTTTAGTTATAATAACAGGTGGCTCCTGCAGCTTTTTCAAATAATTCATTGCAAGGTATGTTCATACCAGAATCCTTTTAACTAATTGGGTATATTCGTACATAGTGAAGTCAATCTCCTCAAGTACATATCTCGAGAGGAAAAGGAAAAAAGTATTCCATTTGTCAAATCAAAAAATGAAATCTTGGGACATCAAAATTATCACATCAAAATGAAATTTGGGACATCAAAATTATCACATCAAAATGAAATCTTGGGACATCAAAATTATCACATCAAAATGAAATCTTGGGACATCAAAATTACTTACTTTAGTAGCTCGAATTGCGAAAAAGAGTAAAAAGGCAAGACATTATCCAGCGTCTATGCATGCTCAATACACAAGTTCCCGTTGAATTTAAGAAACGTCCTGCGAGGTTTTACTAAGTGGGTGTCCACAAAGGTTTACGTCCTCGTAATGCTGGCTATTCCCGTGCCAACCCAGTTATGTTTTATAATTTTTGACATTGTTCCACATATACAAACAGTATATTTTTTGAACAATAAAATTCCTATAAACCTATTACCAATCAACTTTATAGGTTCTGTATAACATGGATGATCAAATAATAAAACCTTGCCCATATAGATGGAGCGCTAATAAGTAATTATCAATGTATCAAATAAAGTGACAACGACTTAAATACCACCCTTTATCATTTGCATTGCACTGTTATCTGATGCCTAATATCTTTTTTTTGCACTAATAGATAATTAACAATGTATCAAATAAAGTGACAACGACTTAAATACCACCCTTTATTATTTGCATTAGACTGTTATCTGATGCCTAGTATCTTTTTTTGCACTAATAAGTAATTATCAATGTATCAAATAAAGTGACAACGACTTAAATACCACCCTTTATCATTTGCATTACACTGTTCTCTGATGCCTAATATTTTTTTTTTGCACTAATAGATAATTATCAATGTATCAAATAAAGTGACAACGACTTAAATACCACCCTTTATCATTTGCATTACACTGTTATCTGATGCCTAATATCTTTTTTTGCACTAATAAGTAATTATCAATGTATCAAATAAAGTGACATCGACTTAAATACCACCCTTTACCCTTTATCATTTGCATTACACTGTTATCTGATGCCTAATATCTTTTTTTGCACTAATAAGTAATTATCAGTGTATCAAATAAAGTGACAACGACTTAAATACCACCCTTTACCCTTTATCATTTGCATTACACTGTTATCTGATGCCTAATATCTTTTTTTGCACTAATAAGTAATTATCAATGTATCAAATAAAGTGACAACGACTTAAATACCACCCTTTATCATTAGCATTACACTGTTATCTGATGCCTATCATTCTTCGATAGTTCTTTACTAACGTTTGTTACTGATAAAGTTCATACCTACTCACTGTCGTAATCACGTTCTTGTGGTGCTGAGCTCTCTCCGGATCTTCCTCTCCAATTTGACAATAGTAAAATATTCACGCGGATTATTTTTCGTTTTATGTTTTTAATTATTTTATTTTTGTAAATAATAAAATTAGTTTTATGTATTTTAATTATAGTTGTGTAAATAAATAATATCTTCATTAAATAAAAATAAAATTCTGGATTTTTTAGAAATAAAAATATCTATACCTAGATGATTTATTAATTTAAACCCCTAAATTTTGAATTCTTACCTAAACCTAATTTTAAATTAAAGCGGTGACTTTAATTATACTATCATAAAGAATAAGCAATTCGTTGTGAGTTTATATTACTATATTGATTAATTGTTTTTATAATTAAATCATTCATTTTTCACATTAAATTAGGTTCTCAGTCCATTTTTCCTTTATAAATTTCCCTTAATTTTTTGAATGGAATTAATAATATTTTTTTTTTCTTGTTAATTGTCTCTTTTAGTGTGATTGTTTAGTTCTAAAAGATATCAGTGTTTTTTAATTTGTTTTAGTGTTTTCATTTTTAGTTTACAAGAGAGGTAGTTTACAAGATGATGTCCCTGTACAGAACCATCCGGGGGACAGGAGGTACACAAAAAAGGATGCGTGAAAGAAGGTAAGATTCAATCGTTTTTATTACTTCTGCAGATTAGTTATTTTTTTATTATTATTCGGGAAATGTTCCCTATACAGAACCATCCGGAGGTAAATGATGGGGTACCTAAATACTTTTATTCAAATTTTAATACATTTAAGATACCTAGTACAACCACTTTAACCTGAAATTATACATGAAAAACATTTAGAAAAAAATATCGCACAGAAGAAAGGCATATTTATTTGCAAAAAAGTAACTTGAAATAGTAAATACAATATGCTTTTATTTGATATCAACAAATTACAATGTAGCAATTTACCTTATTCACAAATAATTATCCAAATGTCCCCCGTCATTTATCACTTATTGCTACACAAACGTCATCCTGAGTCGCGTTTACTCTCACTTCAAAAGTAAAAAAAAATATCTTAAATTTACTTCCCGATAGAAAATGGGATCTACAGTACCTGCGCACCGTTTAAGATATAGGAGGCGACCACACTACAACCTGTTCTTTATCACCTAACACAGAAATATTCCTTTTATAATTTATACGACCTGATAGTTTGCTATTTATAATAGCAACTACCTATCTAATAAAATGCGTCTAATGCTTATCCACAAAAAAAACTTTCAACGACATTATTTTAAATCTATTATTTTAAATCTAAAGGCAGGTGTAACGGTCCCAATATACCTATGTTAATTATTATTCTTGGGTTGCATCCAGGAAAGTCTGGGATTTTATTTTACGTTGGCGATATTGGTTTTCTTTTTAAATTCTACGATGTTCCGCCCTCTTCAAAAGACTTGGGCCCGGAGGATACCCATTTTGCCCCCTCTTCACGATAAAGATATACTAATCTAATAGTCTGAGCGCACGGCAGTGCGCCAGGCCAAGTTCTGGAAAGCACCAGTGTATCTTTACACGAAGCAATTCACCAGGTTTTTCACACCATCAGATATCCGGTTCTACAGGGGATAGGTCATTAAAATTTTGAACATACATTCCTTAGTATAGTACAATACTACAGGATAAACTTGAAAATTTAATGTTAACCCGGGTAGAAGATAGGTAATTTCAAAGTTTGCACTTTTGGATACTCACTGACTGACTGATTGACTCACTGATCATCAAAAGTTTCAGGCACTTCCCGTATTTCTAGAGCGCTGAAATTTTGCATGAAGTTAGAAATTGACATCCAAGTAAAGGGAAAAATCCGAAAAATTGAACTATTTAACTGCAAGTGCTCCAAAACGGTGTCGCTTTAGGGAAGACAGTACAACGTATTTTAATAGTTTTAACTGATAAAACACTGAAATCTAACATAAAGTTAGATATTTACATGCAATATAGCAGGAAATAATTTATATTTGAACTCTTTCACTCCAAGTGCTCCAAAACGGTTCCGCTTTAGGGAAGGAGATAGTCGAAAACTAGTTCAAACTGGTAGGACGCTGAAATCTTGCATATGGGAAGATATTTCCATACAATTAAATGGAAAAATAAATATATTCATTCTTTTACTACCAGTGCTCCAAAACGATTCCGCTTCAGGGAAGAAAATGCACGAAATCTAGTTTCAACTGCTAAGACTCTGAAATCTTGCATGAAGTTAGAGAGACTTAAATTCAATTAAACCCGCAAATGTCAAAATTGAAACTCGTCAAGTCTCAGTGCTTTAACTTCAGGCAAGAAGATACAATATAAATATTGCCGTTTTTATTTGCGTTGTAGTGTATTTTAATTTATCAATACTTTGGTGTTAGATTTTATTTGACATTTGGGTCCGGTTTACACAGATATTTCGTGGTTTTCCGATATGTTTTGTAATCGAAAAGAAGAAGAAGAAGAAATAAATGGTACGGAAAACCGTACTAGACTTTCTCCTCCTCAATCATTCCATCAGACTACCACCGAATGCAGATGTTGTTCTTCTAAAGTTTTAAGTTTTTTAGTTATATATTTTAGTTATTGTTATGTAGCTATTTTCTGTTGATGTTGACCATTCTTTTAAAAAGATTTTGCAGCCTTCGGCTGCGGACTTTGCTCTTTAGTGACAGTANAACAATAAACTTGGCCCCAATAATAGATATCACTACTTTCATAGGCGGAATTTTTCGGAAGTACCACACTTTAAGTGCGGGAAAATTTAAGTGCGGGATATACAGCAGCAACAATAAACTTGGCCCCAATAATAGATATCACTACTTTCATAGGCGGAATTTTTCGGAAGTACCACACTTTAAGTGCGGGAAAATTTAAGTGCGGGATATACAGCAGCAACAATAAACTTGGCCCCAATAATAGATATCACTACTTTCATAGGCGGAATTTTTCGGAAGTACCACACTTTAAGTGCGGGAAAATTTAAGTGCGGGATATACAGCAGCAACAATAAACTTGGCCCCAATAATAGATATCACTACTTTCATAGGCGGAATTTTTCGGAAGTACCACACTTTAAGTGCGGGAAAATTTAAGTGCGGGATATACAGCAGCAACAATAAACTTGGCCCCAATAATAGATATCACTACTTTCATAGGCGGAATTTTTCGGAAGTACCACACTTTAAGTGCGGGAAAATTTAAGTGCGGGATATACAGCAGCAACAATAAACTTGGCCCCAATAATAGATATCACTACTTTCATAGGCGGAATTTTTCGGAAGTACCACACTTTAAGTGCGGGAAAATTTAAGTGCGGGATATACAGCAGCAACAATAAACTTGGCCCCAATAATAGATATCACTACTTTCATAGGCGGAATTTTTCGGAAGTACCACACTTTAAGTGCGGGAAAATTTAAGTGCGGGATATACAGCAGCAACAATAAACTTGGCCCCAATAATAGATATCACTACTTTCATAGGCGGAATTTTTCGGAAGTACCACACTTTAAGTGCGGGAAAATTTAAGTGCGGGATATACAGCAGCAACAATAAACTTGGCCCCAATAATAGATATCACTACTTTCATAGGCGGAATTTTTCGGAAGTACCACACTTTAAGTGCGGGAAAATTTAAGTGCGGGATATACAGCAGCAACAATAAACTTGGCCCCAATAATAGATATCACTACTTTCATAGGCGGAATTTTTCGGAAGTACCACACTTTAAGTGCGGGAAAATTTAAGTGCGGGATATACAGCAGCAACAATAAACTTGGCCCCAATAATAGATATCACTACTTTCATAGGCGGAATTTTTCGGAAGTACCACACTTTAAGTGCGGGAAAATTTAAGTGCGGGATATACAGCAGCAACAATAAACTTGGCCCCAATAATAGATATCACTACTTTCATAGGCGGAATTTTTCGGAAGTACCACACTTTAAGTGCGGGAAAATTTAAGTGCGGGATATACAGCAGCAACAATAAACTTGGCCCCAATAATAGATATCACTACTTTCATAGGCGGAATTTTTCGGAAGTACCACACTTTAAGTGCGGGAAAATTTAAGTGCGGGATATACAGCAGCAACAATAAACTTGGCCCCAATAATAGATATCACTACTTTCATAGGCGGAATTTTTCGGAAGTACCACACTTTAAGTGCGGGAAAATTTAAGTGCGGGATATACAGCAGCAACAATAAACTTGGCCCCAATAATAGATATCACTACTTTCATAGGCGGAATTTTTCGGAAGTACCACACTTTAAGTGCGGGAAAATTTAAGTGCGGGATATACAGCAGCAACAATAAACTTGGCCCCAATAATAGATATCACTACTTTCATAGGCGGAATTTTTCGGAAGTACCACACTTTAAGTGCGGGAAAATTTAAGTGCGGGATATACAGCAGCAACAATAAACTTGGCCCCAATAATAGATATCACTACTTTCATAGGCGGAATTTTTCGGAAGTACCACACTTTAAGTGCGGGAAAATTTAAGTGCGGGATATACAGCAGCAACAATAAACTTGGCCCCAATAATAGATATCACTACTTTCATAGGCGGAATTTTTCGGAAGTACCACACTTTAAGTGCGGGAAAATTTAAGTGCGGGATATACAGCAGCAACAATAAACTTGGCCCCAATAATAGATATCACTACTTTCATAGGCGGAATTTTTCGGAAGTACCACACTTTAAGTGCGGGAAAATTTAAGTGCGGGATATACAGCAGCAACAATAAACTTGGCCCCAATAATAGATATCACTACTTTCATAGGCGGAATTTTTCGGAAGTACCACACTTTAAGTGCGGGAAAATTTAAGTGCGGGATATACAGCAGCAACAATAAACTTGGCCCCAATAATAGATATCACTACTTTCATAGGCGGAATTTTTCGGAAGTACCACACTTTAAGTGCGGGAAAATTTAAGTGCGGGATATACAGCAGCAACAATAAACTTGGCCCCAATAATAGATATCACTACTTTCATAGGCGGAATTTTTCGGAAGTACCACACTTTAAGTGCGGGAAAATTTAAGTGCGGGATATACAGCAGCAACAATAAACTTGGCCCCAATAATAGATATCACTACTTTCATAGGCGGAATTTTTCGGAAGTACCACACTTTAAGTGCGGGAAAATTTAAGTGCGGGATATACAGCAGCAACAATAAACTTGGCCCCAATAATAGATATCACTACTTTCATAGGCGGAATTTTTCGGAAGTACCACACTTTAAGTGCGGGAAAATTTAAGTGCGGGATATACAGCAGCAACAATAAACTTGGCCCCAATAATAGATATCACTACTTTCATAGGCGGAATTTTTTGGGAAAGTGGACGGTACTTGGCCTTTTTTCAATGATAATTTTTTTGTGAGATTAATGTCACCCAAATTATAATACCTAGATATTTCTCAATCATATATGTGCCCAGGACCCAGGATATTATTCGATATCCAAGGGCAATATCTATTTTTCAACATTCAATAACAAATATAGTTGTGTACACAAAAAAAAATGTGGAATTTGTTCCTGTACTGCCATGAGGTTTCCTCATGGGCAATAGATTAATATTCTGTCAATTTCGAATTGAAATAATCAAGGTTACCTGCTAATTTTATAGTAGGAAAGTTGACAAGAACAAGTTGGACAAATGATGGAATTTATAATAATATCGATTTGTATGTTACTTAATATTCACTTCTTAAATCCAATTCTGTTGATAGAACTTTTCAATTATTGCGCGAATACGAATTCGATCGATACACATGATAATATGGGATAGGTGATTTCGATGGTTCGCGGAGCCATCTCAATAGCTGTGCGTTATAGGAAAAGCTGTTCTGCTGTTGTAACAGCTACAGAATATATAGGAGCCAACTGGCAGTGACGCCAGAAACGTCCCCGAGTTGCTGTGACATCTTTAGAATTATGATTTGCTTTGGCAAAGAAAACGCACTCGTTCCATAAAATGTCTTCATTAGTTTATTTCTTTGTCCTTCATTCAGCAACGAATCGACGTGATTTTTTGCACGGTGATAGATTATGGGTCATGACGAGGCCCTATCAAATCTCAGGAGTTTGGTAAAAACCTGGCAGTGATTTCATATTAAAAGGTGCCTTCATACTTCACAACTGCGGTTTAATTTGAATAATAACTCGTCTGTTCATGATAAAACTTTCAACCAAAATTCCTCCAATGTTTACAATGAAATTTCTAGTCCCCGCACCCAAGAGATATTGATTTACAATCCAAATTATGATTTGAAATAGACCAGTGTAACTTTCATCTATCATACTTAATTAAGTTCTTAATTAGTTCATATAGAAAGTGCCGGCAGAGCCCCAGAACGAAGATCAGAGGTTAGTCTTCCGTGTAATTTTTGTAAATTTATTTTAGAGGGCGTGCGTGACTGTTATGAAAGTAATGGTACTTTAGTACCTATATGAGTATATGACTATTATTAATATTCTTATCCTTATCAAAAAGCACTCCTGAATCAAAAAATTAAAATTGCATTGATTTCATTACTAGGTAAGTTCAAAATACGATTTGTGCCTTTCTCGACAATATTTGAAAGATATTTAATTTTTTTTTTTAAAGAAAAGTTTTGAATATTTTTTTGAATTTTTCAATAGTTTTGTATCGTATCCAATAGGAAGGGAAATGATTACAAAAAAAAAAACTAAAAAACGTAAATTTTGTATTGTTCTTCCATCGAAAATTATTATTTTCTCTGCGTTCCCTGTAAATGAAAAGAAAGCACGTCTTATGAACGTGAAGGGAGCAGCATTTGACAGGCTCGTGGTCTCAAGAGAGTATGATCATCAGGTATCGAAATCAAACTATATGAGGAAGCAAGAGAAAGTCATTAATTTCCTTTTTTAAAACTACCGATTTTATAAATCAAATAATATTATTATATTTGTTAATTTGTTCATTATATTTAAATCACCAATGTAAATAACTTTTATTTGTTTCATAAAATTATGTCGTCTCCGATGTCTGCAGTGTAATTAATTGTGTCATGATTCGATTCTGATTTGAATTACACCATGAGAACATCAACTGATCATCTTGTTTGTAAGGCCTCATATCTCATACCACAGATTGCAGAATCATTTTGTACCAAATAAGAAATATCCAGATCATTTACACGGTGAAATGCTGTACTGTGTACTGGTTTATTATAATTTAGTTTGATTGTTTTCATTTCCATTATTTCCGTGTTTTGCTATCTGTCTGTCGTGTGTTTATGTGTAAATGAATTTTGACAGTTTAATTCATTTTTCATTTATACTTGTATCTATAGTTTTCACATTGACCTCACTCGTTTCCGAGTGAGGTCAATGTGGGTAAGATACATAAGATGTTATCGTATAAATGTAAAATTTGGGACAGGAGCTGGCTGCTTAGCTGTGTAATAATTACACAGCTCAAATTGTTGGAGATATCAAAAAATAACTGGAGAATCTGAATTATTTTGTCCGAAAGAAATTCTACAGCTTCAATTAGTTATTACAATCACCTTCTTAATTCCTAAAAAAAAAAAAAAAAAAAAAAAAAAAAAAAAAAAAAAAAAAAAAANAAAAAAAAAAAAAAAAAAACATAGCTATGCATCATAGCATAGCTATTTGGATTTTTTTTTTCAAAACCAAAAGATTCAGATGTAGATAAAAATAACTTTTAATCAATATTTATAGGATGCGACTGCTTGTCGCAAATTTCGTCTGAGTATATGAATTACAATTTACGATTTTTTGAGTTTTTTTTTCGTTCTACTTAAATGAATAACCTCGTATACAAAACACATTTAAGTAAACACATTAAAAAAAAAAACTTTCAACAAAAACAAATTTTTCTATCAATGGAAATTGCATCAATTTCCGTGCTATATTTATATTGTCTATCCTACTCGCGCGTGTTTAGGCCATCTAAAATTTGAACTGCGTTCCGTCCGGTGATAATTATTAGGTACATAATGATTGTGTCTATTTCATTGATTGCTTAATAAGGAAAACGATCCGTTACGCCAGCTGTAATCAGCAGGATTGCTCAAATGGTTGTGCACGTTTTTTTTTTTTTTGCTTAATATTTAAACAAAAAAAGTTAATACTGATTTCTAACGTAAATAAGTAAGTACCTACTCTATTGAGATTTCATCAGAAAAAAGAAATTTTCTGTTTCTTTCACAGGTATCATTATTTAATTTTTTCATAATCTATTGATCTTGTGGCAAGACCTTGATGTGAAATCACACATATTGTGCGAGTCAAAGGTTCCAGGTCTAAATTTCATTTTACTTTCTACTCAAGATGTCGAACGGTGTATGTAATGTGTGCATGATTATGTTCATTGCAATGAACTGTATTGATATCAATTTCATCAAATCTATTTTGTCTATGCGAGATTTATAATATTACACAATTTAGACAAGGTTGGCTTAGTTTTGCTTGCTAAACTTCTTGTCATATCTTCATTACATTACATTTGTGTTGATATAAATTTCATCAAATCCATCTTGTCTATGCGGGATTTATAATATTACACAATTTAGACAAGGTTGGCTTAGTTTTGCTTGCTAAACTTCTTGTCATATCTTCATTACTTTATTTTTGTGTTGATATAAATTTCATCAAATCCATCTTGACTATGCGAGATTTACAATCTTACACAATTTAGACAAGGTTGGCTTAGTTTTGCTTGCTAAACTTCTTGTCATATCTTCATTACTTTATTTTTGTGTTGATATAAATTTCATCAAATCCATCTTGACTATGCGAGATTTACAATCTTACACAATTTAGACAAGGTTGGCTTAGTTTTGCTTGCTAAACTTCTTGTCATATCTTCATTACTTTATTTTTGTGTTGATATAAATTTCATCAAATCCATCTTGACTATGCGAGATTTA
>CM022874.1:20611053-20634930 GCA_012654025.1 Pachypsylla venusta | reverse complement strand
GGGGGGGGGGGGGGATGGGGGGGGGGGGGGGGTAAAGCCCTATATTTACATTTTTTTTACATTATCTCTCTGTGAAACTAGTTGGGCTCAACACGACGACGCTGTTATGGTATCTACTTGGTTTGCCCAGCCCCCCCGAAAAAAAATCCGCTCCTGAGTACCTGCTACCCATTAAAAATCTTCATGTCTGCTTCTAAATTTTATATTTTGCAATATAGTACAGCTATTCCCAAAGAATAAAATTAAACTGAGCTTTTGGTTTGATGATTATTAATATTTTGGTTCATCCTTTTCCTCCCTCTACAGCACTGTTAAATTAAATTATATTTAAAATATTTCATATGATTTATTAGGTATATGTTGAAAATATATTAATTAATTTCGATAAATTCATACACATAATATTAGTATATTATCTCCTCTGTCCTTGATCTGATCTTGGGGTACAATTATTATCTCAATAAGTTATCAGACAGGAGGCGCCCACAGATCATCTTTATCAGTCATGGTATGTATTAGGTACTCCGCCCTTTTGAACCACTTATTAGATGTTGATATGTCATTAAAAGTTTCCAGGGGCGTAGCGATACAGTATAAACAAAGTAACAATCATGTGAGACAAAGAAACATCCACCATCTATTTTGAACTTATACAGCACACAGCAGCGACCTCGCCAAATATTTGGGTGTGTGTTAGAGGCACTCTCATTCTGGCAGCATCAACTGGTACTTCTATGGTTTTCTTTACATATTTTTGGAAAATCAGTATTTGCGCTTCAATGATCAACAGCTACTTACCAGTTTTCCTCACGAGGTAGATCGTACTGCATCCGAGTGCCTACTCAAACGCCCAACGTTGTTTGACTTCAGTGATCTGACGGAAACTGGTATATTCGACGTGGTTATTCGCTAGCTATATGTATGTACTTTTTGAGTTTGGAAATATCGATTTGGGGGCTTCGTACAATCCCTTAAAAATCGTCTTCATGAAGCTTTATTGTTTGAGAAAACAAAAATAATTAGGTACAAATCCAGGGTCATAACAAATGACTAAACTTAACGATTATCTAGTGAGATAAACGATAAATATCGGAAAAAAATCACGGATGTATTTTTTTCGGTCCCTCATACCTTACTGCTACGATCCTAAAAACTCCCGAATGTTTTTTTTTATTATTATTTGTCCCCCATAGTCCCCATACCTAGCTTGCTACGCTCCTGATTGCCTATTAAATGTATTAAATAATTACATTTTCCTATTAGCCTCGCCATCCCCTATCCTTCGACATTTTCATTCTCGAGATGTATAATATTATATCAAGTTTTGAATTCGACCTTGCCATCAGCAGCCAGAAACTCTCATGATATAAATATAGGCAGAGAAATTTTCAAGGTTTGCTAGTTTTTTCTATTTTAATAATATTTGACATGTCTAATATTTTTATCATTGAGATAACTATTATTTTGGTAGATTGAGTTTATTTGCTAATAAATTGCCAATTTTTAAGCATTCAGTAGGACAACGTATTGTGAAACTGGATTCTCAAATCCAATCCCAAAATCAGGCTTGGATGTTCTATTAACTATCGGAGCATTAATGTTGTTTACTATGAATTTCGATATTTTCATTGTTTCATAGGCTTTTACTTTATTATTCATTTTCCAGTCATGTTTTGTACTCTTAATCATCAAAAAACCAAAGGCGTTGTTTATAGTTGGGTACTCATGTAGTCAAAGCCTTCCGTTAACTTTTTCATGGATAAAAGTTTCCGGATGTGTCTGGATCGCGTTATTTTGTTTGCCTTTTCGATTTTTTCCTCAGTCTTGAATGATTTTTCCTAGTTTCACATGGAGCCTTGGCATTAAACGGAAGGAGCGTTGCCTGAGTAATACTCGTATATTAATTCACGGCACAATAAAAGCCACGGAAAATTACCTCTTTAATCACGATATATATTCTATACTAGCACTTTTCTCCAGGTATTTTATTGAGCATCAATTTCATTGTTCAATTTCTATAAGTATTTAAATGTCAGTCCTTTTAATTGTCTTTCTTATTCGGTCCGTTAGTTCCTAACATTTTACATGATCTTACATCTCGCATCCACTTTTTGTTGACATCTACTATGAACAAATTGTTAATTGCTAGTAAAATGATAGATTTCAGAATAGAGAGGTAATCTGAACCGGAGAGCTTTGTGGGTCCAGGATAATTGGAGACATGTTTACAACACATCACTAACTTTCAGAATTATTTCAGTATGTATGCCCGATTCATATTGAAATTACAACCATTTTATCCTCCAAAAGTTCTGGCATACAATTTTTATCCCCATTAAAATGTCGCCAATTATAATCTATAATTAGTACCTATATTTTTAATTAATATCTTACAATATTTATTGCCATTTTAAAATCCATAAAGTGATTCCTCAATATTAATTACCGAACATAAAGTCATTCCAACCGTAAGTTTCATATCTGGTCAATAGATAGGTATATAAGATTTAATTTGTTCTATCGTACGAGTATGTGTACCTAAAGATAGTGATTAGTATTATTGGTAATGTTACAACTCACAGAATTAATTAACCATTTTATGTTTTATGACACTTGTTGCGTACTCTACCATAGTGCTTTTAGGGCAAATTTTTATAAAAAATTTTTCAGAGTTCTATTAGGTAGGGTGTGAAGTTCATGAATTGAAGTATAAATTTAATTTCATTTTTCAACCGCATCCTCTCAAAAGTTTTCAACTAGAATAATAAATTCGTGAAAATGTTCAACCACCTCATCCTGAAATTTCATATGTCAACAGTGAGATGGATAGATAAACATTATATGTTCAGTTTTAGGATTCCTTTGGCTTCAGGTTGATAATAGAAGCATCACTTGTTTTGACGTGGCGGTGACTGAAATTACGCCTCCAATTCTGTCTTTATTATGATTATTCTTTTAGAATAGGATTTCCTTGTAAATATACCTTTAATCAAAGAACTTGAAAATCTCAGCATCAATTATCATCCATCCTTCCTTGTCAAACAGCTTTATGTTGAAGTTGACCAAATTTCTGCCAATATTTGACCTTCTACTGCAACATATCCCTCCGAATTCTCCTTTTGACTACACCTAGCATTAGGAATCTGTTTGATATGTTGCGCACTTTTAGTGACACTTTATGTTTTAATCAATCGTGTCATCCTCGTTTCCGATGTTATAGCAATTATGTATGAGACGGCAGACGGCATCTCTAAATACCTACATTGCCGTTAATTGTCATCATACATTAATCAATGCACAAACATCTACAATACACTTTATAAGACTGTCCTAAAGACCCATGTTTGTTTGAAAAAGGAAAGAAAGGATTTCAGTCTTTTCATCAAGGATTCAACTAAATATAATTATTTAATTTCATTCACTTACATCCTTGCATGGTAATGTCATTGAAATACAATGAGAATCTCTTTTCGCACTTGTCTGTTTGATGTGTAGAATGGTGTTTAATAGCTCTATGACGGTTTGTTATGATATGTTTATTTCATCTCCAATGTTGTAATAGCTATTGCATGAATGAAAGTAAATAGAGATATTATTCGGTTAAATGAAATTACGGGGTGTTTTAAAAATATTTGCTATGATTATTTTGCCTTGAGGTGGAAAATTTTTTAACTTCTCCCCTCCCCCCATCAAGCCGCGCCTGAATAATGTATACTCGGACTATGAGGACGACAATCTCACACACTATGCTAAAGGTAAAAAATGTAATCGAAAATATATTCTCGAGTGTGATCACGAGACTCGGCGCTAGGAGGTAAGTTTGTTCAGGTCCCGGAGAGTACAAGTGATCTTATTTATTACTGATCTTAAGACTCAGTCTCCAGTCTTGCGTCTGTCTTGGCAGATTTTTCTCCTGTCAGAGACATTGAGCTGTTTCTCCAAATCTAGAAGTAGTTATTGCACTGCAAAAATCAGAATAAAGCAATCAAAGAACATGTTCTGAGTGGAGTCTCAATTGATGGGCAAAACCCTGGGGACTGGGTTCGAATCATTCTCACGAGTTATTGTGTCAAGTGGACACTTAGCCAAAGGTACCGAACCAAAATATTTGTACTTAACTTTTATAATTATTACGAAAAAAAATTGTTTCCATTCTCTTGTCAGAACGCAAACAAATTTCAGAAAATGAGGAGTGTTATATAATGTCTTTAGATTATAATATTATCAATAATAATCACACATCACACTCAAACACAACCCACCAAGATTATAACGCGCATTCTGCGAAGACAGATCATAAACCTAACACGCAAGCCCCATATTCACCTAAACCATGGAGATCGTTCCTTTATAGATTTAGTCGTCAGGAGGTATCTATTTAGAAAGTGAAAGCATTATTTATATCTGCAGGGTATAATGTAATAATTACTGTTTTTGTGAATCTAAAATGGAATTCAATTCAAGCTTGATTGCTTTTTCAAAGCAGTACTACATCTTCCACTTTAAACTTCCACCCGCATTATCTCTTCATCACGTTCTTAAGGAACGACATTTCTGTAAATTGTAAACCTTTATATTTAGGGAATATTTTTTGCGGGAACTCATTGTTTGGTACCGCCGAAAAGCCTTGTTTGGTGATAATTCGCTCCCAGATTAATTTTTTTCTACCTTCATTCGCACCTACGCGATACAAGAACTAAATTCTAAAATCTGTCTGTGTTTCAAATTTCCAAATGGCTACTCCGTTCAGTTAAGTTGATTATGAGTAAATGTATCAACAACTGGGCGTTTGATGAACTTGAAGATAGTGAACTTTGAAACCCTTAAATATTTGCTGAAAGATTTTAAATTCAATAGCTCATGTATCCAGCTTGAATTATGTGAATATATTTTAGTGTGAGACACAGGTCAGTATTATGTTGTCGTAATGGACAACAAAGGACAATGCAATTTAATTGCTGATTTTAGGTTCAATAAGGTCATCAGTGTGTGTATTTTTACTTTCTCTTCCATAGAAGATAAAGTATTGTATTCGTGCAGAAATTTTAGACATATTTTGGCTCAAAAAATCGTTTGACGGGAAGCCAAAGGCCAAAATAAAGATCAAATATATTCGGCCATATTGCTTTTGGGCCATATTTTCAAAATTTTGGGTCNTCCGTACCATTTATTTATAAGGGCATCTATAAATATGAGTGAACACTTGAATACGATCTCTGATGAAGATGACTGAATGATAATCTGAATCATAACTTAAACTCGAGATTATTGCGAACGAAGATGATCAGCGATTACCATTATTAGGTCATCATAATTCATACATTTTATAATGTTAATTAAAATTATTCATTCAAAACACATACTAGGTGTTTGCTAATTTACAACGAGTTAGACTGACATTTGCAATTTTAGTTTGTATCAATCTTTCTATTGAGTCAGTTGTCTTGTAAAGTTCAGATATTAGCATTGCTAATATTATTTATTGTAATATTAACGAGCCTAGATGATTCCTCAAGGGCTGTATCTATTGTGAACTAAGTCATCTTTATTGATTTTTATTATGGTACTCACGAATTCACTCAGTAACTCATCTATCAGGTTACAGAGTGTCCCAATGCATTTGAACACTGAGAGATACTAACGAATTCACTCAGTAACTCATCTATCAGTATACAGAGTGTCCCAATGCATTTGAACACTGAGAAATACTAACAAATTCACTCAGTAACTCATCTATCAGTATACAGAGTGTCCCAATGCATTTGAACACTGAAAGATTCTTCATAACTCAAACTCGAGAAAGCAACTTAAACATTTTAGACTTTAAAGCAACTTAAACATTTTAGAGCGTTTCACTGTCCGTTCTACATTAAACTAGAACTCAAAAATGTAAGCAGCAATACTCAAACAATAAAAAGGCTGACGTTCCAAATTAGGTCCATCCTTGACAGTAGTAATGCAACAGGATTATATTTCATTTCGTTGAAATTATTATACCTACATCACATTCATGTTGACTAATGTTTCCTTAAATCTTCCTACGCAAACTTCATTGTTGTCCTTACACAGAATTGACAGTTAAATGATTCCGCAATGTCATTGAAATTGTCTTCTGCAAAGTTCAAAGTCAATATTAATCATGTTAAGGGTACAGATGACTCTGTCAAAAACGTCTTGGTAATCATCAATGATAATAGATCTAATTTGAATAAGAAAAGCATGATTGATACAACAAAACTAGTCATAACAGACTCTATTAGCTACCTAATTGTAAACATATAGCTGGTTGACAAATATAATTCTGCAGTATCACACTTCTTCAAACTTGAAGGTGATGCAAATAATTAATTGTGTAAGGTATTGAAGTCAGTGACCCAAAAGAGGGATTCATATTATATGACAGTGGTTGTCAGAAGAAAAAAAAGCACTTAAAAGACGGTTGTGACATGGTAGAATTAGAATCAAGGAAAGTAACGCCGACCGCAAATGGAATTGGGAAAAGGTGAAGTTAAAGAGTTACAGTGAATCTCGATTAGAAATACTCACATTTGATAAAGGCGAGCCCATTATTAGTCCGATGTTGTCCCGCCGGTGGTTTGTGTAAAAGTATTTACATTCAAGCTCCATCCTATTTTATGTATTAATTTTATTACCAATAAAATTAATTCACCGCCTCCCTATAAAATTATTTTTATTAAAATCTATGATAGGTATATTATGTTTTTATTTAAAATAGAAATTTTGAAGATTGCTTGCGGGTAGCGATGACACTCTTTTTATTTTTCATATTATCTCCAATTTATCCAAAACTTGATTGTCTCGATTATTGAACGAAAAAGAGTATTTCATAAAGTAGATCTGATAAATGATTTTCAGGTAGATAACAGTAATCTATCAATACATGCAATCTAAAAATCAACGAAATTCTCTGAATTTCTAGACCAAGATATTGTTATTTGCAAATACCTACACCGCAAATACAAATTATTTTGTTTCTTCTGTTGCTAATTGCAATATCATTTACACCCAAGGTAGACTCATTGTCACCTAATTATATTTATTGAACAATAAATAATTTATTTACTGTCTCCGTGTACTAACCCCACAGACCATGAACCTATACAAGCAAACATTGTGAAAGTCTTGACACGAAGATCCAGACAGTAGATAATAGACAAGAAAAGTCAAAGATCAATAAAACTTAAACTTTTTGCTGAAAATGGTCCAATTTTTTTAACGAGAACTTTAATCAAAACCTCTAGTAATCGTATAGTAGGTAATTCAATAACTCGTACATACATTCCTCACCAGAAAAATCACCTACACATAAGAGGGCAAATCCCTGATTTAATCATTTTGGAGGTGGAAATGGTATTCATTTGGAGAGGGCTGTTTGCAAAATTTTTGATTTGTTTTTATGCAGAGGTAATTTAAAAAATTAGTAGGTATTTATTCTTATTCCTCTCTTGGCTGAAATGCTGTGACCCTCTTTGCAATAGGTTATTAAACTTTGGTGCAAACTACCTTGAGTCTGTCCGAAAACTAAGAAATCATGATCTTCACATCTTTTGTAGTGTCTTGCACCTAAATCACTTGAAAATTTACCACTTGGTAGTTCCCCCACTAAAATTTCTGTTGAACTAACAATTTGTTTACAAATAAACTATGGGTCCTACACCGGGGAGATCTGTTGTGGTAAGTTTTCCGATTTTTTTTTTTTTTAAAAAAATCGCTTTTTATTGGCCGTCATGGTTCCATGTTTGACGGTTGTACATACACGATATAAGGCGTAAAAACGTTACCTAACCTCTCTAATTGGGTTAAAATTGTGATGGTTAATAAAAATCAAAGCTTTTGTAAAGAGGCCACAAGTAGGCTCCCCGGTTAAAAATCCACAAACTATATAAATTAACTTGACAACAATGCGTAAAGCTAATCTGTGAAAATTAATTCAGTGCCTTTATGTATTACAGGACATTGTGAAAATGTATTGCAGGAAAATGTGATATAATTCACTCGGACACTTTATTTTTGTCTAAGGCCTTTGATTGTCAAACTCAGTAGGTATGTGCTTTTACACTAAAGTACAATCATTTATCTTCATTTGAATTTTCTTTACATTTGATTGTGTTGCAAAGCGAGCTAGTATGATCAGTCACCCATTTAAAATGTTAAACAATGTGTGACAGATTATCTCGTTGAAAAATAAGTTAAATAGTTTGACTCCTAAGTCTTTCTTTATGGTTTGTAAGCTTAGGCTCGGACAGTAATATTATATTTCACCTTAAAAGTAAATGATTAATTTACTATTGTTTTTGCATATTTGTAAATATACAGGATGTAGATATTGGCAAACGGGTCTGATTGATCATTAATCCAAAATATAAAATTGTATTGTACGAGACTGTAATTACCTTGTACAGAGATGAAAATTACGGGAATTAACAATTTTCAAAGGCCTGGCTAGGAGTGGCCGTAAGGTTACCAAGGCCAATACAATAAGAAGAAAAAAAATTCAAGAGTAATTTTCAGACGGCATTTCACAACCAATCAGTACTAAAAAAACAATTTCATATATTCACAATCAACATAAATGGACGATTCCAAACTAAGAAATTTGAATTGTAAACACATACTCCGAAAACACAAAGCAAGGAAAAGAAAAAATCACAACTTTAACTTGAGAAAATATCTGGAATTTTCCAGACTTTTAAAGGCTCCATAAAATTACAATTTGGAAAAAATGAACCACTCAGAACGGACCGAATCAGGAGGATATTCGCACATACCACATAAAATATCTTGCAGTCAACCCTTACTGATCTTTTGTGTTCTCAATTATTTCTTTTTTTATTAAATAAAACCTTTATATAATTTTAATACCTTCATTGATGCATCATAAATATCATTAGGATTGCTATGAAAACAACCGCAGAGGAAAAATCAGATTTCTTAAATCTAAGAGAAATAGTCTTAATTTGGAAAAGACTTTTCAAAGGCTTAACTAGAAAGGACTTTCTGTATATATAGAAATAAAACTGAAACTAGGTATTATGAGGAAATAGAAATTATTATGAATCTAAGGCTTGCCTTTCTGAATAGGTGCCCCAAATATTTTGGAAAAAATCGATTTTACACCACTACACAATAGACAAACATCGCTCAAAAAGAGATACTTACTGTGCAATCTGTTTTGGACAGAATGAATGCTAAACCAATCTTTTCAATATCAATATGAATTTCAATAGGTAATTTCAATTATATATCTTAGATGTCCATGAACGACCTATGTAAGTACTCATGTCCACCCTTGAACGTTATAAATAATTTAAATTGACAATTCATTCAAACCACAGCGACTTTGATTGGTTGAGTATAGTTTAACAGCATATTAGGTATTTAAGTACTTAGTAGCAATTCATTCCTAAAGAAATGGAAAATCATACAAGATTCTTCAATGGAGAAATTTACATTATCTTTCGCACTCGAATAGGACGAGATAATCATTTAAAGATTATCTCATGATGATTAAAGGTGATATCACTTTCATGGAGCATATCTGGAACCAAACATTACCTATATCGAATTATAATATTCACTTCGTTATAGTAAACTGATTCCTGAAGTCTTGGAGAGGTGCCACTACCACTATTACTTTCATATGGGGATAGTACATGTGCTTTCAACATCCCTTAGTAAACATTAATCACAAAGAACAAATATGGCGCTAGATTCTGCCATATTAGCAAATTCGAACAACTACTCGTCATGCTTCTTATTTTCCTATTAGTCGCGCAATTTCAAATTAAATCTCTAGGTGAGCAAATATCTTTTTCTTGAAGGAAAAAGCGTAGAAGATATTGTTGCAGACTTAGGATTCGAGGATTAAGGTATCGTGAATTTAAAACGCGTTAACTAACTTTAAAAATAATTAAAAATAAAACTTAAAATAGTTTATTAAGAAAAATAAAAAAAATAGAAATTACAATAAATAAATAAAAAAAACGTAACAGAAAAGTTCAATTACTTCTCGCCAACACCGAATTTACACCGAATCTAGAACGCCCGAAAATACACACGAATAACCGTCCACTTATGATATCGCTCCCAAAATCAAACACGCTTCGTTTATCACTTAAACAATACTACTTCGTTTATCACTGAAACAATACTGACTTCGCTTCTCGCTCAAATAATACTGACTCGACTCCCAGACGTGTCCCTCTATTTATACCTTCATTCAAAACGTTCTCGAAAATTCTCGAAAAGGATTTTTCTATTGCGCAAATAAACTACGCATTCAAAAGAAAACTACTCGTTTTATAAATAATTAAAACGTAATTCACCATCCTACAATATAACAGAAACAATGCTTTTCGTAATGAGAGAGAGCAATAAAATATTCCATTTAATTCCCCCCCTTCACCCCGACCATCCTTCTAGACAACCTAAACAGTAAACATTCATTGATTCTTATAATGAATAACCCCCCTTCACCCCGACCCTTCTCCCACAAGACCATTCATTTGTAACAAAGAAGAAAGACGGAGAGATCAAAAATAAAAAATAGAATAGAGGATGTATACCACATATACAGGTTGATCATTTCAATATAAATTTCAAACAAACTGTAATGTTGAAATATTTCCAGGCGTACGCATACCCAGGTCGGGTGAAGCTGATTTTTTTTTCATGACTATTGGTCAAGGAACGCATTGACAAAGTAGAGCAAAGCAGCATCTAGGAGGTACCCAATACCCATACCACTATAACATGATAACTCACTGTCATGGCCACTCTGAGTGAATTGTTAAATTGTCATATCTGCTAAACCTTTGCTATATTGTCATACCTTTGGAATGCCGGAATGCCATATTATAATACCTAAATGAGTTCAAGGGAACTTTTAAAACTTCCTTTCAAAGCGAAAAAGTTTCAGTCTCTCTCAATCTATATGTTATAACATAGATTAAGCCAAATTTTAAACACAAAAAAATTTAACCTACGAAAAAAAAAATTCTGAAAATGTTCTACAATAATTTTCTGAGAAGATTGTCTGAGTATAATATGAAAAAAATTCAAAGAAAAAAGAACTCGTTCGATCTTCGATCTGATTCAAATATGGATTTAATTGAAAGTGATGGTTACAAAATATCAAAATCTCGATGACAAATGGTATTGAAAAACCAAAAAAAGGGGAGACATGGATGACACGCCGGGATGGCTGCATGTGTCTCTTTCCTCTGTTTTGTTTTGAAAGGCAAATTGCTTGCGTTAAAATTAAATATAACATAGATTGAGGCTATTTTTTAAGACAACACTGAAAAATTGAATGTACTCCATAAGAAAGGCTCTAATTTTTATTGTCTCTTCCATGCAAGTGTAGCAGGTTAATAGAAGATAAAGAATTGTATTACTACGGAGAATGTGGATTTTTTTGTCAGAGCATAACGATTCTGCATCATATTTTATCGTTTGCATACGTATATACTTATTCTTCTTCAATGTGCCATATTTCAATGGACGTTGGCTATTATTGCTATTATTCTGGCCCAGCATTCTTTGTCAATTGTACTACTGAATAGTTGATCTTAAGATAATCCTGTCCATGTTGTGATGTTGCTTATCCATGTTGTTCTTTGTCTTCCTCGTGCTCTGGTCCCCGATAGATTAGTTTTCGCTATGTCCTGTAATATCTTGTATTTTGCATTTCTCATTATATGTCCAAAGTATGCCAATTTTCTTCTTTAATTGTTGTTGTAATTTCTGTTTCCTTTCTTATTCTTTGCAGTACAGTCTCATTGGTAATGTGGTAGACCCAAGATATTCTCAGCATACGCCTGTAGCACCACATCTCGAAAGCCTATATCCGGTTCAAGGTGTCCTGTGTTAATGTCCATACCTCAGCTCCGTACAGCAAAACTGAGAAAACATAACACTTCAATACTCGAATTCTCTTTTCCAAATTTAATTGTAGATTGCAAAGAACTGGCCGCAGTCTGTTGAACGATGATCTTGCCATTTCAATCCTGATCTTGATCTCATTCTGGTGTCCCCAATCCATATCGATGTATGTTCCTAGGTATTTGTAGGAGGTAACTATTTCTAATGGTGCACCATCAACATTGAACTGGAAACGACATGGTCTTGGCGTCTTCTGCACTATCATGATCTTAGTTTTTGCGGTGTTTACTCTCATGTTGAAGTGTTCGGATGCTCTTGCAACCTTTTCAATCAAATTTTGAAGCCTCCGAGGTGTGCTGGCCATCAGGACGGTGTCGTCAGCGTATCTCAGATTTGTAATTATTTGTTCACCAATGTTGATTCCTGCATCCTCTGTTCCCTCTAAAACTTCACGAAAGAGTGCTTCTGAAAAGGAGGGGGAGAGAATACAGCCTTGCCTGACCCCTCGGCATATATCGACCAACTCAGATGTTCTCCCTTCGATGCGGACATTGCCTTTTTGCTGCCAATATAGTTTACTTACTATCCTTATATCTTTGTATATCCGTGTTTTTTAACAGTTGTATTAGTTTTATATGTAATACACGTTCAAACGGTTTCTCAAAATCGATAAAACAGAGATAAACGTCTTTTTCCAACTATCTTGCCTTTTGAATTCATACGTTAAGGCATAGTAAGGCTTCTCTTGTGCCAAAACCGTTTCTAAAACCAAATTGTGTGTCGCTGATGTTCTCTTCCAAAGTCAAGTATATTCGGTCATGAATGATTTTCAAGAAAAGTTTGAGCATATGACTCAAACTTTTTGAGCAAATGACTCAAACTCGAAAAGATTTTTATTATTAGTAATTATAATTAGAAAGATTTCGCCAAACCAAACATTTTGAAGTTTCGTCCGCTTTCGATGTATTTTGTGTAAGGATAAGGATTCAAACATGTTGAAATAGCTCTTAGATCTTTCATAAGCCATGGATGGATGATAAGAGACTGAAAATCATTTAGAGTCAGGTTTTCTTTGGGATAAAAGACGAATTTGAATTAGTAATTTAAAACTTGGATCAAATGTTATAAAAATATAATCCGAGAATTACACGTGTTTTCATCTAAAAGACTTTGACACTTGAATCAGTGTCCAGCCAGATAGCACCGCATTTTCAAATATCATCGTTTGACCCCTCACAAGAAGGTACTTATAAGATACATTATATTATCCGTATCTAATATTATTTTACAAAATTATTCTTATTAAAATAATTTAAGATTGTCTAACATTTTTAGGAAGATTTCGTTGTAAATTATTATTTGCACGAATACCCACCCAGTATGATCGTATACGTATTGTTGACAGATGCTACGCCTGACCAATTATTCTACTTACCATATCTAATTACGTAGGTGCTATATTATATGAACATAATAAGATATTTACCAATAAGAACAATCAAACAATCATTTAAAATAGTAGAATTATTCTAAAATGGATTATCTAGATTTCATGCTCGATTATATTAATCTAATCTGAATAATTTCTCCTTTATATTCACAGCATTTATAATTTTGCATTTCCTTAATTGAGAAATAAATAATAAACGCCCAGTAAAGCATTTTGCTGACATATTTTCGGAGTTACAAATGAATTATGGCGAATTGTGGGGAATAAGTTAAGTGATGATTATACCTAACAATATATCCTAACACAACCCTATTTTTTAAAACATTCTTAATTGACCGAAAGAAGTGAGTTCTAGTTTTAACACCACGATTTTTCTTTGCTTGTCAGTAGGTACGTTAGCTCTCATTTCATTCCGTTCATGGGATTAGCAGATTAGTTTATAGTCTTGTTTTTTTTTTTTATATATATAAAAAGTTTTCCCCCGGAACCGCTTTGGATTTCGAGCTACTTCAGAAGATTTTGGTCTGTTAGTTTATCACTGTCCTCATGTTAAAGCCCCTTCATACGTTCATTATATTAATATTTTTTTTTTTAATTTGGCTTAACGTCTCTTTAACATCTATTGGTCATTCAAGGGGGTTTTACCCTCTATTCGCTGGAAACTTGCAAACCAGATACCCACATTGACCTAACCGAGCCTGGGTTGGGCCGGAAAAAAGAGCCAACAATACGTGGTGTTCCCAAGCGGTCACTCATCCAAGTACTGACCACGCCCGACGTTGCTTAACTTCAGTGATCTGACGGGAACTGGTGTATTCAACATGGTATGATCGTTGGCTCATAATAATACTTACCTACCTCTCTAACTTGATCATTGAGTGCTCTTAAGTTGTCAGTAGGTCAGACATTTTATATTCAATAAGCTTCGGTAAGTTAAATGAATTCATTTAAATTGATGAACTGCGTATATTGATGTTATTTATCAGTTTGTAAATAAATACGTAATATTTTAATTGCGAATTAGACCTTTCACAAAATTAAATACATATGAAAGTATGCCTTGCAAGAATATTTTGAAATCATCAATGAACAAATTGGTTTGATTGCTACTTCTATTTAATTAGTACTTGTTGAACTAATCAGAGCATCTACTGACAAAATCATAGAAGCGTGGAATCTAGTAATGATAGACATATAAACTGATAGGTTATGGACATAACATCAATTAGGAAAGTTCTCTTTCTTGTATGTTGTCATATATTTGAGAGGGATAAAGTTCATTCCATTCTCTCGTTCTGATAAGTCATCAAAATGAGCAATTCAAGTAACAACCTCTCCCTTTTGATGGATAAAGTTCATTCCATTTTCTCGTGTTTCAGTGATATAACGGTAATATCAGTATTCAACGTGTCATGCAATAATTATTTACAGAAATCGTCATAAAAGGTATTTGAATTCTTTATATTTTCCCAAAAAAAAAAAAAAAAAAAAAAAAAACATTACAGAAATATAGGTACCTACGACCTACCTTAATATTATTATTGAGGTTTAATTATTGTCATCTAACCGAAAAATTTACGCAAATTATGGTCATACAATGAACGTACAAAGTGGTTGAAGTATTCAGCCAAACAATAATAATACCTAATTGTATCAGTGTCTGCGATCTATGGATATAATATATTTATAAGGACTATTTGCAAATAGATTGTTACCTATTGCAGAAACGTTGGAATGGCACTTGATTCAATAATGTCCAGACATACTTCATTAGGTACATAGATATGTACCTATGCTATTATTACACAATCGTAACTACTTTAGACTTATGACTGACTGTCAAGGTGTCAGTGTCAATTTAGTTATTTACAATTGCATGGTATCTTGCTCTCGTTTATCTTAATAATATTTTATTGATATCGCAAACATTCTTTTTAGTGTTTAATTTACAATTTGTTATATTTCCTTGATCCGACTTTGGTCTTAATACATACTCACAATTGTCGATAGATATTTATTGTCGATTGGAGAAAATGAGGTTGGAGACAGTTCTGTTAGAATGACAAATAATGAAGAATGATGGAGTCAAGAATTTAAGGACAATTGGTCTCTTTAAAAGACTGGCTACAGTTTAAAACTTAAAATTGAGAATGATTCTTTACACTTGACAAATAGAACGCATTTATAAAATAAAATCTTCTTTTATTAAGTTGATTCAAAGTGGTGCCTTTTCCGTTTCGAATGATCAATAGATGTTAAAGAGGCGTTAAGCAAAAAAAAAAAAAAAAAAAAAGAATCTGGATGTGTTACAAATACATTTACAAAAATTAAACACTCAATTGTCTGCTTGTAAAATGAAATCAATAATCCTTACTTATATGTAAAATAATTTTAAAGAGCTTCCATACTTATTGCCAATGTAGTTCGGGGATTTTGTCTCCTTTCTAATAAACATGATTAACCTTCATGGGACCGAAGAATCTGACACCCTAATAGGACCGAAGTAGGTACCCGGCTACCTGCCTTGCTTTACCTTTGAAACACATACTTCTCTTAGAATCCTGATCTCAATTTCAAAACTTAAAATTGAGAATGATTCCTTACACTTGAATTAAACACTCAATTGTCTGCTTGTAAAATGAAATCAATAATCCTTACTTATATGTAAAATAATTTTAAAGAGCTTCTATACTTATTGCCAATGTCATTTCATACTAGTTCGCGCATTTGTCTCCTTTCTAATAAACATGATTAAATTATCCGGTACTTTAAAAAGGCCCAACGGTACAACTGAAAAAACGTCCGCTGAAAATTCAACCCCATTTTAGGTTTCGCGTGAATCACTTTCCAATATCGCAAATTCAAAATTCGTTTTAATATTTAATTCACATTATTAGGTAAATTCAATTAATTTGTTTAATATATACTGCGTGTCCCAAAAGTTCGAGACCACCTGAATATCTTTTGAACGGCTTTATGTGGATTTTTGAAATTTTGCATGGTATTATATCCAAAATTGAACCACCTGATGGTGTGACCAATTTTTCAGGGGCGGGTCCCATGTAGCCCCAATAGGGTCCAACTTTTGTTTTTTAAATACGAACCTCCTTGTAATATATTTCCAGAAAGAAAATAAAATTAGAAGTTTTCGCAAACAATTTCACACGTCTAGCGTGTTTGATTTAAAAATGACGGCCATTTGAAATTTCCAAGACATGACTTCCAAGAGTGTCTAAAACTAGGCGAATTATTTGCAATGGGATATTGAATAATTGCATAGTACACACAGATTCTGAAAAATTGGTCACACCATCAGGTGGTTTAATTTAGGATATAATACCATGCAAAATTTCAAAACTCCACATAAAGCCGTTCAAAAGATATTCAGGTGGTCGCGGACTTTTGGGACACGCAATATATATATATAATCGGATATTTGATTTACAGAATTATCATTTTTTTGATTTTCTACCTCAATATTTTTAATTAGAATCGATTTTAGAGTTGTTTTCTTTAATGTAATAGTTCTAATGCTAGACTTCATTAAATTTATTCTTCTTACATTCTTTGTTAAATTACAATTGTTGTGTAAGTGGGTATCTAATCTAATTATTGATTTTTGTATACTAATTGTAATTTATTCATTTTTATGATATATTAGATAGTTTTTTGAATTATTTTAATTTTACAAACAAAGTTTTGACTTCCTTTATTGTTATCTTTTTAATTTATTTGAAATAGGTACCAGGAAAGAGCCTCAATCTTTTTATCTGTTGCTGGAGAGTTTATTTATTAATAATTTCAATGATGGCGGTCCATTCCCGTCTTTACCATTTTTGCTAAAGATTTCCAAATAAACGCTCAACATATTTTATATATTACTATGCGAACTTATGATCTTACTTTTATCTTCATTCTCCTCAGTTTTTGTAATAAAAAGTATTGCTGTAGACGCGTCATTTTCACTGATCGTCTCCAATGGTATTTATTTGTAAAAAACTGAGGAGAATGAAGATAAAGGTAAGATCATAAGTCCGCATAGTAATATAATATAAAAAAAACGTAGCTCCGTGGCAAAACATTAAAAAGAATGGATTTTTGATGCATCAAATATTTCTATTTTCAATTGGCACGCAGATACCTTTTAGTATCTAGAGGCGTAACATGCAAACCAATTTTCAAACCTCTTGCACCAACTGCGCTTTTTTATCTGGTCAGGATTCATGAAAATCGCAAAAAGCACAAAACCGACAAAGGTACATTCCATTTTAATTAAAATCAATTCAAATTTGATACTCGTGGAGTACATAAAATTGATATAATTAGCTACCAAGTTTTAAGCTCTTGCTTTTACCGTTCTTTTTTAGTCAATTTGTGAATAACACCAAAAACCGCCAAAAACCGGAAGAGTAGATTGATATTCTATCAAAAATATCGTCGCGCACTCCATGAATAAAATTAATATGAAAAGGCACCAAATTTCAATCTCTAGTTCTTACCGTTCTCTTTTTATGGCAAACTCCTTAAAACCCGGTGGCAAAAAACCAGCAAGAGTAAATTATATTTTAACAAACAATGTCATTTTGCATTCTATTTATAAAATAATATAAATAGACACCAAAGTTAATTTCAGGCTACCGTTCTCCTTTTTAGGCACGAACCACCAAAAAGCACGAAAACCGCTAAAAACCGCCAATGATAGATTGAACTCCAACCAGAGGTGTCTTTACGCAATCATTGCATAAAAGTAATAAGAATAGGCACCAAAATTCAGATTTTAGTTCTTACTGTTCTCTTTTTAGGCGGTTAATCAAAACCGCAAAAAGCGGCAATAATTTGCCAACAGTAACTTTGATTACAATCAAAAGCTTAGTAGTTCGCTCCAGGCATAGAATTGACACTCAGGTGAAATCAAGTCTCTAGCACTCTTGAGATATGTTGTTTACGGACAGACCGACAGTCAGACACACACACAGGGACCAATGGCCAAAACTCGGGATGTCTGCTCTGGGGACCTCAAAATGTGTTTTGGCATTGAAAACTCGACATCGAAAATTTCAGCCCATTACAATACTTTTCTTTTTATAGGATAAGGAATGTAAAAATGACATGGCTCGTAAGTTGAACCAAGTAAATTTATTAGGTTTTTAAATTATTTTTCTATTTTAAAATAAGATGTTATTGAAAATAGTTTTATTAAATTTTAATGAATAGGTTAAATTTATTAAATTTTAAAAAAAGTACCAAATTGGATTAATCATGTCCTGTGTTGATCAAGAAGAATGTAACGAATCCGAAAATTTTGATGATTCTTGTGAACGATGCTTAATGACTTTGGTGGAACCAATATTTCGCTGTGGTTCTGGACATCAAATCTGTGGTCCATGTTACACAGAAGTAGTTCAAGAGAGGGAAAATTGGATCGCTTCAGATTGCGGGGATCGGACATATTGTGAATCCTCTGATGATGCAATTAGCGATGTGGATAAAACAGGTTGTTTAATTTTATGAACATTTTTTGATTCTACTATTTAGTTTTTGTGTCTGCTCAGAGTACCATAGTCGACATAGACCTGATTTTTTTACATTACGGTTAAGTCCCGCAATTAAGATTATGTGGGTAGATATTACTTTTGGGTGCATCTTTTGACACAAACATGTCAATTCAGAAACGGGGAAATTTGTTCAGAAATCCACTGTGGTTGTAATGTGATCGTCTGATCGTGTGGTATTCAAACAATTATGACATTTTGTTTCAATACCACGATTTTCTTTAGACGTCTGTTTTGTCTGTCTGATCGTTTCGCGATAGCTCTCGAACGCTTTGTTTGATTTTCATGAAACTTAATATGAAATTTCGCTATGTTCATCGACTTAGCTAATGATTTGGGCCACTAGTGGTCTCTTGCGGTCCATTATTTGATTTCGCAGAACTAATAGTAAATATGAGACCATATCGATCCAAAAAACAATGAATCGATACTGCAATTTTTTCTTAATTTATAATCACAGTTTTTTCGAATATTCTCAAACAATTTTGTGCATTATCTCTGAAAATCTACATCAATACTTTCCGTATCAATTCAAGGAAAATGTAGCTTGTGTTTAAGGGTGCGGCACCTGTTTGTAACTCAACCCGTACGTTGAGAGTACACTATTGAGTATCTCAATGATGACATTGATACTTTATTATAAATTTATCAGATGATTTTCAATGGTACAATATATGTGACACTAAAACAGGGCATCATACATCTGCGGATAATGTCATTGCACAGGATTTAGAACAATGTTGTGGCGAGGGAAGATTTTCTAATGAAAAATTCAAAGAACCAAATCGAAAAGGTAATTTCACCCTTGAGACCAATAGCAGATAGGGGTTTCCGTAATCTACGTGAATTATAATTATTCTTAACTTTAACTAAATTTTCCGGATCAATTAGGCCTGATGATATAGTTTAGGAATTCGGCGCCGAAGATCAATATTTCAATGCCAACAAATTATGGATTATTCTTAATTGTAAAATTATTGTTCAATTTCTTCCTACGGGGTCATTTGTCATTATTCTACAGATATTTGACATTGGCAACAAATATCTCTACGAAAGTAACTTTATTGGTACATACAGAGTGGTATCTATTTTCGTCAAAAATACTAAATACTACATACCTACAAATAGAGGTAATTTTAACTGTACTAAAATTTAAACAAAGTATCACATGCAAATTTGTTGCAAAGAACAAAATAATTATATCAACTTACTTAAACTTGCCTTTTCTATATACGTGAATTATAAACAAACCAAAAATTCCACATTTCTGTGAGCTATTTCTTAGCATGAATTCAAATGATTCAAATTGACTTATATTATTGCAATTATTTCAGATAATAATATATTCAACAGAAAAGTGGACAATACTGTGAACTTTTTACCTCCCAACTTTAAAAGATCTTTGACTAATATGATATCTCAAAGCTCGGAAAAAAACATTTGTTATTCCGAGAATGTGAAAGCTTTTGATGAATTTAGTTCATCGAGATCACAAGCCAGCATGGGAAGCTATGAGGAGTCTGATTCAAATGATGACAACGAAAGAATTGAAGAAATATTCAAAAAGAGTTCAATGTGTTCATTAGATTCTTCAAGACTCGAACGTACTTTGTTTGAGTCCAATTTCAAATATAAACCTCTAGTGTGTCCTCTGCAGTCTTGTCCAAAATTTGTTTCCGGTATGACCTAAATATTTGATTTTTTTTATATATTTTTTTTTTTTTACTTTTTGACCGAGCAAAAGTGAGATTTATATTAACTCGACAATTCTAATAATTAGATCTGTTCCATTTTGCATCTGACAACGGAGTTTAGAAAAATTGGGAAAGACAAATTGAGACCTAGTTTTAACTCCACAGCTTAAACTTGGTATGAACAGTCATTATTATTTTTCATAGTATTTTTTGGCTGATGAGATTTTGGTGCCTCATGGCGGCCATTATTTGAGTAAAGTTTACAGTTCATAGAACAACTAGTTACAATCTACCTAAATACAAACATTTCAAGAAATCAATGTAGGTACCATCTGAAGTCGAACGGAATTTGTGTTCACAACTATTATTCATACATACACACTAACATTAATCAATGATCGCATAAACCTAGAAATTTGGAAATCATTTTTCTTTTAATATGTAGGTAGGTAAATACATATTAAGGAAAGAACAATTAAAAGTTTAAATAATAGCAATATATCGCTAATATAAGTGCTACAATTACTCAGATAAAACTGTTCGGATATGAAATAATGACCTTGAATAAAAGCACCAAATCCATACGCAAAAACTCCACATGAAGCATACAAAAAATGTCGACTGTACGTATCATACTAATTTGATGGCATCAACTAGTTTTCTATTAAACGACAAATTGAATGGAAATAACTTATCAGATATAACAGACGTATTTGACGTAAACATGTTCCATTATAAAGTGTTAAATGTAACAAGCAGTGCAATATTTTTTAGGAATAATAATTATAATTTGCAATTGGTTGTAAATAAGGACCTAATTAGAACAATTAGTATCATTATAACGTCAAATTACATTTAATTGGTATTGCTTTTAATCATTAAGTTGTTATATTCGCATTCCATTATTTTATTGATATTAAAAATTGTATTTTATTGCTACCAATACTTCACATGTTTGCTGTTTGGCTGCATTTTTCATTAAATCCAAAAACCTTGGTATAGATCATCCTTAGGCTGACAATTCATGGCAATGAGAAGAAACAGGTGTATTACTTATGAACCTAGATATTTCAAATTTTAACTAATTCCCTCAATGAATATTGTAACTTAACACAGACTTCAATTAGAAAAAAAAATAAATATTGTTGAATAGGGTAGTAAAATATGTAGGTTTGTAGGAACGGACTCAATTTGGGCTAAGGCATCCCGAATAAATAAAATAATATGCAGTTTCATAAGAAGGAAAAATGTTAGTTAATATTTTTCAATCTTGTATTTTGATATTTTGTAAATTGATTTTTACAAAACACCGCTCTATTCCTGGGATACGAAAGATTTTTTTAAGCTAACAATTATTTAATTTAAAGTTTTCATAACTTTGAGTAGCAACTTTCATCCTATTACTTTTATCAGTTTTCTGATCCCATGTATCACCTCTTAAATTTATGCTCATCGAGTTCTAGTAATCCTGTATGTAATTATAAGGCCAGACCTTAATGATGCTGCAAAACTTCTTAATACACATCTGATAATATTTCAGATGTTTGTTATAGACTTCCGAGAAAGATGTTTGTATCAAACTACAAAAATAACATTTGTCAGGATTGTTTTTGTGTGTTACGAAATTCAGTTCACCGGAAGATGTCGAAAGCGCTCGTTAATCTTATTAACATTTTAGTTTGATACGAATTATTTATGGAAATCTATAAAGCTTGTATTGTCAAATGAGTCTTATTTTTCTATTTTAGCTTCCGGATTGATATCTCATTTTGAATTTGATCATCCACATATTAGAATTGTACAAATTGACGTAAATAACGTCGTAAAGTGTTTCATAAAGAGCAGCAATATTCTAGTTAATGACGGCACATGTGAGAGAATATTCGTCATCAATGGAGATACGTTTGAAGAATCCACGTATTTGTCTCTAAACGTAGCAAGAAAAGGCGTTGATGATTTGAATTTGATTTTAATTTGGGTTTCTGAAATCAAATCCAACAACGATGATTATTTTTATGTTCTTGAAGCAAAAAATATTGGCGTTAATCCCTTCAAAGCAGTAACTTATTCTGGTAAGTTAAAATGGGCCAACCCTTTAGTCTAATTTAAAATTGGCGCGTTTAATACAAGGTTAATATGAAATCATCTATTGTAATAATAATAATCAAAAAATGTCTGTACCAACAAAAATAATTCGGGATCATCAGATATCTGAACTTTTGGGGGATTATAGAAAATAAAGTTAATGGAATATATTTTGACTTTCATATCTTCTGATAGGGTCTCTTTACATCATAACAGCCGTTTCTGTTGATTTTCTAACGAATACAGTTCACCTTTTACAGTTATCTATATTTAATTCCAGAATTCTCTAAAATAAATTTTTACCTACTTACTGTCTATTTTTATAAATTGCCTTCCCATACAATTTATAAAAAAAAAAAAAAAAAAAATATTTAAAAGGAATCGCAAATAAATAATAAATTATTTAAAAAAAAAGACAATATCGATTCTAAAAAATTAGTTGGTGGCGAGCTTTCAATAGTATACAGACTATCATTGTGACGATGGCAATCTGAGTGCTATTGAAAGCTCGCCACCAATTGAGTTTTTAAAATTGTTATTGTCCATTTTTTTAAAAAATAATTTATACAAACATATCACCATTTATTATACCTATTCATATTCTATTAATGCTGAAGTTACCAATATTTTTACTTTCTCTTCCTCTAGAAGATAAAGTATTGTATTAGTGCAGAAATTTTAGACATATTTTGGCTCAAAAAACCGGGAACCCAAAGGCCAAAATAAATATCAAATATGTCATTTCTTATTGTTATTGGGCCATATTTTCGGGTAATTTTTGAAGTTTTGAAAATATTTGGAGCCATGGGGCCAAAAAAAAAAAAAAAAAATTCCGACGTTCCACGTATGACGTACGTACGGAATCGTGTGCAGAGCTCTGGGAGCCAAACCGCTCGTCCAATTTTGATGAAATTTGATATAGGTCATCTTTGGGCAAAAAGCCCGACCCATATTTATACTTTTTTCCGATATCACCCCCAGGGGCGGTCCTAGCCCCCCGAACAGGTTTTTTGGGTCCGAATCTCTAAAATCCAAACTACATAACCAATTTTGATGAAATTTAAAACCAGTAATTATGGAGTCATTTTATCCAAAATAAATGGTCTCACGAGGGTGTATCCCTGTCAGGGGCGCCGCCAGGGGCCAAAAAAGGTCCGCCAGGAGCCAAACAATGGAAATTCCTTTTAAAATA
>CM022874.1:20590075-20601087 GCA_012654025.1 Pachypsylla venusta | reverse complement strand
AACTCTTGCGCTTTCTCCAAAGTTTCGTCGATTTTCAAGCAATAAAATTGTGAATTAAACATTTAAAAGTGAGTTTTCTCGTATTTTCCACCATTTAATCGTGAAAATTAACCTTCTACTTTCAATTAATCATATTTTAAGTTAGGCTAGTTGCTCAGAAAAATAATAACAGTATCTGTCTGGTCCCTACATTTGATAACCCAATGGAATGTTAACAAATTGAAAATGACCGTATGTTTTCCTCTTAATCGTTGTTGCTTCTGGTTTATGCAAAGTTGTGTCAATACCTGCAAGAAACATTCATCTATTTTATTTAACTTTGTTTTTTCTTGTGTTCATGTTTTTTTTTTTTTGTGTGCCTAACTAATTTTCTTGATTATTATTTTATTAGACTCATTATTGGCATTTATTTAAC
Organism: Pachypsylla venusta; assembly: GCA_012654025.1. NCBI lineage: Eukaryota > Metazoa > Arthropoda > Insecta > Hemiptera > Aphalaridae > Pachypsylla > Pachypsylla venusta. The sequence goes on along the minus strand of CM022874.1, from coordinate 20,600,672 downwards.
AATAAGATTTTTCAAGGACCAATAATTTCAATAAACATGTATTATATTATACAATCAGCTGTGGGTTCATTAATTTGGCAGTCGGCCAAAACATTATTCAGTTGTAGACGTAGGAATGAGCTTTATATGAACATAGCTGTTATGAAAGTAGTTAGTTAATCATAAGAATTCGGTGTCCTCAATTTATTTAAATTCAGTAACACAGAGAATAATTCTTTTTTTTTTTTTTTAGAATTTTATTATTACAAAATAATAATAAATGAAGAGATTATACAGAAGATTGCAACAATTTACAGATACCCAATACACCTGTAAAAATATTGATTATACCTCTCCGACATTCCACTGCTAATTATTATTATTATTAATGCTTGTGTTTGAATATTTAAAAACAATAGAATCAGTCAAAAAGTATAATATTATTTGTATTTGAAAATAAATTGGTTTTGTAACTTCTATTGAAAATTAGGTACAAATTCTTAAGGAACCCAAAGTTACCTTACATGATTTGAATCTTTAATGTTAGTTACAGCTAACGTCTACGCCACGTTAAATACACCAGTTCCCGGTAGATCACTGAAGTTAAGCCACGTGCAGCGAGGTTGTGCGATGTGGGTGTCTACGTGGGTTCGCATCCTCGTGATACTGGCTATTTTTCGGCCTAACCCCGGCTCAGTGAGGTCAATGTGTTTAGCTGGTTTGCTAGTTTCCATCGAATGTAGGGTAAAACCCCCGTCTCCGCCTCGAATGACTAATAGATGTTAAAGAGACGTTAAACTAAATTGAGAAGAAAAAAAAATGCTATTAGTTGCATGGTTTGCGGGCTTATACTCGTATACGAGTACATATTGATTCAAATTTAGTTGCAATATGATAACTTAATCTGCTGATTTTGAGTTTTTGACATCTACTTGCATGTATCTTCTGTCATTTGATGCACAATGCTACTCATTTTATTGTGTTTCTGATATTCATAATTATTACTCGTATATTGCAGTGATTACAGCAGTATGCAATAGCTCAAAATTTGGGATATTGCAAAATCTTTATTGGTTTTTTTTTTCGACGTGAAATATTTTATCGAGGACGTATAATTATGTATCTAGTGCAATAATGTGTGTGTTCTCTATGTTTATGAAAACGCTATTAAAAAATTGCGAAGATACCTACATTTCTTAGTTACTTACTTTCCGAGTCCATCATGGAAAGTGATGGTGGTGGAAGGGTTGGGAGACCCTTCCATGTCCACCAATAATGGTTATTATCTCAAATTCATGAGAACAAAATTCCACCAACCCAATCTATAATAATTATTATGGAGATCATTACGGATCATTTACAGAACGTAATAATTTATCTTTCTCTCTTTGCCAACGATCATACCACGTTGAATACACCAGTTCCCGTTAGATCACTGAAGTTAAGCAACGTCGGGCGTGGTCAGTACTTGGATGGGTGACCGCCTGGGAACACCACGTATCGTTGGCTCTTTTTTCCGGCCCAACCCAGGCTGGGTGAGGTCAATGTGGGTAGCTGGTTTGCAAGTTTCCAGCGAATGGAGGGTAAAACCCCCGTCTTGAATGACCAATAGATGTTAAAGAGACGTTAAGTCAAATTAAAAAAAATAAAAAAATAATAATTTATCGCTCAAATTTCAGTATGTTTTATGAATTGGCCAGATATCTCATTCCATACTTATCTATTTTATTGTTTATTTTTATGCGTTTCGCTCTTATAAGTCCGCTTTCATTCAAGTCTCATTTTAAATCTTGTAAGTTACATTAAAATATATATTATAATATTTGAATTCCTGAAAAGATCTCGTTGACACATCACACAAGAGAGGTTGTAAATAATGAAATCGAGTGCTGTAATCAAGTCGTGCATTCTCATATTGGGGATACAAAATGTATGAAAAGGAATGGGTTAGAGTTCTTATTTTGAGCATTCAATTTAACTTCCTTACGACATTCCTTACTTTGTTTAGAGATGTGAAACGAGTACTCATTCGATAGATACAGTGGAAAATAGCACCTATCCATTTATAGTTAGAGAGCAGGTGGGACCTGACATCGATTCATTCCCATCTCATTAACATAGTAGGTCAACTGGTAATCCTACCCAACTACATACTGAGCTAGTTATTTTTTCACTAAAAATGGATTTTGGTGGACTTCAGAATTTTTTATTAGAAATTCAGGAATTTGGTCCCCTTAAAGGCCCATTTACACTGCCCGAGCATTCGTCGCGAACAGAGGTGACGAACGAGCATTCGTTCGAGGCTCAGGCAGTGTAAACAGTCGCCGCGAGCCGATCATGTTCGAAGCGAATGCTCGTTCGTGCTCAATCCTGATCTCGAGAACAGCGCTATTTGCAGGGATAGTAACCACCATGTTGCATCAAACAAAGAAAATAGAATATAAACCCTCGCATCAAAAATTATTTTGTATACCAATTTTAAGGATTGGGTGGAAGAGAATTCCTCAGGAACTAACCAGACCCTTCAAATGATATTTTTTATTTTATATTATTTACCTTCTTCTTATAACTATCTTCTTCTTTTCTTTCTCTATCTTCCCCATTTTTAAATTATTATTGTTGAAAAGATCATTCAATAGAACTTCAATAGAAAAATCAAATGTCCTATCCTATACCATTTACAGTCGTCCCAGGCGATAATTTTTCTTCCGAAATTTACGTGACCGATAATGAATAAGGCGTAACCACCTTGCTCAGGTACCCCAAAATGATTAACTTGTTTATCTTTAGCCATCAAAGTTAACCTGAGAATTGCTTAAATGCTTTAATGACGAAGACCCAGTTTCTGGACACCTTGTTTTTAGTTGAGGATTGAAAATTGAATGAAATAATAAGAGTTATTTGCAGGAGTTAATCTGATGAGATACAACTTATAAAATCACAACAAGCTGTATCATATTGTGGGCGACGATGACACAATGAGGACTGACCGCAACCATGGCAGGTGGTGAACTGAGTGTAAATGATGCACATTCTATTATTGTGAGGTGGGAACATTCTAAAGGAACACTAACTACTATATTGTCGATCTCCATTAGAAAAAGCATAATTCCAATGGGCCAATCAAGAAGGTTTCGGAGGTGGATGCTGCAGAGCTGTCTGCCTCATGGAAGCCCAATGTACTGACTTCTGAGAATCTTTTCTGAATGTTATGTAAAAAATTTTGCTACCGTTTTTTTTTTTTTTTTTTTTTTTTTTTTTTTTTTTTTTTTTTTACACTTGAGTTCAAGTTTCAAGTTGGTAAATCTTCAAGATTTTATTAACGTAGGTATAATTGAGAAACTAAAAGCTATAAAAAATGTGAATACAGTTTGGTGATTTGGCTCACGACAAAACACGACAAAAATATTAGCAGAACTAAAATTATAAATGAATATGGTATTAGCTCAGGTTGACTTCTCACGCATAAATAAAAACAAATTCCCCGGAAAATTTTTAAATGTGTCAAAGGTATCCTTGGTCACAGCTTATATGAATAGCCCAAGAGCACGTTGTGTCTATTCCTTCAACATTTTTTCTCTTTTGAGTGATGATTATAAATTCTGACCTACATCTCCTTACCAGCTTTAGCATAGATCATGAATTACTCTAGTTTTTGCAGAAATTGGTGTATATTCACGCATATGGTTGATTACTGGCATTATCGTTTTGGTAAAGGAATACTCACATGATTATAATGAGAGATTTGTACAAAACAAAAAGCAATGCAGTGGTTAAAGAGATTAGCCGAGATTAAGAAATGATTGAACATCAGATCAAAATGTGAAAACGTTTAATTTGGATAATACCGATTTATTTGCAAAGAATTGATGTTGCGTCCATATCCCATCTCCCTTACAATTAGAGTTTTAGAGTTCTATTCAGTAGAGTTTGGGGAAAAAAAATGTAAATTTCTTTTGACAAAAACGCTTGATTGGAGTTGACAACAATTTGTATCAAAACAATTCAATAAAGAGTATTACACTAGTAAAGGGTGTTGCGATTTGGAACCTTGCCTCTTGTCCACCATGAGATCCCTGGTAGCCTAATAAACTAATTGGTTTTCGAATTAAACTTTACATTTTCGTCAGAATAAAATGAGCTTAAGCTTAATCCACAAAAATTAGGTATTTGAAAATACTAATATATAATTATTTTGTATCAGCAAATTTTATTGACAAATAGAGTTAAAAATTTATACATTTTAGTCAGTCAAAATCCTTTCTAAGATGTTTTTATCAGGAAATAGCCAGAGGAACCATGTTGTTCTTACAGAATTTTTGTACCATAATAGTCATCCATCCAAAAAAAAAAAAAAAAAAAAAAAAAAAAAATATTAGGTTGTAAATTTTATTAGATATTTTTTTAAAAAAATATATAAATTTATATCTGACCTCCCCTCTTAGATAAGTGTAACCAGACAATTCAGCTGTCCGCAACCATTTTGTATATTAGTAATTAATGACCACGTTTTAAGAAACAAAATACCCCCGAAACTATTGAAAAAAGTAGGGCACCACATAATTATCCTGAAAAACCGAAGTCGAAAAGTTGAGTAGGTAGATACCTAGTAATAACCTAATAACACAATAGTACAGACACCTGGGAGTGGCAGAAATGGGAATGTTAGCATAAATGAGAAACTAGGGACCATTGAGGAAGAAATTTCAGAAGTAGATTGAGGTGTTTTGTCCTGTGGAGAGGAGGGATCAAAGTTACACTCAGAGACTAAAAACAGGGGGGATAAGAAAGAGGGGTATACCAATGTTGACATGAAGGGAGGAAATAGAAGTACTGAACAAAAGGTTGTGGTGGGGTAGAATTAAGGAGGGCAAAGCCGGCAATCTTTATGCGGCACAAACAAGTGCCGCTACATTTAAACAGGCTAGTTTTAAACTAGCCAAAATAAATCGCAATGGGAAACTATTGCTACAGAGGGCAATGCCGGCCCCCGACCTTATATATAATTGGGAAAAGGTGAAGTAATAGACGATGTAGAGGGTCAATACACAGCGTACGTATGTGCTGTAAGTATTACAATGAGAATTAATGTCACACTAAGTAATATAGACACCAACATCATTTCATAACCGACGTCAATTCTTTACTGTATCATTTCAACGATAGACTTGGGATTCAACATAATATCGTCTTGTAATTATATTATTATTCCAATCTTGTTGGACATATGGGAATAATTTCATGAAATTCCTGAATAATTTACAAACTATTTAGCTCATGCTGATAAATACCATACATTAATCAAAAGACACTCGAGACTGAATTAAATTAATGATGTAGGTACGTCCTAAGATACGTCAAGGTTTTTTAATGTTTACTTTATCCAGCATTTGTATTACTTAATTCAAGATTCGTAGTAAAAAGATTTTGCCCCGGGCGCTTCTTGTATTAAATCCAGCTTTTTCTCTTTCAATCTAAGTCGGAATATGCAAATGTCTACAAATGATGATGATTATTCAAATGACATTTGCAATCTACAACCTCAGGGAGTGATGGAAGGTGATTATATTATTTATACTTCAATTATTATGAAAAAATACTTTTACTATCGGATACTGTGAGGATGAGCATGATAGTTTCAAGGTAATAATTATTACTATGCAAACTAGACGGGGATCAAGATCTTATTTAAATGTCTATAAAATATAGTAGAATTTCCCATGGAAGATAAATAACAAAGATTTGAAATTGTTAACAGTTCAGCTTCTGATATTGAACATCTAGGTGGAAGTATAGGAATGTCATTGGATGAAAGATAAAATTGAATCCAGAAGGTCTTCCATAATACATAAATGGTAAAAGCTCTTCGTTTAAGTACTAACAAAGCGTAGACTTGAGACTTATTGAATAAGATAGTATTCCTTGATTGACACAATCTTTGATATAGCATTTTCTGAATGTTTAGCAAAGGAGCTTATCGTTATGACCTCTGACTGTATCACTTTCATTTTTCTTAGTGCAAAACATAATCATATAGGTAGATATCTTAAAGATGATTCTATAATTCAACTCATCCTATCCAATGGATACGAATTGCATTGGTTTAAGTTCTCTATTTTTAGCAAGATTGACTATTGGATAAGATCAATAATATATTTTTTTTTTTTTGTAAATGAAAATCATTTGCCAGGTTGTTCGCGCTTCCAGATGGGTTTATCTCTCGAAAACTGTCTTTGATCATGGTCGGTTTATATTAAATTTATTATTATTCCCTTATGTAGTCAGGAGTCAGTGAAACTTGATCTAATCTAAAATATTTAAAAATATATCAATACTAGAATGTCTTATGTATGTTACTAAAATGCATTTTTAGTAACATACATATGATACATCTGCTTAAAATGCTACATTTTTTGGACTTCTTCATTAGGTTATTATAGAACTAACATTTAACTAAATAAACCCGATATCACCAAACATTTTAAGTTAATTATTTCAATTTTTTTTTTTTTTTTTTTTTTATATATATTTTTTTAGAAATTTGTATTTTTGGCATGGGCATCCAGAACTGAACTTTATGAATTTCTGCAATATAATTACTGATACATATAAATATTAAATAATATTGCAAGGTTTCTTTATAACTTATTTTACATCATTAGCTCAGGTGGATTTGGTCAGTCAGAATGACTTGTCACACTTTCAAGTATTTTTCACAGTGAAAGTTAGAATGTCATTGGAAGACATTTTTCAAATTTTATTCTCACCAATAGTAGAGATACTTGTGTAGGTACCTAAGTGGATATTTGTAATAATTAAGTACTTATAAACACACATTTGTATTTAAAAAAATTAAAATACCAGTATCTATAATCTATACACATGTAGTACCTACTATCAAGGACATAAGATATTAGTTTTTAACTGAGGCATCTTAAAAAAATATTTAAAGGTGTCCACCCAATGTTTGGGTTGGGAGCAATGATAGAAAGTCATAAACTAATTATATTAATCTAAACTGTATTTATTTCATACACTTATGACGAAATGCAGAACCTCATCTAGAAACACGACACTGACGCAAAATGACAGTTTTTTTTCTATTTATAGGCCATTTTTTCTATTTATACGTCAAATATTATAAAAAATATCATTGGTGATCATTTTTTTAACCTAAATAATGTAGAATCGGTGGCAAAAAATAACTTCTTTGGATTATGTATAGCAATAATTGGTGGACACGGATAGTAATCACATTATACCTCATGGGCCACACAACCAAGGTGTCATCTGCCTATGGTAGCCAGATGAATAGAACAACGGCTCTAAAATGGTTTGTTTGCTGCTAAAAAAATTTATCAGTCTTAATTTCATTAATGTGTCTATAGCACGTTGAATACAACAGTTCTCGCTACATAACTATAGTTAAGCAACTACAGCAACGTTTAACGAAGTGTTTGATCACGTAGGTTCATGCCTCTCTGATGTGTACCTGGTTTGTAAGTTTCCAGCTAATGGAGGGTAAGACCTCGTCTCAAATGACCTTTAGATGCTAAAGAGACGTTATACATACGTCTACAATTGGTGGAGGTTAATAAATAATTGACATATGAATTCCCAAAACAATGTTGATGGAAAACTTTTTTATATTTTAGGTTTGGCGGCAAATCGAATTGAATTTGTATCCATGTCAAATTAGATATTCATTTGTCTATTCATCTTTTATCTTTGGGTGTCATTATCTTCTTATGATGTAATAATATTGCCTTGGGCAAATACTACTTGTAATCTAAAAACGTGTCTAGTGGGTGTGATGAAGAACATTGCATATCTATGATGGTACCATAAAGTAACTTTACCTGAATACCCTTGAGAATGGTGATGGCACACAATGGAAATTTACTAATTTGCAGAATAGTGGTTTGAGTACTTGCTTGCTAATAAGTAGAGAGTGTGTTCAAACCTAGCAGAGGAATAAGTAATTATCATATTGGAGAATGTTTGATGATAACATCCACATAGTTCTCGTAGAACTCAGAGCGCACTGGGTTGTAAGAATTACCTCAGGCATTATATCGGTCTCTTGGATATCATTCACTACTTATTAGGTCCAATTCCACCCAAAACTTTTTTTATGAAACTAATATAAATAAATGCTGTTAGTTTCTGTTATTAAGTCACAACTTTGGTGCTCACTGCAGCGCTGCAAAATTTTCTCAACATCTATCATTATCAAATTACTTTCCATTTTTTAAATTTTATCTGCAATGCTGGCAGCAAATTGCTATGCGTATTTATCTCCATAGCAACTCATTGCACTCACGAGGTTGAGTGGGTCTTCCCATCCCAACCACAGTGACAAATTATTTCTCCTATGAGGATTCGAACACGGGTCTCCCGAGTGCAAGATCAGTGCAGTGTTCAATGAACATTGGGAGTTGGTATGGAACTATTATCCGGTTACACTATAGTTCTGTGAACTCTATTAGATTTCACTCAGTCAAAATGGGCAACGCGTGGTGACTTAACCAGCTATTTCCATAAACGTAATCATTGTCCTTACATGTTTCGAGACTTATCGTGAATCAATTATTAGAGAGACAAACAAGCAGATGTGTAAAGAAAAGTCATTGTATTAAAACTAGATCTCGCTTCGTTCAATCAATTATTTATCTGCCAAAAAAGTGAGAGGCTTATGTATTCTTCTGCTGTTGATGATTTCTACAAACAGATTTTCAGCTAACTGTCGATGTCCTTTTTGCGAGTATGATAATGTGGCTCAGTACGTCCTATATGAACGTAACCAATGTCCATGGGACTACCCGTTCGAGAACAATAGTGCTAACTAACAAACATATATAATTATCTCAAAGTTCATTATTTTATTTCTTAATATCATTTAGAAATCTAATAATTGATCTTTATTATTTACTAGCTGTTTCGTCCGTACTTCGCTACGGCCTATAGCTTGGCGCCTTAGAGGCATGGCCGTTCCCGTGATAATTGCCCTATCTCTCTCGCTCCAATGTATTTCTTATGAGATTGTTTACTTTTTGCGATTTCTACACCTTAAAATTAAAATTTTTCAAAATCCTTTCTTAGTGCACACTTACATGGTGCAACGAAGGTCCCTACCAAATTTCAAGTCTGCAGCATTAATAGTTTCGGCTCTACGTTGATCAGGCATTCGTATATATAAAGATTTATAACGTCAAGAGAAAAGCCGATCAAATTAATATTTGGCCATGAATTTGGCTACTATAGGATGCAAATCTTTCAATAAGATACTACCATCTTTGCTTTTGTATTTATATTGTATTCGGATACAATGATCCTCTTCCATGGATAACGTGTTTTGTCTGCCTCAGATACAAAAACCATAAATCTCAGGCTTAAACCCATAACCCACAACATAATAGCTATTATTTTATCTGAAATAAAATTCTTGTTTCAACATTGATTGTAGTTTACACTGATTTCAATAGATCTGGCCTTTATCCAAATGCAGGAATTATACACTGGACTGGAAACGCAAACATGGTTTCAATTATAATCTTTATCGAACGTTTTACTAAGCTTTCATCTTTAGAATCAACAATATATGTAGAGTAGATACATATTTGAGACTTCTTCGTCAATATTTCAACAGTTGTATTTGCACTCTCATGTCTCTTCTGACAGTATGAGTATTTAACATTATGTGTGTTTATGATTGAATTTAGCAAAATGACCATAAATTAATTTATCACAATAGGTAGCATTGAAGATTTTATAGCTGGTCCTAACTTAGAACATAATGAAATTGAAGAAAAAAGAAAAAAAAGAGATATATCTACCTATCAACCACTATACGGGTTCTGATAAAATATTCTGTTTTCCTCTCTTTTTTGCTGTACGTCTCTATAACATCTATGACCATTCAAGACGGCCCCTTAGCACCCATTCTTTAAAAACGTAAACTCATATTGAACCAAGTCAGCCTAAGGTTGGCGGGGATAGCGTGCAATAAGCAATACAAGGGCATAAATATACGTGACAAATACACAACAAAGAGCTCCAAAGAAGAAATTTTTGGTATATTCAACAAATTTAGATTTTTTGGATCCCAGTGGGAGTCCTAAAAGAAAAAAAATATAAAAAGTCATCTGATTGTGATAAAATTTGGAATGTACACGCACAATAAACTAAGTATTTATTGGAGGACTTTTGGTATTGGTTATTATTTTCAATAAAGAATCTTTGGAATCGCACCGAAAAAATATCCTCCTTAAAATTAAATATCTTACGTTTCAAGGTACATAGAATCTAAAAATCGAAATCAGTCAGCGCTAAGTGGCGGTGATCAACGGATTCGATTTTTGAATGCTGCGTACCTTGAAACGTGAAATATCCAATTTGTAGGGAGATTTTTAGCCAGTAAAATAATAAACCCATTTGTCACATATTTTGTAGAACATATACTGGAGATTTAATTTGTAAAAATCAAGCAACTCTTCAATATTATCTCTTGGTATACCCTGAAACTAATTTTCTTGCGCTACTTACATCATAAATTATACTGTGGAAAGCATGATGGTTTGTGAAGATCCTTGTGAATTATTACCCCCCCCCCCCCCCC
>CM022874.1:20576298-20590070 GCA_012654025.1 Pachypsylla venusta | reverse complement strand
CCCCCCCATAGCCCCCGACAATGTGTAACAAATTACTACCTAATGACAAACTTTGAGCAGCAGAATCTCAAATTATTAGTAGGTAGGTATCATCTATCCTCAATCGAATACTCTGGGTTACTAAGAGAAATAGAATAGGTATTAGGACGTCTGTTTCTATTTAAATATAAGATTAGTACCAACTGATACAAATTGGTAGATCGTGCCAAATTTGAACCCAATAGAATATTTATCAAGTGATTATTTAAATTTCATGGTTTCGCTTCTGACATACAGCCCGAGGCTTTTGATTTGGCAATACACCCTTTATTAAAAAAACATTTATCGTAAAAACTATTAACAGAATATGGTTTATAATAAGTTATATCTATTAGAAGCCATAGGGGTTTTGATTGTGAACTTTCATTGGTTTTATCAGAGTATCTTGAACCAAGGGTTTAGGAAATCAAAACCTTTGATCTAATTGTTACGCAGCTGGATGAGGTGAAATCCACACATGCGATGCAGCCGGTGCGATATAGTTAATTCAATATTCGGGCTACAACAGAATCTACACATGCAATCTAGCCGGGGCGATCTAGTTAATTATATAATCGGGCTATACACATGCAATGTTGCCGGGGCGATCTAGGTAATTAAATATCCGGGCTACAACAGAATCTACACATGCAATGTTGCAGGGGCAATCTAGGTAATTAAATATTCGGGCTACAACAGAATCTACATATGCAATGTTGCCGGAGCGATCTAGTTAATTAAATATTCGGGCTACAACAGAATCTACACATGCAATGTTACCGGAGCGATCTAGGTAATTCGGGCTACAACAGAATCTACACATGCAATGTTACCGGAGCGATCTAGGTAATTAAATATTTGGGCTACAACAGAATATACACATGCAATGTTGCCGGGGCGATCTAGGTAATTAAATATTCGGGCTTCAACGGAATATACATCACATGCAATGTAGCCGGGGCGATCTAGTTAATTAAATATCCGGGCTACAACAGAATCTACACATGCAATGTTGCAGGGGCAATCTAGGTAATTAAATATTCGGGCTACAACAGAATCTACATATGCAATGTTGCCGGGGCGATCTAGGTAATTAAATATTTGGGCTACAATAGAATCTACGCATGCAATGTTGCCGGGGCGATCTAGGTAATTAAATATTCGGGCTACAACAGAATCTACACATGCAATGTTGCCGGGGCGATCTAGGTAATTAAATATTCGGGCTCCAACGGAATCTACACATGCAATAGTCGAAGCATTATAGGTTATTAAATATTGGGGACACAATGACATCGATTACTGTAATAGAATAAATGTAAGGCCACTTGTAATTGCTATAACAGCCTCAGTAGCTCAGTTGGTTGAGGCGGTGGATTCGTAACCAGGAGGCTGTTAGTCAGAATCTAACTCCATCCCCGCCGACTGGTCACAATAGATCTACATAGAGATCGCATTGATAATTGCAATCAGTCTCAATAGAGACCTGCAACCAGTTTGATAATAATAATGATAGGGCCACTGCTGTGGGTACATGTCAACTATGATTTATTGTGAATTAAGGCGCTCTAATAGCACAGTCGTTTGCACTGAAACCAATTTAAAATGCTTATTTATCTACGTTAGTTTTAACCCCCTGAATTAATGCGACCGCGGTTCCGGGGCATAACCTTATGCATATGTATAAGAATAAATAAAAATCGTACTTTTAAACATTACGAGGTTTACATTTTGCAAAGTTTGATTTATTAGTCAGAAAACCCGAGATGAAATTTGAAATTACGTCTGACGACATTTGTCTAAGATAACGGCTTGTCCCCATATTGATTTTCGGTCGGTCTTACACTTATAATATAACGTGATTATTTTGGATTATTATTTTTTAGTTTCGATATTGTTTTTGATATGGTGAATTTTAATTTAATACTTTTTACCTGACAGTAAAAATTTATGTTATAATTGATAGCAACTCATACATGACCCAGTATCAGATTTTAAAAACCAAAACACGTACGACCGGGTATCCACAGCTGACATAACTGTTACCATTATATGGCACCCGTCCACAATAATTGAAATCGTCATCAGTAGTGCACCAACTCACATTTCTTGTGGGTAATAGATTTTTTTATATATATATATTTTTTTTGCTAAACCAAAATAATTAACCCCAAAATATTTTGTTTTTTGTCATTTTAAGCCCTTTAACTGCAAATTCATTCCCGAATGTACTCTCTATATGAGTATAGAACCTCAAACATAGTACTGGTTAAATTGAATTAGCTAAAACGATTCCAAAGGGTCGTCAAAAAAGCGAAACAGGATGAAGTGAGGATTCGGAACTAGAAGAGCGATGGCTATTGGAAAAAGCTGGAGTACGGTGGACGGACAATACAAGACTACGTTGACCCCATGGGGCACTGCCAAAAACATCATTGATTTGATTTTTGGGAATAGTTAAAGGAAGCCGCCTCTTGTTACTACTGGGTTAGCTAAGTTATGGTCCACATATATTATGACGCTTCGCTGTAATCAACAAACAGCTCTCTTGTCCTCTAAAGGTCGTCCCATATGAGTTCATACCTCTCCCAAGGTTTCTTAACTCCAAAGATCTGGCGGGAACTGTCCCACAAGGTAAATCTTGGCAAAACGTCTTCAGACTTCATTATAAGACTGTGATTAATTGAGCTATTAATTTAAGATCCATTAATCATAGTCTATAGATTTATGAAAGCACGTCCAGGAGTGGAAATTACTTGAACTTTACTCCAACTGTCCAAAAAACCAAAAGTGGTGTTTGTGTTCATCAAACATAGTTCTTTATAATCATACATACTAATTCTAGTCCAATATACTTCAAGTTGATTTGCTCACACTTCAACAGAGATCTCCATCAGCTCAGATGTCAGAGGTTACAGGAATATTGGTAAGCAATGTAAATGGTGGTCCAATAACAAGGTGACAGTAAAACGTGATTTTCTGCGAAAAAATATTGAAACATTTATCTTAGTAAAATTTAGACAAAGCTAACGATTTATAACGTTGTATACGCCAGTTCCCTGACTTAAAAAGAATATACTTCCAAGGCACCCAAATCCATGCCAGTCTCAAAAGGCGACTAAGGGAATAAGGGTCGAAAATGATATCTTTTCTATTACCCATGCAGGATGCAAGGAGAAGCTACTGCATTATCCGTAAGGATTCTCAAGTATCAACCACTCATGGCGAGTTGTTGCCAACAAGCCCCATGGCTGTTAACTCATTGTATATATACGCCAGTTCCCTTCAGATCACTGGAGTCAAGTACGTTGCGTCGGGCGCGGCAGTGATGATGATGTGCCCAGGGACACAACGTATCGTTGTATTTATCGAAAAATGACAGGGGGCTATCAGATAACCTATTAGTTGTAAAAAGAGGCGTCTTCTCAGCTACTCAAAATATCAGAATGCAGACATCGGGAATACCCGAAACATTTTACCAATTCTTAACGGCAAATCACTTTTATTTGGCAAATGCGTACTCTTTCGTCAAAAATTGCAATAACTGATAGTACTTTAGGTAGTTAATGCAGCGTAGAATTTTTTCCTTCTTAATGCTCAGATCTTAGATATTAGTGCTTCTGTGGTATTAGATTTGTTGACTTCAGGAAACCCCACGGAAAATAATTCTCTCAGCATCATCAATGAGACCAATCATTATTGTTAAGGAACAAATCCCTGCCAGAACCACATGTTTCATGGGAGGAGCTTTTCGACGGTGAGATAATAAGTTTCTATTTTTTTCAACAAAATGTGAAACAAATTTTGGTCTTTCAGATTCAATCAACGAAAATGGCGGGAAATTCAATTGTTGCGTTCTTATATAGGAGCACCCTTTACTTATATATCTTGCACCCAGTTTACCAATTATCTATTGCAATCAGTATTTCGTTACATTCTTTGATTGTTATTTTTACTTTCTTCCTCAATCTTCTTTAACTCAAAGTTATTTACTTCATGCTACTGTGGATTATCTTCTATCTTCCTGATATGAAGTAAATTTCTTCAATATCAGTCAAGTGGATAATCATAGCTACAGACTACTACAGATGCACCTATGATGCTAACTTTTACATAAGGAATGATAAAACGGTGGGTAGGTACGCATCAACGCACACTTTCTTTAATGGAATCACTTACGATTGCTTTTATATTGTCATAAATGAAGAAAATATTATAATTATTTTATTAATTTATTTTCTCCAGGAATGATTTTATTGTGCTTACTATTGCGTAGGATGTATTCAAAAGATTAGTAGTTCTGTGAACTGCAGATCTCATTTTTTTTTTATATTGGCCACTATGAGACCCCGGTTCGGCCCAAAAGGAACCAAAAACTAATCAGACAATTGTACAAACCTAATAAATGGTGTCACCAAGAGAAGAGCTATTTACTATGTGCAACGCAACTGGAATTTCGTGTGCTCTAATAAGATCACCCTAGGTGCTCCTCTGATTGTACATATAAGGCGAACCCTTTTCATCCTGTGAGTAGTCCCAATTTACAAGTTTTTCCCTAAATCGCGTCACCATGCTTCAAAAGATGGGACAAAGCGTTTGAGAATTATAATGTCAAAAATAGATCACTTCGTTATATCAAAATAATTGGAGCTTCTAGATAACAAAAAAAAACTGCATTCCTAAGATAAGATACTTCAACAATGAGCAACGAGTAGCGGATAAGAGAGCAACAGTTACCGCTACCCAAACTATACCAACTAGTGAATCATTAGTAAAGTGATTCGCAATAGGAATTCAATAAACTTTCATCACCCATAACTTCTATTGAAATACCTAATACCATTCATTTATTAGTGGCATCATCCTGTCCGAAGGTAGCCAGATGTATGACACTGCAGTTTTAAATAAGTAGTTATGGGCCTGGTCCCCAGAACCATGTCAATCACTGCAATGCAAGAAAATGTGTTACAAAACATAATAATACTGAAGAGTACCTTTTTTTACTATCAGCTCGGGTGATGGAATCACCTAAGCATTTCCTACACAATACATATTGAGTTTTACACCTAATCATTAATAACTTGGATGTCATTATTAAATAATCACAATTCTCTCTTCAATCACTTGATCCTCCGATATTACAACCTATCTTGGGGATAACCCAAGTGAAGAAATGATTTCAATTTTTGCAAAGTTTATTACTAAATCCTCTTTGCATAAAGAATACTATTTGCAGTGATGGACATATTGATAAGAGTCCAAGAATTATAGACGAAAATGATACATACTGACATTACTAACACTATTTTTATTGACCTTTGTGAGTTACACGATAACTCTCGAACTCCTTGTCCTATTTTCATAAATCTAGGTATGGACGTTTAGTTATATTCTTAGATACCCGGGGCCTCATGGTGGTCATTCTTACTGAATGAAGTCTAAAGTTCATAGAACTAATAGTAATATACAGAGTTAGATATACGAATCTTTATTTTTAGAAAAAGTACAGGGATCAATTCAGGACTATTTCATTTGTTCGATTTGCATTGTTTTTTTGAATTGAGGATTCTTATTTAAATGTAAAAATCAATACAGAACAAGATCCTGGGCCAAACACATGGGCCCATGATCCCTTTGTAATAAAAGGTGCTCATACCTACTCATTCAGGTTTTTCAGGAAGTGTGCTAGCTGCAAAGCAAGATCTTCCTTATATCTAACCCATTTTTTTTTCTTCTTGTACATTTCCTGCTTCCACAGCAATTCTACATACCCCATAGATTTGCTTTGCAGCAAGATCTTCCAAATATCTAACCCATTTTTTGTCTACATGAACATTTCCTGCTTCCACAGCAATTCTACATGCCCCATAGATTTGCTTTCGCTCTTGATCTTGCTTTGCAACAAGATCTTCCAAATATTACCCATTTTTTGTCTACATGAACATTTCCTACATCCACAGCAATTCTACATATCCCATAGATTTGCTTTCGCTCTTGATCTTGCTTTGCAGCAAGAAAATATCTAACCCTTTTTTTGTCTACATGAACATTTCCTGCTTCCACAGCAATTCTACGTATCCCATAGATTTGCTTTCACTCCGGCAGATAAAGTTCTTAAATTGCATTTTGTTCATTAAAATCAGCACCTAGTGATTCTGGGTGCTGGGTGCTAAGGGCATTTCCAAATTTGAAATTGGCCGCTATAGTTGGAGATCGTCTGGTCTTTTTGGCAGGAACACAATTCCTGAAAGTTCTGTCTACACTGTTTTTGTTGGTCTGTACCATATTCATCGAGTGAAATCTACAGTTCACATAATTGCTAGTGGATTGAATGAGTCGATGTTTATGGTCTGTAATCTTCATTCCCTAGGTATTAATATTAATAATTATTCATACGCACTCCACGCTAATTACAAACACCTTGAATTGTTAATAAAATCCACGCAGACATAACAGATGACTCCATGACTCATGAATCCTCTTCAGTGAATACACCTAACAGTGAAAGACAATGCATGGTGAATAACAAATAACATGTGAGGTGTTTATATCGCCAACTCCAGGTCAATATAATCATGCACTTGATGAAAAATAATTACTAATGAAGCATGCATCATGCATGATAATTATTATCATTGCAGTATAGATAGGAATCATTATTATTGTATTTGCGTGGTTTGGGGAAATGATTTTCTTGTAAAAAGAAATATGGAGGAGGTGTGAGTTGTTGAAGTTTGAAGGAAACATACATCATGCATTGGATAGCATTATACTATCAAACATGTTTGAAGATCTTTTACCTATATTAAAATTTTAATGAGAAAACGGTGAAAATAATAATTTTCTATTTAGAAATTCATTGTATTTGCAAGATTTTTATACTATTGCTGAATTGGTGTTATAAAGCTAGTTGTTTCTGTCAATTTTTTGGTTACGGATCATTTTGATTTTCAATTGCAAACTTACCAAAACACCAAATGGTCTTTTCGTGTGCTTTTTACTTACAAACATTTAATAATTTTCTCTGTGAGAATAAATAGCTTTTGAAGGAGACAACAATACACCCTCCTGACTGACACATCTGCTAAAGCTATTTTTACTCGGTAAATCAGTAATACCTAGCAAAACTAATAAAATGGTTTAATTGTTAATTCCGCATTATAAGTAGGAATAACTTTACGCGAGAAAAGTTACTGATTTAGGACAATATAACTACATATTTGATGGCCTTTTTTGAACTGACAAGGATTCGATAAGTAAGAGATCGAAATAAAAAAATATAAATATTTTTTATGGACGCCTGAAAAAGGATGAAATATGCAATGAACACTGAGATACTAGATATTCGTAGACTGGTGTTGTGCACCTAGCCTACTTTAAATTCACGGCTACTTAATAGCTGTAGATAGTATACATAATTATGAAAGTTATTGAATTCTTATATACTTCAATTCCCGTGTTCTGACAGAAGTTAAGCAGCTTTCGAGACTTTAGTATTCAAATGGTTGTGCGTTTATCTTCAGAACTTTTTTGAATACCTACTTTGCAGCAAAACGACAGTAAAATAGGTACCTTAATATTGTTCAAAATCGAAATTAATCAAATATCGGATCGTTCTTTTTTAACGATAAAATATGACTGCATTTAATTTGCTTTCCAAACCCCAAACCAACCGAAAAAGAAAAAGTTTAGGTACCTACTAAATTTTGAAAAATATGTGTATTTTAAAATAGGTAATTAGGTATCAATTATTGAGATCTTTATATTAATTTATATATTTATTAATTTTTTTTTTTTTGAGCTCAAAATGAAATTAGATAATGTTTTCGCACATATCATATAATTTAAATTGATTTGGACTGCCCAAATCGTAATACAATACTGATGATTTCATTCCTAAGCTTAAACTTTAAATTTATATTAGATTAAGGAAAAAATACTTGTTAATTGTATTATGTTTGTAATAAATAAATATACAAAATTAATTACAATACGATTTTCAACGTCGCTGTATTCATTCTGACAATTTCATTGTTGTCAACGATGTTTGTGATAACAGTGACACACCCACGGAATCCTTATACACACATAATTCAAGCGTTTCCTACACGTGCGAAATCCAGTTAAATGCATCATCATAAGAATGCAGACTGCTCTCTTCATGATGCCATTCTTGGTAATAATGATTACAATAATTTGTTACTAGAATATCAAGCAGGACAATTTGCGGAGTTCATAAACATAAATTTGATTCCTTTTGAACAAGGCGCTATTCGATGCGGTGCCGTATGACTTCCTACGCATTATCATCAAGAATTACTCTTTTTAATCTATTTAGATTTACCGCCATTATACCTAGATAACTAATAATTTACATTGATATAAAAGGAAATTTTCATTCATTTAAATGTATTGATGGAAATAACATTGACTGCTGATAAGTCTGGTTATGGTCTCGCATTGACCAAACTTACTAGTGAGAGGTAAAATAATAATAAAATTGCCCTTTTATATACAGCTTTATCTTTTCACCTCCTCTATGCAAGATAGGACCATTTAAATTATTTTGATTATTGTATACTATATACCAATGTCCAATATGTCCTCTAGGAATCTCTATATATAATGCTTACGTCAGCGAGCTAATATTCTTCAAATTTGGAAACTTCAGATTGCCATAAATGTCTAGTATACTTAATTTACAAAAATGTGTTTCTTAATGATTTTAAAATTTCTCTAACGGTAACTTTTGAATACAAGATAGAATGAAAATGTTGTCTTCCTTGTACATCTCTGGACCAAATCGGAGATGAAGATCTTCAAAAATGAAAAAATTCAAGTGATTAAAGACGTCAAGTAATGCATGGATCAATAATAAATTTGGTATAGACGAATTTTTTTTGGTTTAACTTTAACATCTACATGTAATTTGAGAGTGTGGTTTTACCCTCAATTCGCTGGAAACATGCTGCCTACATTAACCACACCCAGCCTGGATTGGGCCGGAAAATCACTAGGGCGCAAACCCACTTGGAAACCCACATGGAACAATATCGCTGGACGTTGCTTAACTTCAGTGATCGAACGGGAACGCTTAATTCAACGTACTATAGACGCTGGCTTAGAGGAGTTTATTCGAAGCGCTGATTTCAATATTACGACAGAAACTTTCTGATTCCTAGAATCAGATATTAGTAGAAGTTAAATTCAAATTCAACCAGAGCCAGCATCTATGCACGTTGAATACAACAGTTCCCCTTAGATCACTGAAGTTAAGCAATGTCCAGCGAGATTGTATCAGGTGGATGTTCACGTGGGTTCGCGCCCTCGTAATGCTGGCTATTCTTCCGGCCCAACCGAGGCTGGATCAGGTCAATGTCTGGAGCTGGTTTGCAAACTTCCATCGATTGGAGGGTAAAACCTCCCTCTCGAATAACCAATAGATGTTAAAGAGACATTAAGCAAAAAAAAAAAAAAAAAAAAAAAAAAAAAAAAAAACAGATTATTTCTAACTGCGGTAGTTAGTTCCATTTTTATTATTGTCACTGTCAATATTAATGTTGTTTCTAAACAAACTATTTATTTATTACCTATATTAATTTGAGAAATGAAAAATGTGCAGTTGGTTCTAGATCGAGAGTTTTTGGAAATTGAAGTGTGGGTCATCAAATAACATCGTGGATTGGGAATATAAAAAAAATATTTGATACAGCCCAATGCAGAGAAACAACAATTAAACTTCATTTGGAGACGGCTATGAAGAAGTATATTTACATATACCTATTAAAGACCGCGGTGTGGTCTTACGGTTTTTCCGGACAAACTTCGCCTTTTTGCTCATCAAAATTAATAACTGCCACCAAATGAGTTGTAAATTCATCCTCTCCCCAACATCTGTATTTTCCACCTTGCAATTATTTCGAAGTTCAAACAAATTATAATATGAACATAAAACAATCAAGTTACAAATACTTGATTGGACACTCCTTTATCATATTTATTTGAATTTTACTCCACAGGGATAAGTCCATTTAGCCACGTATTTACAGAATGTATCTACGTATCTAATTTATGACGATTTATTTACAACACGAAGACATATTTTAAAATACATTGACCAAACATTAAGCTTATATGGAAAGGTCAGTGCACTATTCGGAAAAATTAATATAGGTAATAAATAAATAGCTTGTTTAGAAACAACATTAAATTGACAGTGACAATAATCAAAATGAAACTAACTGCGGCAGTTAGAACTAATCTAACTGCCGCAGTTAGATTAGAACATGGAGGAGGATAATAATAAGCGAATAGTAAAATCAGCTGAAATAAATGGGAATATTATAAAATAAATTATAACAAACGATAAATTTTATTTTCTTAACCCGCTGTAAGACGTGGTACGTTGTCGCAATTTAAATTTTTATGATAAATATATTTATTGGACTTCTATCAATCAACACAAATCTAATCGCTTAAAATGTTTTTGGAATATTTCAAATATTTTTGTAATTTTTTATTTTTTTTCAATATAATATGTGCGAGTTGTGTTCAAAAGATAAATTGAATTTTCAAATTTCGCACGCCATATACATATATTAGATTTTTGATTTTGTTTCCTTATGTTGGCAAACTAGTCCTGAATGTATATTCACAGTTTCAGCAATATAGCATTTTCGTTTGTTTGTGAGAGGGAGAGGCATAAAGGTTAGAAATGGCTTGCGTGTGTTTTCTTTTGTCAAAGAAAATAGATCAAAGAATATGCATCAGATTTTGTGAAAATGGAAAATTAAGTGCTCAAAAACACTGAAATGTTGAAAGTAGCATACGGTGAGTGTATACTTTTAATAAAAAAACTGTATACAAGTGGTACAGATGTTCACAGAAGGTCGGGAGGAGTTGAATGACGCTCGCCCTGGACGGCCCAGCACGTCAACAATCAATGGAAACTCTGAACTTCTTGGAAATATTCTTCTTACAATATTCGGCCGATTCGGTTTTGTGCAATGGATAATAATGCCCAGTAGGTGATACCAGTTTCAATTTTCGAAGTGTTTTGAGAGGGTATTAGAAATACCCTCACATCAATAAAAAGAACATAGGCCAAGACCCCAGAAATAATATCAGAACTCAAAACTGTCCAACCGTTTTCGAGTTTTCAAACATGATTCTAAGGCGCCGAGCGAAATAGACGCACAATTCTGGACCTCTGATAAATTATCTGAACTTAAATATGTTAAATCGTTTTCGAATTAAAGATAAATTTTCTGTGTAATTCTACAAATTTTAACCGGGGCACAGCTGCTAGTCTATTTGAAAATGAATCTATTTAAAAAAAATCGTTATTTTCGAGGTCCTCTGTATATTACCGATCTTATTTAAATATTGTTTTATTGACAGATACTTGTTAATTACTTCTTTAATTAGACCTATAATACACGTAGGTAGAAGAAATAGAGTATATAAGTATGTGTATATGTACCTAGAGCCCATAGATTAATAATAGATACTTCTGAGAAATGTCCCAGCGTATTAGATTAAGATAGAAAAAGGAGTCTGCTGCAATTGGTAACATGTAAATTACCAGATGACAGATAACAAGAGGCTTGTAGATAGGATACTAAATTAGCAAAGGAGTCTGCGAGGAATAATTGGAATGGATGATAGGAAGTCTTAATCTAATAACATTATTGGACTTCATAAAAACGGTGTTCAGAAAACTATATCCACAATAGACACTCTCTGAAGACTCTCTAAATATAATCTAAAAACAAAAGAAGCACATTTAAAAAACAAGTTTCACTTGACTATAAACTTTTTTCTTTTTCAAATAAAAGATAATACTGGATTTCAGTATTATCTTTTATTTTTCAATAAAAGATAATACTGGCTCAATTGGATCGTTTATTTCAGAAAGCCAATTAGCCCACTTGTCATTTCATTTCTTTTTATACTAACTCATCTTTTCTACGTCTTCTCCTAGGGACATCAACCCCATTTCAATCCGAAACAATAAACCAAGCAGAAAAAAGTAGCAGTTCGATTAGTTCACAATGAAGTTGATTATTTTTCACAAATTTCTATCTGCACCTCCAAATTTTTGACGTTCAATTGTGGTTGGTACCTATTTCTTTTTAGCTAATATTGAAGATTTGAACTTCATATTCAGGATAGGTTCTTTAACCTCTCGAGTAAGCACAATATGAATTTTATTTTACAATCTCAAACAAATGATTGCAAAATCAAATCTAATAAACCTGGGGATAAGGATGATACATACCCATTGCAATAACAAACATACAAATTATATTATCAAATAAATAAATTGAACATTACAAATGCAACTTTGACAGTAGATCCTTACGGCAAACCGAACAAAATTAACATCCAAGAAGTAGAGAGGATGAATATCCAGCTGGAAATTAATATTGTTCACTGAAGAGTCGAGCAAAAAGCAATTTCAATTGAGTTACAAAAATAGTTACCTACAGGCAATGAATACCCATGTAATAGGTACTATCATGTATCAGTTTTCTGTAAATATTTAGTCAGACAGATATATTTTTTTTTTTTTTTTCAAGATACACCAGTTGCTATTCTGGCAAAATTGAATGAATTGTGAGTGGATGACTTATCTTGGGTATCAGTATTCCAACACCTCCTTTTAATTTGCACAAATCGTGGAATTATTTCCTTATATCACTCATAAACTGTTTGTTTTTGAAAGGGACTCCCTCCATGTACCCGTAGGGTGAAAAGGATGTAGAACAAGTTATCGCAAACTCTAGACATCGCCAACCATTTGATGGATTCAATACTGTGCTGGAGGGCATGAGCGGGGAGATAGTGATGTTGTGACATGACCATTTACTCTTTATGCGCAAAAGTGCCCCGTGTAAGTAAAATCAAAGTTCTTACACCCGTCAACAAACTTCTGGAACATTCTGTATATATTAATATATATCCGATGATGACACTATTGCCTCAGACTATTTATAATATTATGAAATTTATACTAGTTAGGTACCTATAAATTTCTATCAAAAATTATTACTCATTTAATACTTGTGAAGTTATAATTTATTACATTTTAATTTTAATCTTATAAAGGAATTATTGTCACCAAAGGACATTAATATTTTATGTTACTGTTGATGTGACATGAACATAAAAGTATAGAATACAGGGAGAAATATAGTCGACTCTAATTGCACCAAAAGCTGTATAAAATATAATAAATTTTGGTTTTAAGGAGTTGTCAAATTCATCACCAGATAATGCCTAATTTAATCTCAGAATACTTTTTATCCTCATTGCGAAAATAGCCTACCTTTGACATATGACATGGAGTCACGTGGAAAGATATGACACTATCTCTTAGAACGGACATTATATAACCTACCTTTGTTGAAATGGAGTCATATGGAAAGATATCGTACTATCTGTTAAAACAGACATTATATAACCTAACTTTGACATGGAGTCATATGGAAAGATATCGCACTATCTGTTAAAACAGACATTATATAACCTAACTTTGACATGGAGTCATATGGAAAGATATCGCACTATCTGTTAAAACAGACATTATATAACCTAACTTTGACATGGAGTCATATGGAAAGATATCGCACTATCTGTTAAAACAGACATTATATAACCTAACTTTGACATGGAGTCATATGGAAAGATATCGCACTATCTGTTAAAACAGACATTATATAACCTAACTTTGACATGGAGTCATATGGAAA
>CM022874.1:20558602-20572401 GCA_012654025.1 Pachypsylla venusta | reverse complement strand
TGTGCCAAATTTCATCAAAATCGGACCAGTGGTTTGGCTTCCAGAGCTCTGCACACGATTTCGTACGTACGTGGAACGTCGGAATTTTTTTTTTTTTTTGTCCCCATGGCTCCAAATATTTTCAAAATTCAAAAATGACCCAAAATTTTGAAAATATGGCCCAAAAGCAAAATGGCCGAATATATTTGATCTTTATTTTGGCCTTTGGCTTCCCGTTAAACGATTTTTTGAGCCAAAATATGTATAAAATTTCTGCACGAATACAATACTTTATCTTCTATGGAAGAGAAAGTAATAAGGGAAACTTCTTTGCGAAGGATTCAGTTTAAATGGCCAGTAGTTTTTTTAACCCACTAATTTTCCTTCGGTGGTGTGAACTTCTTTACTTGTGGATTGTACGAAAATGATAGCAGAAACGACTTCATTGATAATATGAAAGGAAAAATAACCGTCAGAATGTGACTAGCGAGTCTCCATGAAAACATTGATCTCGACAAGCACTTCTCAATTGCATTACGCGATGAGTCTTGGATTTTGAAATAGGTAGGTAATTAGTTTCAAGGGAAAATATGTTTCTTTGAAGCAAGAAGTTATACTATTAATAAAACCACAAAGAAAGTTTGTGACTAATAACAGAAGACCCTGAAGGTCAGTCAAGGTCGTACAAGGTTTCATCTTACAATGTTGGATGATCACAGATCACAGTGACCAGTCTGCTATTTCAAAATCCTGAGCATAAAAATAACTCACCACCACCTGCACACGAGGGCATGAATGACGTAGCTACATCCGGTGATGATGAGTATCATCCAACTTGGGGAATTATCTCTTGGACATGACTTTGACATTACTTGAAATTATTACTGCCATGATAAATTTTGCGAAATTCATGTCATCCGTAATACCTATAAAAATAATGGATGTTAGTTTGTGCCATAAGCAACCCTGTGCATCTGTGCAATTCATTCGAATGCGATGAAATTTTGGTGTTTGGTTGTATGTTTACCCTCGAAGTTTTTCTCAAGGTGTCTGCACCTTCTCTATTGCATTTCTTTAGAATCACTAACCTAATAGGCTAGGCTATGAATCCACCATTCAGCACGACTAAAGGTTATAAACAGAAAAATATTTGATTTGATCAAATACGTAGAAGAGTGCTTACAACCATTGTGATAAAGAAAATGGTCTAACTTTCCAGACTTAAATTTAGGGAGCATCTTATTTTTACAACCAGGTTAACTAAGGTATAGCCATAGGCGGTTCTAGTCTAAAATTCTGTTGTGGGCGGGTCTTGTTTTTACTTATGCCTGAACAATATACCTGTAGATATAACCATAGTGTATAAAAATATTTGTCCATATTATCTAGTGTAAGACCCGAAAAATTATAGGGGGCACCTCCCTCTAAAACCACCTATGGCTATAGCCGCCCCGCCGTTTATATTCCTCTGTAAAAACAACAGATACACAGTTATCTTCACAGAGCATCCGAAAAAACCAACATAACGTGGTACCTTTTATTGGGCTCCTATTCGAGTACAACACGCTCGACGTTGCTTGATTTTAGTGATTTCACTAGGAACTGGTGTATTCAACATAGCTATCATTTGCAGCAGTTTTTTAATCTTCCCTATTCATGGTTAAACTCTTCATCTCCCAGTAACATGGTAAAGCAAATAAAATTGGAAGATAATTATTTTGTGGATCAAACCTCTCAACTCCCTAATATCATTAAATAGTTCTTTACGATCCTTGGTAGAGTTGGTTTCTGAAGCACTCCTGATCATGCGAATGACATTGGTATTGCAAGAATAGATTTATATTTGCCAAGGGGTTCATTATGATAATATTGTTCGAGTTTGGAATAAATTATAAGTCGATTAAATTTATCATTCATCGAATGGAAAAATAAATTATGGGAACCCTGGAACCTAGTTCACTTGACTCTCTGAATGAATGCTACCTGAAATATGGCAAATTACGTGTTACTAACTATAACACCAATCCTCAGTCCACCTTGACCTAGTCTGAACAGCACTTAGTTAGTCATCATTGACTACTATTCTCTTAGCTGGCTATAGTTTTAAGTCAGAATAGAAAGTTTCTTTTCATTAGTTGCCTTATAATGTTAAATTGTATTGTATTTTACCCCTTTCGGAAACTTGACTCTTTTGATCATCAGTGATTTCTTGATTCATATTGTGGTTTTACCTTCTTTTACTTTTTTGTCTGTTAGTAATTCTTCGATTTTTTTTTCAATGGTTTCTTATGAAAATGAATCCGTTATTTCGACGTCATGTTTGTCTGAGTGCCTATCACTAAGAAAACTTTTCAGAAGAGCCAAAAAAAAAAAAAAAAAATCTTTCTCTTGTGAAGTTTTTGCTACGACTGATAAAATTTTACTTGCGAAAAAAAAATATCATACCCTTGTCATTCTAACGATAATGGTTGTGTTTCCATTTTAAGAACCAAAAAGAGCTGAATAATTGAATTTCGAAAATATTATAAATTACCTATATCGTTTTTTTTTCGACTAATATAGAACCTTCAAAAATAAATCTTCCTTTAAAAAATTCTAAAACCTCGAAACCAACATTATACTTCAAGCGTATCCAGAGTTAGAGAATGAGAAAACGAAATATTTATAACACTTATTTGAACTAAATGCTCTGAAACCTTTACATTGAAAACAATATTAAAAATATTTTGTTAATGTTGGTGAAAACTTCCGATGAAATACCTGATTTTTTGTTTCTATAGTTTAAATTTCAAGAAATAATTTTGTATCAACTAGAAATGAATATTGAGTCACGGGAGCTTACGTTTATGAGGTGCTTAGGACATATTCGAGTGAAAATATAAGCAGTAGTTCACTCGAAGAAGTCATCATAAGGATGAACAAATGCACTTCATTTTTGTAGTTGATGAAAAAATATTTTCCGAAATTTATAGGTATTTCATAATGACTACAAACATCCTAAATTAATCCTTTTTGTTTGTAAAAAGTCAAAAAGACTCATTAAGTAAAGTAGCATTCAACGAAGCAAATGGTTTTACATGAAATGCTTCGCAGATAAATGAGTATGAAATATGCTCTGATTTAAATGCATACACTTTGAAAAAAACTCATCACACTTCTGTTCAACGGGTTCAACATTTGATATAGTAAAAGCATTTGTTTAATTTTTATACATACTTTTTATTTACTTTACGATGAATTTTTATTCCCCCAAAAAAATAATTACCTTAACCATTTCTTAGCATTAACTAGTGATGAACGAATAAATAATAAAAGTCATATTCTCTAAATGCTTTGAAAACTTTAATCAGAAAAGATTAAAAATATTATGCAATACATCAACAATGTTCAAGAAAACTTTTCATGAAGTTATTGCAATACATGATCTTCTGATATTTATAGCCACTAGTACAACAAGTAAACCTGCAACAAAACAATGTAAAATTAAACCTACTGAAATTTATGACTATATTCACACGTTAGGCAATACAAAATTGACGTAATTCTTCAACCTGGTGAGAAATGGATCAAGATTGTTTGGTGTTTAAAATACCACAATCAAACAAAATCACAATGGATTTCAAAAATGAATTGAAATTTAACTGACACAATAGCCAATATGAGTACAGTAATCAGACTCTCATAAATCCGAGACGGTTTAGAGTTTAGGGGTTACACCTGGGATTTAATGTACGTATGACGATTTACCACTCGATTGCATGGTGTAAAGCTCACTTTCCTCTTGGAAAATAGAATGATGAATTTTCCTCCCTTTTACTTTACATACCCACAAAGTTTATAGACCTACAGACAAATTACAACGTGGAGTTAAAACTATAACTCAAGTAATTCGATCAACTTGTTGACAATTCAATTTTGATTGATTTTTAGTCTAAAACACTAGATTAGCTTACTAAGGTATAGCCCCCCTGCCGTTACGATGCAATCAATAACAACTACTCATTTGTCCTCGTGATATAGAGTGCTCCCCGAAACAGCCACGGTGTCATCAGGGGACTGGCTACCGAGTATTCGCCCCAAGTTGCTTAACTTCTATATTTGACGCTCACTATTCCGAAACAAAACAATTTGTCTTCAAAATAACGGACGAAGGAAGTTTGTTCTAGTTTTAATCTGTTTGTCTGATAACGGTTTGTCAAATTTTGATGAAACACTTGTTTCATCAAACATCAGTATGATTATGTTCATTCCTGGCCACATGGAGGGCACCAAGTTTGAGTGGGAAATACAGTTCATAGAACTAAAATTATCTGTAGCATTAATTGGGCGGATTGAAGCGTAGCCCTATACTCCCTACAAACTTTTGTGACTTCTATATTGCCCATAATGCCAAAGAAATTTTAATAACTAGTTAATTTTAAATGGTACTTCCATTACTGAGTCATTCAAAAGTAGGTCGTTAAAATAAACTTGAAACATACAAATTTGTTGCGCCTGACTCATGATATCAGTAAAATTGTCTACCAAATAAATTTTGCGCAAATTCCCAAATTTAACACAAAAGTTAAAAGGTCTCCTACGCATCTTCTCTACTTCTGCGCATGCGTCAACACCAGTGATATCAAGCCAGACCATGCTCAGTATCAGACAGCAACCTCTACTGTTACAGTCTACTGCCAAGTTACTTTCTTTGTCTCAAGTGTTTGAATCGCAATTTAATAATTTTTATTTTTACCAACTGTGTATCGGTATTATTTATTTTTTATCGTGAATATTTTTCAACAGTTCGTTATATTTCTGAGTGATATCTATTAATTTTATTTTATCTTTCTTTTACTAAATTTATAGAAGATAAAGTATTTTGATCGTGCTGAAAATTTTGACATTTTTATTTTCATTATTATTATTTTGTGAGTGTTTTTCAATGCTTTTTTATGTTCTTATCATTAACTCGTTATCTTATTTCTTCAAGTGTTAATGTAAAATCACATTTTCTGTGATTTCTATTTTGGTTTCTGAATTTTTAGAGTGTATTTAAATTTTGTTTGTGTAGGGACCTAGGTATCAGCTATTGGATTATTTTTTTCCTCGTGGATTTTCATACTTTCAAAGGTAAGATGTTTTATTTAATTGTATTTTCAATTAAAAAATTGTTGAGAAACGATACGTAGCAGCTCTTCATTTGAGTATAACTTATTTTGTTCAGATTCTGATATGATAATTCATTACGGCAAATATTATAGTTACAGCTAGTTCTGCGAAATATAGACCTTATTCAAATAAATTGACCACCGTGAAGACTAAGTGGGCCCTAACAGAGGAATGTAGAGAAGAAGATTTGCATGTAAATTGAAATAATGTTGTTGTTTTTTTACATTTATGTAGGAAGGAATAATTGGGGACGAAAAAATTATAATTAAGATTTCTTCGTCCTCACTAACACATCACCCCACCATTCACATGAATGGACTGATTTTGGAACAGTAGGTAATGCCGATCGCATTATGACATTGGCCAAAAGGTTTAGTAATACTTTTAGGTACTTTTCATCGGGTTTGCAAGTGCCTCCCCCTCCTGTATTCTTTTAAAACTTAAAATGAATATTAGCTTCAATACGTTTTATTCCTTGATTGAATTAATCTTTTTTGAATGTATTAATATTAACCTCTCTTTAACATCGACGGTCATTCGAGACGAGGCCATTCACTGGAAACTTACAAACCAGCTACCACATAAACCTCAGCCAGCCTGGGGGGGGGCGGAATAGCCAGGAGGGCTCAAACCGTACGTGGTCACTTTTTAATAAAACCTCGCTGAACGTTGCTCAACTTTAGTGATCTTACGGGAACTGGTGAATTCAACGTAATATGTATAGACGCTGGCTTAGTTTACATTTAAAAACGGCACCAACATTTCACCAGTTGATGCCTTTTATGTGCCTTCCCACTCTCCACAGCTGCTCTAAGGACTAAGAAATCGTCTCTTAAAAGTTCCTAAATTATAAAAAAGATTAAGGATTTCTTCTGATTATACTCAGTCCTTTAATTATTATTAGAAATCTACAAGAACTTGTATTTGCCTATAAGGACATCAATAAATAATTTATGGACTTATTTTTTCCAAGATTCCAATAGACAATAATAATTTACCTATAGAAGCTACCTAATAACCCATAAACTAATACAGACTGTGACAAAAGCAAGCATCAGTTATTAAGCTTGATTCCCATCATCATTGCTAAGTGTTAAGGAGTAAAGAAAGCATACTAACATCAGCCAATATGGGACGGAGGGATATAATGTTCTAAAAGATGGCACTTCAATCTAATTTCAAAGTAATTCGTAATCGATTCCAAAGCTTCATTATTGAAAATAAGTGATAATAACAAAAAAAGAGAGAAAAAAAAATAGCTCCGTGAACTGTAAATCTCACTCAGTTAAAATTATCATCACTAGGTTATATTGTTTCAAATTGTTATTTCCATGGTATCAATGAAAAATATACCAAAATTGCCTGAAATGTTCGATGTTGAGTCCCCAGAAGCTAAATCTCAAGTTTCAGCAATTGGTCCGTGAGTGTCTATCTGTAAACAAGATATCTGAAGAGTGTTAAGTGCTAGACACTTGATTGTTATATGTCAATTTTATGGCGAGAACCTACCATGAAGATTTCTGGCTGAAATCAAAGTTGTTCTAATCGGTTTTAATTAATCCCCCCCCCCAAAAAAAAGAGAACGGTAAGAGCTTAAAATTTGGTGCCATGGAATGCAAAATGACACTTTTGATTCAAATCCATTCTACTCTTAGCGAATTTTGGCGGTTTTCACGAGTCTGGAGTTACTTTTATGCACTGATTATGCAAAGACTCCTTGAATTGAAGTTTAATATACTGCTGGCGGTTTTTGACGACTTTTGGCGGTTCTCACGAATACTGCCTGGAAAGGGTACGTTATGTGCCAGAGAACTTAACAAATCCTACAGAGATTATTTTGTTCGCAGAACACGGACCAAAGGCTGAAATGCGAGATTTGGCTCTGGGGAACTCGAAACGTGTTTTGACATTGAAAATTTCAGCCAATTACCTACAATAATATCCTTTTTATAAGATAAGGAAAGTAAAAAAATCGAAAATCCTCTGCTTCTAGTTTCATACTAATACCCAACTCCGTTTGTTGGAACTTGATGTTAACGGAAAATTATTATGATCAGAAAATTTCAGCAACTTTTTACTTTCTCTTCCATANTACCTACAATAATATCCTTTTTATAAGATAAGGAAAGTAAAAAAATCGAAAATCCTCTGCTTCTAGTTTCATACTAATACCCAACTCCGTTTGTTGGAACTTGATGTTAACGGAAAATTATTATGATCAGAAAATTTCAGCAATTTATTTTTATATAAATAAGAAAAGTCGTGTGTTGTACACCAGATATTTTTTTTATTTTTGTTTCCACTAAAATGAACTGTGTAATGAATCAATTTCTAGAAGAAAAAATGTTTTCAGAACAAAAGATATTCAATACCTAACTTCAGCATCCCTCACAGTTAGATACACTGGAACTTACTGTTAAAAGAACCATTCACATTACAGAGATTAATTAAAATGTAAGGGGTGACTTAGACAAAGGATCCTTGTGGTCGATGAACCAACTTCAGATACCCCTGTTACATCCTTTGTTTCCTTGGGGAACTTCAGGCCCACCTTATAATTAAATTCATTATTGTAAATCTTTTTAAGGGTGATTTGAGTTTTATTTCAAAAATTAATTATTTATTAATTATTATTTATTGTTAGGTGTATGATGATAATGATATATGAGAGAGGGGGTAATGTTCCTAGTGCCAGTGTAAGACTTTTTGTTCTCAATAGAACAGGAATTTTAATTATGATTTTACTTCAGAAACAAAGTATAGGAAACAGGGTATAAAAGTCATAAGTTAGATTCCTAATAGGTTAAACATTTTTTACCTAAGGTGTTTGTCTCTATGTTGAACAATTTTACTTACCCATCAGAGATAGCCGTGATTTTAGCCTCCAGAACTCATTATGTGTATTCTCTTCATTAAACGATTGTTTATTGTTCTTCAACCACCCAAAAATCAGGGTGTTGATTGCTTTACATTTTTGTTTTCTTTAATTACAATATATATTTTCACAAAATAGTTCTCTGGGAGTCCTTACAATGTATTTATAACAGCTCAAATTTTGGAATAAATAATTTTACCTAATCGTTATGATTAGAACGTGTAATGTCATAAATTGTATTTAACATTTAGGAACTGTGGATGAGCGTTTAGTATTAAAGATTGCATTCATAGATGACCATGAGAGAGAAAAAAATCGACTCACTGTGTTTTGAAGGATATAGTGTGAGATACTTCCGAGGAATCTTGAACAAATGGCGCGATATGCAATCCGCCCTGTAGAACTAGTTTTTCAAAAATTGGATATGCTTCCATTATGATCATGTTGCACATGCAAATGGTTTTCCATAGAATCTAAGTAATTCATGCTATATTTGTCAAAGCTCTAAAATATTTTTATGTGCCCAATGACTATTTAGCAATAATTGATATTTCCATTTAACAATTTACTTTGCCATGATTTGTCTTTTTTATTTCATTTCTACTTTATAAGTTATTAGTTATAGGTATTCATTGTTTTAAGGATTCGGGTGTCCAATGAATGACGCATATAAAATTTATCAAAATGAAATCTGCATTAAAAAATATTTTGCTAATGCCACCGTATTCAAAATAATCCCTGACCTTGCGTTTGTAAGATTGACCCTAAATTTCCTAATTTTTGTAACAAGGTAGATAGTAGTTATCCTTCTCAGCATATATTTCTAGACCCTATCAAATTTTAAGAATATTTTTTAAGAGAGATCATAGGGTGATTAAATGATTTGTGATTCTGATGTCATTTGATATGCAAATTCCTCAACGTCCTTCATAATACTGTGAACAAACTCTTGTCTCTCTGTGACTTGTTGGTTCAGATATCTCTCCTTGACATTTAATTTTTTCTCTTCTTGAAGATACAACACATCGAAGATTAAAAAAATATCGTGGATAATCTTCCATTTGGATTTGGAATGTTCAATTATTAACTAAGAAAATTATAATTTGATCTAGATTTCTGGATTTAGAGTATTATAGGCACCCCTGAATTCTTTGAATTCTTCTTTCTACTCTATCCCTTTGTATTTTTTCGACCTTACAATAATGGGACCATTTAATATGGTCCCATTATTGTTTAAGCATAATAAATACATGGGAATATTAACATTTAGCAAAACGGCGTTTTTTCAGACGTTGTCAAAATGTACGCAAAATGAAAGTCCCGTGGAGTACGAGTATTGATCATAAGAATAAAAAGTAAATTCTCGCAGATTCATAAATTCAAGAATATAAAATATTTTCTTGTACGGTTAAATCAGCATCAGTAGGGAAAATATGAGAATAAAAATGTTTGCTTGAGTAAGATAATCATCAACAACTTTCTTTTTTCTTTTTATGAATTTACTATGACTATCCTAACAGCTGAAGATTTGTTGTTAGATTATTGTCAAATTCCTCCGTAATAGGCGATACAAATACAATAATTGACGAAAACAAAAACAAGACTTTATGCTCTAAAATACGCTTTTTTGCTTAACGTACATCTATTGGTCATTCGGGACGGGGGTTTCACCCTCCATTCGCTGGAAACTACCCACATTGACCTCACCCAGCCTGGGTTGGGCCGGAAAAATAGCCAGTATCACGAGGGCGTGAACCCACGTGGACGCTGGACGTTGCTTAACTTCAGTGATCTAACGGGTGTATTCAACTTGTCATAGACGTTGTCTTAAATATCATTTTACTTTTACTTTTTGGAAGGTAGCTAAAAAAACAGAAAGCATTGCCATAAGTAATATCTCTAAATCATTTGAAAGTTGTGGTCAGTGTAAAGTCTAACCCGAGATGACCTTAAAAGTTGAATCTTTTCATTTATCAAATTTTGCGAGATACATTGATTTATCGGTCGCTTCCAATAATAGGAACGATCGGTCGGATATCTTTTCAATAACGTCAATAACCTTTTCAAGAACACACCTGCTTTACATTTTTCCCCCTTTTAATTACTGAAATTCTTCTTTTTATTTATGTGTTATTCACTTTTAGATACATCAGCTATGTCAGCTTAGTTTCTGTGGTACCTGGTAAAGACGTACTTTTACTATTTCCTATATAAAATAGCGTGACTAGATGAAACCAGAAATACAATGAGCACTCATAACCAAAAGTCAATTAATTTGTAACTAATACATAATTTAGATAGGTAGGTACGTCTCTTAATCGTTAAGTGCTCTGCATCCAGGTCAATAATTATGACAATATTCCTTTTTTTTTAAGTTATACTTCTTTAGGCGCGTTCTGAAAAAATGATGAGAGTGAAATTTGAAGTTGCGCGCGCACCTGTAACAAAAAATTATCACCGCATCAGTGTAACACAAAATTAACACAGATGAAGTTAGTTATGAAAAAATGATGAAGATGGAGTTAGTTAAGAAAAAATGATGAGACATAAATTTAAATATTGTATTTTCTCAATCTATATCCATAGAACATAGTGGCTCAGTGGTAAGGCCTCTTTTTTCTCAATTATAATTATAACCTATTCTTCACAGTTCACTCCCGAGTGGGGTAGTATGTTTTTTTGAAATACTATTAAATTTATTTTTATAAAGAAGTATAACTTCTTACGCGCGTACATAAGTACATGCACCCATATTTATTTTTTAATTTTTAAAAGTGCCAATTATTAAATTTTGCACCAATAGTTCTTTTAATTTGAGCGAAATCTTAATAAACTTTTCAACCTCATTGGTTTTTATGAAGCATTCCCCATCAAAAATTCATCATTAAATCTTTACAAGATAATAAATAAGGACAACCCCAAAAATTAATTTTGGTTTTGGTGAGATAGTAGGTAAATGGTACTATTACGGAGGAGGAAGTAAATTTTTACCAGGTTGCATCTTCAACTCAATAGATAATTTATAATTAAGCATTTAACAGATTTACGCAACTTCCAACTGGATCGAATAGTTCTCTGATCAGAACTTACTCCCGGGTTAATGTTCGAGATGAAATACTTGTTTAACTTAAAACTCAGCTAATCATAGAAACATTTGGTATAGATAATAAAATCGAAACTGCATCTTCTTTGTTTAGCAGATCTATTGCGGTTTGTAAAGAAACAACATAATGATAGGTTCTCTCTTGTCACATATTTCCAAATTTAATAATTTCTACTTCACATATAGCACAGTCACCTAAATTACAATCTCAGCAAGGGATCACACATTGCTCAAGACGACTAATAAGAGGACAAGTGAGACAAAACTAATTTTCAGATATTAGTTATTCTTGTGATGAAATTAATTTTCTTTAGTTGGGGAACCAATCGTTTTGATTTTTACACGATTCCCTATTTTTAATATTTTTGAAATGTACTAAAGTGGAGGCATGGGTAAATGACCATGTTTATTTAGACCTGGGAACAATATAACATTGGAACATTCTTTTCTCAGTGAATTTTGTTTGCATACAATATCCATGTTAAATGTTTCTTTAAATCTTGTACTATCGCCAGACTTTATGGATGCACGCTCTATTATGTGAATGATTTACAAATGAGGTGATATAAATGTGATTCGTATGAAGATAGGTTCACTTGATGGTGTTGGAGAGAGTATATATGAAATTACCTATGTCTAGCATCGAGAATATTTATACAGAAGTTAAATAAATTGAAGACATAAAAAGTTTATTCAGATCTTAGTGTTTGGAAGAAAGAAATCATTTATTTCCAAGAAATAATTTGTAGTAATTTACTTGCTGACAGCAATTTCAAAATATTAATCAAAAATTTTGGCATGTTTGATAGAGAGTGGGGAAAACTTGTTAGCTGGGTTGATTGGAGATATGGGTAGATCACTGGCATAGCAATGTTACCTAGTAGTTACTTATTATTTGAGTAATTTTAAGAAAAAAGAACTACAAGGTAAAATCACCTACTTCATCTTACTTCTTTCCCACTCAAGTAGGGTCGACAATTCTCATCATCCGGAATTATTTGTGTTTTTTCTCACGCTCAATTCTTTTTCTCCGTTAATTTTATATATGTATTATTCATTTTGCCTTAGGTCTGCTCTGTTTTGTTTTCCTCTACCCACATGACGTTCATTATTTTCATAACTGTACGAGTCCTGATTTTTGTCCATTTCAAAGTTATCCTTTTTACATTTCGTTACATTATGGGTACGTTCATATAACCGCGTGGTACGACGAACCGCGCGGCACAAGATCTATCTAAATAGTGCATATTGTTTATATGACCGCGCGGTAACAGCGCGGTGCTGCGCGGTACTAGTTCTACATACTTGTATGTATTTGTTCATTGCTCCCGCGCGGTTACCGCGCGGTCATATGAACAGAGCCTGAATTTATGTTCTATTTTCTAAACTCACTGAATGTCATTTAACTTCAGTGATCTTATGGGTTTGGTGTATTTTCAACGTGACATAGACGCTGGCTTCTCCTGACTTTGGTTTAGAAAATACAAAATTCTTTTCATGTTTGTTTGCGTCACGAGATTGAATTTTCCTATAATAATTATAATGAACATCAAATGAAAGAAGTAGCAAATAATTTAAAGAATATTATTTATTGAGCTAAACAGCACCATCTGTTCAAGGTAATTTTCATGGTGCTTGTGTATACTGACTATTGACATTATCATGAATCATTTTTAAGAAAATAATGTTAAATTTATATTTTCAATTTTAAATTTTATCCAGCAATGTTTTGGAAAATTAGAACGTAATCAGTAAAAAAAAGCTTAAATTTAATATGAATTCATATTACGTCCTACAAAAATCTTTATTCTTTAAGAATTTTGAAAATTGAATTTCCGACACAATATTCTCACTCGATAATATAATAATTTTTTTAAGAAATTTCATTTATTATTGAGATACTAATGGTCAAAAATAAAATCGTGGAGTGAAAACAAGAATGAGGTCGTTGAAAAGTCATCAATTAATAAAGATTTGATCCACATTGTTTTAAATTGAAAATAATGCAATATAAATTTCTTTATTATTCTAACACAATGAGTATGGGTCACTATAGTAAAAGCATTTACTATAGATCTTACTACTTTATGGAGCATTCGCTTTAGTAGCTGCTTTTACGCATACTAATCAATGTCTACTCGTCAACAACGCACTCCGCTCATTTTTTACTTTCTCTTCCATAGAAGATAAAGTATTGTATTCGTGCAGAAATTTTAGACATATTTTGGCTCAAAAAATCGTTTGACGGGAAGCCAAAGGCCAAAATAAAGATCAAATATATTCGGCCATATTGCTTTTGGGCCATATTTTCAAAATTTTGGGTCATTTTTGAATTTTGAAAATATTTGGAGCCACGGGGCAAAAAAAAAAAAAATTCCGACGTGGGACGTGGAACGTGGGACGTGGGACGTACGTACCAAATCGTGTGCAGAGATGTGGAAGCCAAACCACTGGTCCGATGAAATTTGGCACAGGTCATCTTTGGGCAAAAAGCCCGACCATGTTTTTCTTTTTCTCGATATCACCCCCAGGGGCGGTCCTATCCCCCCGAACAGGTTTTGTAGGTCCAAATCTCTAAAATTTAAACCACATACCCAATTTTAATGAAATTTAAAATCAGTAATTATGGAACCATTTTATCTAATATAAATGGTCTCACGAGGGTGTATCCCTATTAGGGGGACCGCCAGT
>CM022874.1:20533876-20547509 GCA_012654025.1 Pachypsylla venusta | reverse complement strand
CAAGGGTTAATATTTTACTAAATGAGAGTGAATGTGCAGACCTAATATTAGAAGTCATACAGCCCAGAACAAGTATCATTTTTATTTTCTTTTGAAATGGAATCTTTGGCCTACATTTATATATTATAGAATTGATTCGAAAATAGCCTCAAATAAAGGCTTGATATTATTATATGTTTTGCACTTGTATTGACAAGGACTGTATTATTAATACGTATCTACAAACCTACATAAATACGTGTATATGTATACCAGAAATTAATATACGTTCTTGTGTTTATGTTCTTTTACCCAAGATAGCAAAACAATTAGGTCTAGTAGGTATACTATATTTTATGATAGATATTTAAAATAATTTGTAATCGTTGCAATTTTCAATCCAAAGTTATTAGTTTCGGATCCATGCCTAATCTTTCAATCGAGCAAAAAATAATAATACCACCACAAAGCTTCCCTAGAGGTCACATTTTTCACTCACCATCTCTGTAACAGTAATACCTTACTATTACTTTCAAGGTATCTTATTTTGCAAAGATTGGAGTATAAACTCAAGTTGCAAATAGTATGAGTTTAACAGGGCGTATTATAGTTAAGACTAATAATAACTGAATAAAAATCAAGAGTGAAATAATATTCAACAAAATTAAAAAATCGAAAGTTAACGTAACATTAGTTCTACTGTTGACGTAGAAAGAGAAATTAAATCTACACGACTAGATCTGGTAACTGGTTTTTGTAAGGTCTGCAATCTGGTTGCACTGAGAAGCATGAGCTATGATACTCATGTAGGTTAATCAGATGTGTGGGGGAAGTGGTGTACGATAGGCTGAGCGGTATGGGGCGGACTGCTAATATGAATTGCAATACTATTAATTTATATTAAATGAAATTTATGTGTGAACATTTAATTATACTTGCTCTGACCCAATTTGTCCAGCACTTGTTTGTACAGCTCTAAGTTCTTTTGTTTGGAAATGGGAATGTGAGTAGGTGAGTACTCAACTATAGCTACTCAGTACTGATAGATAGTACTAATGGATACAGATCATGAACACCAACCCACTGACTTTGGACATATAATCAATCCCTAAATTCAACTTGTTACGATGAGTTCTAGCTTTGTGCAGAATTGAAGGGATTCTGGTAGTACCTGACAGAGTCACTTACTTGATTAATTTTCATGATGAATGATCACATAAAATTGGAAGCGTGAGGCTTCCAATTTTATAACCTTATCTCACTGTAACAAGCCGCAAGTCTTGTCTTTAAGATGATTTGGACAAAAATGCATTATAGGTTTTTAATGGTTCACAAAATGTTATGAAATTTTGAATCATCAATCAGATTTGGATATAATTGTGCGCAGACAATAATTATATTTAGCAAAAATGCTGTTTGACGACCCCGCCTACTAAATCATGCCTAAAGATATCACAATAAAAATTATCGTTCTCAAATTGCCATCTCAGCACAATTTATTGATTTTATTTCAGAATTAATTCAGAACGATAATTTCCATTCATTTAAGACGCCCCAAAAAGTCGTGGGAGTCGGTCGCTAGGATAATTTATTATTTGTACCTAATATCTACATTTAAAATTATATTATTTGCGTTTATCTTTTATTATAATTTCTCCGAAGAATTCTTAAAAGTTAGTTTGTTGAATTACGGTGCACTCAATGTCATCAGATTTTTAAACAGAAGAATCTCAATGATGGAGACAAACACCAAAAATATTCAGGTTATGGCTATTAACTAGATAACAATAATGTTAGAAACAACTAAACGAGATGACAAATCATTTGATAGTGTGAATATGTGTGCTTATAGAAACAAGATTTCGATAGAAAATGATGTATTTCACAAGAACATCAAAAACGCTCACGTGGAAAATCTAGGAGAAATCGAAGTTGACTTTCACCCACAGAATGTATGCTCGATGAATAATATTTGGTAATACCTTTCTAGATAGTCCCATCTCATCTAGAATGAAGACAATCTTATCTATTATTTAATTCATTATCTTAATAATTTCATAAGCGTTAGTTCTTTTAGAAGTTTTTCTGCCTTTATGCTAATATGTCCTTCATTTTAATAAATAATAATACATCTCTACAATTAT
This sequence comes from Pachypsylla venusta, assembly GCA_012654025.1. NCBI lineage: Eukaryota > Metazoa > Arthropoda > Insecta > Hemiptera > Aphalaridae > Pachypsylla > Pachypsylla venusta. Next base: position 20,545,386 of record CM022874.1, on the reverse strand, counting down.
AAATGTTTTATTTTATCATTCTGTTTCAGGTAAGATACATATTTCACAAACTGAAAAATTGTAATGGGCTTCTCTGTCTTCTAAAATAAATGTAAGTTGTCAGTTTTCTTTCTGTTTCCCTTGTTGAATTCCATTTTGAAGTTGAAATGAAAATAATCCAGAGGGAGAAATTAACGAGAGCTTTAGTAAAGATTGAGTTATACGTTATACTACACTAATTTATCAGTTGTCCTTACGATCTGAGTCTCAATACAACATGGAGTTTTCCAGCAACAACAAAAACCATCATTATATACTAGCAAAATACCAAATTTCGTTAACTTCCCTTGGTACAGATTTGGGATTAAAAGGCTCCCACCAGTTGTTCTGATCCAAAGGCTTTTCCAAAGATATGGAAGTGTGGAAAATGCAGTTCCTTTCAGTCAATCTTGAAATATTGTCACATTAATCTCACTGAAAGATTAATGTGACAATTGTCAAAGATTCAAATTATATAGCGGATAATGAGTCAATATTATTTTAAACACCAATCGCTTGTGGAAGTGCTGTTACTGTTAATACTACTATATGCGTGTATTTCTGTATTTCTTCTACCACATTAATTCTTGAATATTTTCCGCGTAGATTTTGCTAAAACTTTATTTGGGCCGTTACTTGATTAGATTTTTCTGATAAATATTTTTATGAATATACTATCTATGCATCATCCTATTTGTTGCGGAACTACGTGAGTTCTACAGTTCATTGAACTAATAGCAATTACCTATGAACTCTTTGTTTCCAATGAACCCATAACGTAACCCACATTGACAAGCCTAGACCACTAGATTTTGAATTTTTGGCGTTATCAATATTCTCATGGTTATTATGATAGGTATACATCAATGTAATGGACTCCCATTGTGGAAACTATTTCTTTGCTCTGGCCTGTTCGGTAACCATACTGATGTTGTTGTAGTCTGTTTTTTGTCATCATTGTCCTCTTTGGAGGAATATTCAGAATGGTATTTTTTCACCACATTTTTCTGTTGTGACATGTTGCGATGCTTAAGTACATATAATAATAATAATTCTATCATAATAATAACTTATAATAATTTTATAGATATATCGTCTTAAATTAAGAGAGTTTAAAATAATTTCCATTGAATACACACGTAATTCCAGTTTGGGTATTTTGAATATTTTACCAACCTTGTCTCAAAATGAATCATCGTCATTAGGTATCATCTTCTAATAAATCTAAATAGATGTATTCTGGGAGCAAAAGAGTTATAAGATGTAAAATTTTATTCGTATTTTACGCTATTAGCACTCGTTTACTAGACTGATGGAACGGTTCATTGGTTGAACGAACTCACTTCACGATTTCTCTTCGAACGTCTGTCCGTTCGAAAATAATTTCCGAACGCCTTGTTTAATTTTGATGAAAGTTGGTATGGACATTTTTTATAGAATTTGCTGATTTTGAACCGATTGGGACACCCAAGTCCCCATTGTGACCATTTCGGTTGAGTGAGATATACTGTTAACAGAACTATTTTACTGTTTACGGTGACTAAAAATTTATTCCACTTACTTTACAAAAACAATCATAGTGTTATGCAATAATTTACATCCTTTACTAAAGCTCACTTTGATTATTCAACGGTTAATCCTTTTATTACATCTACATTTTTTTAATAGCAAAGTATTAAAAATCTGTTATAAGATCTCTTTTCAAAATAGTTGGTCTAGACTCATGCTGTGAAAGTTTCAAGACACACGGCATTCTCACATTTTATGCCGTTTATGTTTTGGAACTAGTAACTTTTATCAAAATGCATAAAAATCAAATCCCCCTGTTACAGTTTTCTTCACACCATTATAATACGCGTCACCAAACGCATAGGAATAATAACACATGTCTCTCGAACGGTTTTTATTGATAGGGGACCCCTTTTGAATGGCTTTTCTCTATTTAATGCCTGGCCTGACAACGTAAAAACGAGAGAAAAATGGAAATATTTGAAAATAAAGTAAGATGCTACCTTATAGTTACTGTGTTCGTTTAAAGACGTGGATTGATCTGTTTTGTATATAGGTAATATTTAAATGATTTGTTTTAGTTTTAATTGTATATTTAAGATTTTCTCTCTGTACCATTGAACAATTATGTTTGCAATAAAAAATATGTTCATTAATTCAGTATTGAAGCAAAAGAATTCTTTTTGGAGTTCTACACGAAATGTATTATTTAATTTCGTGTACAACGGTCAAATTTTTTGTCATTATTTGGATTGTCACTTTTCAGGGCGATTCAAATTTTACCTATAATTATATGAATTAGTTAACATACTAAAATAAAAAAAAAGAAATGTTTTATCTGATTTTAATTCAAAATATGGGTCTCTCAAATTCCTTCTTTTGTCCCTCTGTCCTCTATCTTCATAATTTAAGAAAGAATCTCCACCGAATTAAATGACTCAATAAACAATGACTCCAAAAAGATCAATGTGCTTGAATTAAAATAATTGCCATCGCACTGAAGGTAGGTTAATATTAAATGAGCATCATATTATGTAGTAATGCATCAGATATCTAGGTCAGACCACATCTTGACTGTTCTAATATCTTTGAGATGTGAACCGCTAATTCTAATTAGTGTTTCTTTGTAAATGAAAATGAGACTATCTAATAATATTAAAATTTGTTCTTTTCTTTTTGATCTTGATTTCAAGGTCAAACACTGTAGAAAAAAATACCACCCATAGAAAGACCTGATCCTAAACCTGAAGGTTAATCCTCAAAGGTACAAATGCGGATGAAACACCAATTTATCATTTGGACACTAGTTTCACAAAACTATCTTGTTAGCTATAGGTACGTTTTATTTGTCTCAAATGGCACACATTCTTCAAGAGGATTTAATGCTATTCAACCAATATATTTGACCCTTTGAAGCCACAGCATTATCCATACTAAAGATTCTCAAGTATCAACAAACTCATGGCGAGTTGTTGCAAACAAGCCCCATGGCTGTTATGTTACCTATATGATTATGGTATATTAATTAGAGGCAATCTTTGTTTTTAATTCTATCAATACGATTGATCAACCCTTATGAGAACCCTCATGATTCTCGAGCACACCAATCAATAGATTGATAAATTACACGAAATGAATGTGTACATTCTGTGTAAATGTGATGAAACATATATTCATGCCTGAATGGTTCAATACACCTCATACCGCTCAGAGTTAGCCTAGAATTTGATTTAGAAATATGTATTAAACCATTATGTTTCATAGTGTACTGTACACGTTTTACTCATTTCATTTCTGCGGTTTACAAAATACCGAACACATGAAGACTATTCAACACTTTAAATCTCTATAAAATTTTAAAAGAGAAATTCTAATAAGGAATACGATTGAAGAAAATAATTGTTTTTTGATTAACGCATAAATGTACTAAACTATGTCCGAATGTTATTTTGGTTGGAGAAGGAAAAGAACAGAAAAAATTAATTTAACATTGGTCCTAGCACCAGGAAACGACTGCGGGCGAATTTAAAGCTCACGCTACTACAAGTGACTGAAAGCGACAAATCCGTGTAGTCGAAGTCGGTCGTAGTAGCTTGAGCAGTCCTAGTGATGTCAATAATAACGACAATGATATAATTACTCTAGAAAGAATCAATTTTTAATTCCGAAATATCCTTTGATATCCTGATTCTTATCCTTGATAAGAATTCCTAATTTAACCTATTGTCCCTTAACCAAATATTCTACCTGCGGTCAAAAGAAAACAAGGTTGGGAATCCCCCAAAATACGCCCAACTCTTTTGTCAGTAAAGTCAGCAACTGGAATTTTATTTTAACCTAAACTGCAGGAAATTCTGACTTTTTGTTGAAAAAAATACTAAAAGGAAATCTACAGAAAATTGCGAGGAAATCTACAGAAAAGGGATAGAAAAAGGCTTGGACTAGTTATACTGACATGGTGCAATATCGTGATTCTAAGGTAGATTTGACTCTTTGATCGAGTTGCTATTCAAATGAGAGTCATTTTATAATCTATATGAATTTGATTAGATTTAATTACTCCGACTGATAAAGGAAACAGACGATCAATTTAGTACCGCATTCACTGAAACAATCTCATAGAAGTCTGTTCGTCACACATCTGACAGTCACTCCTAACCGTAACATAAGATGTTTTCTCAATGACACAGTTACAGTGTTGGTAATGTGTTACATTAAAGTGATAAAGTATATGTGATGTAATACAGATCAGTTTCTTTGTGAAGTTTAAAGTAATTGTTGTTGCGAGGAGTATAAGATAGATGGAAAGACCATACAAGTTGCTGTTGGCGCGGTAGCAATAATACTCAACACTACACAAATACTACTACAATTTGCAAGACAAGGCCGCGTGCTTTATGTAAAAGTTAGGTCAATAAAGCAAAGCACTAAACTTTCATACGGTGGACGTATTCGAGGCCATTACAGGGAACAATATTTTCTGAAGAAAATATTCCTCTGGACTGGACATTGACTACGTTAAGGGACTTGTTAATATAGATTTCAAAAATTATTTTCTATCAAACTACAAATAAAAGTTACGAGCGCTTCCGTCTAAATTGGACTTTTATCTGGCTTAATTTCTGCAATATCTTTGTCGCCACCGACTCGTCCTTTACGTCATCAGATATGTTTAAAAGCTGTTTTTTGGTTTTGTAGTCGTAGCCATCATTCGGGGTTCATAGGCAAATGTTTGTGGTTGACCATAGGATCTGCTTTTCTGCCTATTTTCTTGGATCTATCATCATACTTTTAGATCCATGTTATTATGTTTTTGAAAAATAAATAGAATAATGGCTGCTTATTTCTTTGTAATAAACTCTCATGAGTGTTTCATAATAAAGTTTTAGGTCTTCATCACAACGTTACATGAAATGTAAAATACGAATTTATTAGGTATAATATATACTATAATTTTTTCCGGTCATCGATTCTACATATTTTTGCCTTTGACTCTCTTGTGAGTTGTAGTGTTCTCATTAACATGACCAAACGCGTCAAGGAGCTTTTTTCTATTAGAAGGATTATTTTAAAGGTTTATTTTAAACTGTAACGTTCGGGAATACAAGTCCGAATCTCCTGAATGTAATTCCAGGATGATATAACAAAGACTCTTAATTCACGCATACACATAGGCCGTTTTTAATATGCTCTAAGGTGCCCATAAACAAATCGCTATTATTAAATCAGGCGCCTGCAGAGTATTCACGCACAATTCTGTAACAATCACTGAGCTATTGACTATTGAGTATATTATAAGTGACTGAAAGTAAGAGTATACAATTAGTTATTACTGAAAATTGAATAATACAATATAAGTACTTACCTTAAAACAAATAAACCATTTAGCTAAATCATAACCAGTAATTAGTACAGTTAATATTATTGCTTTTCACATAAACATTAGTGCAATTGTGCATCTTGAATAATTGCATCTTACAATAATGATTGAATGAGCACTCAGGTGGATAATGTTTCCGTGAACATTGATTACCCCATAATTACTTCCATCAAGCGCATTCTGAGAAATTACACTACTTTCCACCCAAGCATAACTTTCAAACATATCTTTTTTCAAATTAAGTTCATTACATGATGCACTTGGCGCAGACCTTTTGCAAAAAAAAATAATACTTTTGGCAATAGCATAGTACGTTTGTATAGGGTTAGGTTTCAGTCAACTGATTTTCAACTAGCTGAGTACCCGAACTTCGTTTCGAGAAGATGAGAGAAAAAAATGATAATAAATCTGACTCTTGATTAATAATAATCGACGTACAACCGTTTAAACACGATCAGAGCATACACATAGATTACATATTACATACACGTTTGTTAACCTATATGTAGAACATGGGGAGTATTAACGGGTTGTTATGCTGTGTAGAACGTGTTGGGAGTAGTATTGGGTTAGGTTCCAAAAAAACAAACAAATAAAATAAATAACCTTGCGCAGTTTTCAACACTAATTTTATTTTTTTTGGAACCTAACCCAATACTACTCCCAACACGTTCTACCCAACAAACTTGGTGTTCAATTCTATTAAATTATATTCGCACTAATCGCTTTTGTACATAGTTTTCAAATCAAACAAATATTTGAATTTACATACAAAAATTGGAAAATCGGCCGTAACTCGAAAACGGTTGGAGGGCTTTCAACTCTGATATTTTTTCTGGGCTCCCAGTCTTTGTTTTTTTTTTGGGGGGGGGGTCCATTTCTATCAAATGTTCAATATCTATTACCGTTTTTAATAGTATTTCATGATTTCCCATACAAAAATCGGAAAATCGGCCGCAACTCGAAAACGGTATTAAACAATGAGTGTTTAGCCAATTTTATTGTGCCCGATCCCGGATTCGAACTTTTGAGCAAGAAATTGGAAAATCGGCCGTAACTAAAATGACCGGACAATACCGTGCCTATAACCTTCCCCGGGTAAAAATAAATAAGTGTGCAAAGTTTCGTGCAATGCCGATTTCAAATTATAAGCGAACAAACAAACAAACAGACACTCACTTTTATATAAATAGATTATAGATATAGATAATCAACCTTTGGAATCGACCAGGACACAATTTAATATCTTTTTCATCTAAAATTCTAAAATAGCGACCTTGAGTACCCGGGTGTACTAATAGGTCCCAAAACATTTGTTAACATAATAAACAAATACTGATTCTTTGTGCCATTGTTTCACCAACATCTATTAATAATCCAAGTACTTCATTTTACCTATTGTTCTGGCAGCGAGTAAATTTGCGCATTTATATCCATAGCTACACATTGCCCTCACGGGGCTGAAAGGACCCCAAAAGATCCAAACCACAGTGTCAATTATTGCCCGGCTTGGTTCGAACCCGGGTCTCTCGTGTGTAAGATTAGTGTAGTGACCACTGTTCCATGGGAGCTTCTATGAACATAATAACAGTCCATCCTTACCAAGCTTCTTAAAAATCGGACATTCACAGAAGGCATTTTATGTGAACGCACAGACAAACAAACATTTAAAGAAAAATCGTGGAGTTAAAACCGGATTTAGCGTCTGATCAATTAATATTATTTGATACCTATTATTACCTATCTTGAAGACAAATGATTGATATAGTTGTAAACTTCACTCACATGTTGATTGATAAGATATCGATTTGATCAAAAAGATTCTATCTGGAGGCACTTTACTTTCAAATAATTACTGAAATCTTCATTTGATTCAGCGAGTGCATCGGGATTTCATATTGCACAGCTATCAGATTAATTGAAGCAATTAATTTACAATTAAGTGATTGTATAAATTCAAAAGAATTCTAAAGTGAAAAGAACTTTCAAAGCTTTCACGTTAACCTTATTGATCTGGGTTGTCAACTTCAATGAAAGAGTACATCATACAGCATCACGTGATTCTCATGTAAGATGAGCTTTGGCTTAATAGAAAATATACCACTCTATCAAATGATTGTACCTACCACTACATTAAATGATAGTGTCACTCCATCCATTGACTGAACAGAGCAAAAAGTGATTGATCATAAAAAAAGTCTTACATACTCGTATGTTTGTATTTCAAGATGGTTTTTTGAAGAATATGCAATGAATATTATGAAGAATACATAATATTCATTGCAATACTTGCTTTTAATGTCCCAAATGGAGGTTTCCGAAAAACCTCTATTCTTACATTTAATTGGAAAATTTAAATGAGAGTTTTACACAGCACGTTTTCTTACCGGTCGTGAAACAAAAAAAAAAAAAAANAATAAAAAAAAAAAAAAAAAAAAAAAAAAAAAAAAAAAAAAAAAAAAAAGCTGTGAATACGAGACATCATCCTAAGTAACTACTTTTTCAAAATCATTGTCTATATAAAATTTAAATTTGAATAGTAATTTGTTTGGGGATACATCTGTCTGTGCAAGCAGAATGCACCGTCCAAGCGGTTTAAGATACGTAAATATTATTACATTTTTTGCGAGATAAATTATAGTATTATATGCTACGGAGCGATTTTCTTGACCAGAGAGAATGGTCATGTCTCTCAGGCACCAAGCATAGCTTGCGGATGCGGACCCCACTGATTTGAAAATCTAATCATTTCTATTTTTTACTTGCCCATACCGAAGTATCTTGTGAGTAGGTGAGTACCTATCTCCGAAGTAGTACTTCAGATCATAACAATAAACAGCTCGAGGGAAAACTTTCCTCTTTCAATAAAAGAGTAACTTAAGGTATTATTTGGTTGAAAGTAGATAAGAGATAGCTTAAAGCTTACTATGAAATTACAATATTGTGCTAACCACATTAAATGGTCACCCTTTCATGAAGATTGCGGATTTGCAAAGCATTACTGTGAAAGTCTTTTACAAACATAATATTTATACCTAAATAAACATGATGTCGATTGCTAAAATCATCTTGTGCTCTGCCAGAACCAAATGGTTAGGTTACAATAAATATGAAATAGTAGAATAAGGTCGACCGGAAATACCATCTTAGCCCCAGAGATAAGAAATAAGAAACGCACTTCTCCGGGAATATGAAAAATGCGGACAAATAGAAATCTACCATGGAAGATACACAAAGGGAATAAAATAAAAAGTCTCTCGACTCTCAATGTGTAAACGCAGCACACTGTAGGTACTCAGAGGACAACAACCTGGATAGATAGTTGGGATAAATCTGCTCCTGTTTAACTAGGATATGTGCTGTTTCAAGATCTCCGAGATTTGAAGTCGTGGGTAACTCTCAATCACTGGGAAATTTACGGATTCCCTCATTTGTGGGACAAGGTGTAAAAGTATAGCTCAGATTAGGCAGGGCAACAGACTGTCACAGAATGTGATAGAAGGCGCTTCTATCACATGCGCTATTAGATGAATTGAAGACTTTCCTCGTGCTACAGGAAGTATAAAAAAAATTGAATTTATTAGATATTAAATGCTATACGCAAACTAAAGAAATAAAACTGAAAGCTAAATTAGTAAAGGTGGATTTAGTAACGGGGTTCCAGTTTCACCTTCCGTTTAACGCCTTAAATGGTGAAATGTATAAGATATTATATGTAATACTCATAGATTAGTAGTTTTGCTTTGTATGCATTATTTGCAATGCCGATGTAAATGCATAACTAATAATACAACTAAATAAACTCCTTGTTGCAACTGTTCATAATCAATAATATTGATTATTGCTAAGTAGGTGCCTACCTAGCTGAAGCAATTCTGTGTCTGTTTCCGCAAACTGTTTTTTCGTCGTCTGGTTTACTAAAGAAATGTACCAAAGTGTAGGCGCGAATTTGTATACTCCAAAATAGTGAATGGATTATGTGAATGAGTTTTACATCACTCATGATGACGCCTATGGGCCGTGTTTTTATAATTGGTAATTTTATGTATGTTTACAATACATTAGACATGGGAATGTTGAAGAGAAATCAATCGATATGCAATCTCTAAGGTACTATTAGGAACATTGATACGAGTAAAAACAAAGCGAAGGAAAAGTAAATTGGAGAGATACGAGTAAGTATCTATTTGTGTTTTCCATTTGTCCATCGCCCATCAGATCAATCGCGTCTGTTATGTTGTCAGTAGAACGTTTAAAATATATTTAAAAATGAAAGATTACGTAAAAGTGGCAATCATTGATCTTTAAGTATTTCACCAATTCTAATAATGGACAATCTATAATTACAAATTGATGTATGTCTAGGAAACAACATATATCAGCAAAGAGAAAAATAAATAAATTAAAAAAAACAATGTCGGAAAACAAAATATGTAATATAGTACTCGATTTAATTTATTTCAGAGTAGCTCTTGGGAAGTATGCTACTACTCGTACTAGGTTAATAAATAATGTATCAACAAGCTACTCAGTTTTACTAACGAGGTTGAGTGCATCCCAAAAAGACAACAACACGTTAGCCTTACTTAACTTGAGTGATCCGCGATTATAATTTTACTTATAAAGTTTAATTTTTCTCATACATAGAGAGCTGAATAAGATTTTTAGCGTTAGTAAAACTGATTCGGAAGATCAGTAATTTACCATTCAACCGTACACGGAAATTTGAGGACCCAGAATTTTGAAGGTTAATGGCCCTCAAACACACAGTGTACCAGGCTACCTGGAATATATTTATTAACTTTTAAATAAATAAAAAAAAAACACTTACCAAAAACACTATTTATAATTATTTATAAAGAAACTAGTTTCGAATCCTTCGATTCATCATCAGTCTAGTCGAGTCGAAGGATGGAAGTTGACTCTAACTTTAACTCTGACTTATTATAATGATCTATCTAACAAATTTGAATCATCTCTCAAACACCTTGGATATAACGTAGCATTTAAAAACTTAAATAAACTTCAAAAACATATCAGAACAAATAAAAATAATAATGACAAATATAATAAGGCTGGTGTATACCTATTGAAGCATAATAAAGATCCCTGCAAAATTTATATCGGAAAAACCAACAGAAACTTTAAAACGAGATACCATGAACATATAAATGATTTAAATAAGAATAATGATGGCCATAGTGCTTCCAAATTTGCATTACATTTAAAACACAATATTAAATATACAAATATAAAGAAATTAAAATAATATTAAATTAAATTAAAATAATAAGAAATTAAATTAATATAAATGAATATTTAAATGTAATCCGTATTTCTAACAATCGTTATACTACCAAACCTGTAGGCTACCTGATACATTGAGGTTACCGCAAAGATTTTGCTGATTCTTAGAACTTAGAAGAACTAAGATGGTATCGCGAAGACAAAAAAGCTCTCTGAACCTGTTCGGGTAAAAAAAATGTGAAAGACAACCAACTCAAAAAAGGCTCTAAAAATATGGAAACTGACAAATAACCACCAGACACCAACAACCTGCATCGCGTTTTTTTAAAGGTCACAAAATATTCAACCAGACTTAATTTCCAAGGTTCGCAAGTTATTGATACTCGGATGAGGCAATTTTCCAAAGATTAATTTAAATTATGAATAATACTCAAACTAGATTCTTCAGTATGCTTTTATTAGGTACTTCCTCTTAAAATCATTCGACCAGATAGATTGTCATTGAAAAATGTTTTGACAAAAATTTAAATGTGACGTGCAGTCACTCGAATCACAAAGAATATTGATTATTTAAAGAATATTGGTTAATATTTCAACCTCAATTTATCTATTTACATAAATATTAATTGGACCAGCATGATTCACGGGGGCCAGAACTAATACGGAATGTTTCTGGACGAATTATGACGACTAATTTACAAAAAACGGGTCTAGAAAAAATGTGTGTCCGCCCATCCGCAAAAATCGTATTCGCGCATCTACAGCCTTTATTATTTATCCGATTTTGATGAAATTTGACGCCAATATTCCTTGAAGCTATAATTCGAGTCAAAATGTCAACATTGGAGTTACCTTC
>CM022874.1:20511705-20533776 GCA_012654025.1 Pachypsylla venusta | reverse complement strand
ATATTTTTAACACTTATAATTAACATGTTATTCAAAGATTTAAATATATTTATGTTGGTGTTAATATCTTTTTTCTTATTCTTCTTATTTTGGGGCAGGGGACACCCCCTTCCCTAAAAACAGCCATGATGAAAGGATCAGCACTTAGCATAGATGATACTTACCCATAGCAAATTAATCTCACGAAATCATGTTTGAAGAAGAGTCGAGAGTAGAATTATTAGATTCTGATATTTATTCTTTCTCCTTGCGCATTATATTATTGCACTTCATGAACGGTTCTTAGATAATTCCAAACAATATCCATGGAATAAATAATAGTCTCTTTCTATGAGATATATCCAGAAAGTAAGAATTCTCATTTCCGATGTGCTTTCTGCATTAACATGAAAGTATTAACATTCATCAACAAAGTATTAACATTAACATTTATCATCTCAACCTTTGTTTAGATCTTCTTTTGTGACCATTTTTCCGACCTTCCCCGCCCAGCTTCCCAAATTAGTTATGGTCTGGTATAGTTCGTCGTTTTTAAAAAGAACCACGCCTCCTACTTTTAAGTTGAGGTTTGTGGTTTTCAAGACCATTGGTGCCAAAGATTCTGAATCTTCCATTCTACAGCACCTCACATTTTAATATAATAGTCCGGGAGCTAGCCTGGCTTGTCCGACCTCATAAGCAGCAGAAGGATTTCATAGTGGATACAGAAGAGCTCACTGTGTAGGTGCATGTAAGTCTTTGTCTGGCAAGTTTTGTGGGTGACTTTAGTCTCCACAAGCTTTCAAAATTTGATATAATATGATGAACAAAAGCAACTAAAATAGAAGTAGGCCGTCGAATCCATTTGATATATTATGACGAGCAAATAGCAACGTAAATGAACTAAGGCAGCGAAATCGATAAAATGTGAAGACAAAAGGACAGCGCAACATAAACCCAAAGAGCAACGTCAATAGCTGAATGCGGTTAAATTTAATGGAAAAAATATTATGACCAAAGAGCAAGTCAAAAGGGACAGACTGACATATCTAATTTAAATAATATCACCACCAAAGAACGACGGCAACAGCTGACGGCTTCCAAATCTTAACGTGGAGACACCGTCAGGTCGTAAGTCTAAAGAAGAAAGAGAGAGTCTAGTTTATGTGGATTTTTTTGTTTACAATGGTAAGAAATATCGAACACATATATGGATCGGACCTCATGGGTTGGAATCCGAAGAAATTGTTTCGAGTAATCAGAGACTAATTTTTAAGTCAAATGCACCGAGTAACATTATTTATCAACTCAAAGGAAGAAAGTATCATGACAAATTGTCTGTAACAAATGGCGAAGAACGTGGTACACCTATGTTAAATCTATTGAAACTTTTCTGGCACGGACAAATCACCCGAAATATTTGTCAGACGGAGTATTTTTGGAAACAGCTAAAATAGTACGTTCAAGCATATTTTATGCTTCTTGTGACGATTTTCAAAATTCGCCATTTTTAAATTCAGGTTCGGGTTAATCACCCAAAAATTACGTCAGGTGAGGTATTTTTGGAAACAGCCCACAGAGTACGTAATTTTGGCGCAAACATTTTCCCTGCTGCTTTTGACGTTATTTTTTCAAAATTTCAAACTTTTCAGTCAGGTTCGGGTAAATCATCCAAAAAATTAGTCAGGCGAGGTATTTTTGGAAACAGCTCACGGAGTACGTCATTTTGACAAAAAAATTATCCCTGCTGCGTATGAGGTAATTTTTGCCAAAATTTTCGAACTTTGAAAGCTCGTGAAGACTAAAGTCACCCACAAAACTTACCAGACAAAGACTTTCATGCACCTCCACAGTGAGCTCTTCTGTATCCACTATGAAATCCTTCTGCTGCTTATGAGGTAGGACAAGCCAGACTAGCTCCCGGACTATAATGCTTGTAGCCTTTTCCTCTGCGACAGGCCAAAAAGTCTACCTTCAATTGGTCATCCTGGTTGAGGTCCACTCTACGAGGTGTGGCTATTAAGGTCAGGAAGATGTTGAGGACGATCCACGTCCTGGTCGCCCTTAAACCTCAAGAACTGACGAAAACATTGAAAAAGTTGGTGTTATGATTCGTTTTGACCGTAGATTAACTCTTAGACTAATGGCTGATACACTTAAAATTGATAAAGAATGTGTGAGACAAATTTTGCACGAAAATTTCAACATGACAAAAGTTTGCGCAAAAATGGTGCCCAAGAACCTTTCAGATGAACAAAAGGAAGTTCACAAAAATCTCTCTACAGACGCCCTAAATCAGATCGAAAGTGACCCCAACTTCTTAAAAAGAGTCATTACATGCGATGAATCATGGTTTTTTACTTCTGACCCAGAAACGAAGCGCCAGTCCATGCATTGGAAGAGCCCAAATTCTCCGAGGATGAAAAAAGCTCGAATGAGCATGTCAAAATTCAAGGCCATGATGATTGTTTTCTTTGATATCCAGGGTATGATTCACCTAGAATGGGTTCCTGAAGGCCAAACCGTCACTCAGTATTACTATCTTGAAGTTCTAACTCACCTTTGCGAGAAAATAAGAAAGAAACCGAATTGTGGAATGAGAAGTCATGGTTCCTGCAACAGGACAATGCGCCAGCCCACAGTGCCTTCTCCGTGAAGACGTTCCTGGCCAAGTACAACATCCCAGTGTTAGAACACCCTCCTTACTCACCCGACCTGGCCCCGTGCGACTTTTACTTATCCCCAAAAATCAAATCTGCCCTGAAAGGTACCAGATTTGAAAAGCGGCAGAAGTCATGAAAGGCCTCACACAAAATGACCTCCACCACTGTTTCGATCAATGGAAAATTCGCCTGGAAAGTTGTTAGGATAGAGGGGGGAGTACATTGAAGGGGATAACTACTAAAGTTGGGTAAGTTAAACACACATCGTTTTATGGGAAGAGTCTACGAACTTAATAGCCACACCTCGTATGCAGATGTTTCCCAAATGGACGACTGCATTTGATTTAGAGAAGAAACTATAGGAGAATAATGAGTTGTGAAATGTAGACCACACTGATGCAAATTATGATTATGAACACCAGGTAAAAAGTATACAATGTCTTCAACAATTACCAAAACCGGAACTACCAGGCTTCAAGAGGTCAAATGGGATCCAAAAAGCCAATTAGAATGCGGCTCAAATGTATGGTGAACGACTACAATTTTCTGGACACATCTCGTAGTTAGTTATCTTCTTCCTAGAACGTTGTCTTGTTCTTGCTCAAATGTATGGTGAACAACTACAATTTTCTGGACACATTTCGCAGTCATCTTCTTCCTAGAACGTTGTCTTGTTCTTGCTCAAGTGTATGGTGAACGACTACAATTTTCTGGACACATCTCGTAGTCATCTTCTTCCTAGAACGTTGTCTTGTTCTTGCTCAAATGTATGGGGAACGACTACAATTTTCTGGACACATCTCGTAGTCATCTTCTTCCTAGAACGTTGTCTTGTTCTTGTTCATATTTATGGGGAACGACTACTATTTTCTGGACACATCTCGTAGTCATCATCTTCCTAGAACGTTGTCTTGTTCTTGCTCATATGTATGGGGAACGACTACTATTTTCTGAACACGTCTCGTAGTCATCATCTTACTAGAACGTTGTCTTGTTCTTGCTCATATGTATGGGGAATACGGCTCATATGTATGGGGAACGACTACTGTTTTCTGGGCACATCTCGTAGTCATCATCTTCTTAGAACGTTGTCTTGTTCTTGCTCATATGTATGGAGAACGACTACTATTTTCTGGACATATCTCGTAGTTCATCATCTTCCTAGAATGTTGTTTTGTTCTTGCTCATATGCATGGCGAACAACTACTCTTTTCTGGACACATCTCGTAGTCATCATCTTCCTAGAACGTTGTCTTGTTCTTGCTTATCATAATTGATCGTTGTTTGTATTGTTTTTATTATAACTTTCATTTATAAATCGATTATGATACAAATTGATTTTGATTTATATCCTGATTCAAGATTCACTATCTACTAACTCGAGACTTCGGATGGTAACTCCAAAGAGTCGGAGTTTCAATACCAGTAATAACTCATGGAAGAAAACTGATCAAAGTGGGATCTAGTTTTACACAAAGATTTTTTTAATCGTCTCTATGTCATTTCGTTCCATAATAGCCCTCAAATGTCTTGACTTATTTTGAATAAAATCGTTAGGTTATGTTCAAAGAATCAACTGATTAGTTTCCAGGACCTATTGCGCTCTAACCATTGATATCTGTTACCGTTTGAACTGTGTAACTGTACGCTAATGAGCGTATTTTTGATAGTAATTTAATCCCAATTGAATTTTATATTTTCTTTCCAACCTTATTTCGCACCTGCGCACTAAAATAAAACAAGTTCTCAGATATCATCACACTATTTTATGAGTAGTCAATCCATGAGTCCGTCAGTATACCAATTGGGCTTTGTGTTTTATAAGTATAGAATATTAGATCCACGTACCTTCAATTCCAACTGATATTGTACTGAGTAACCTACTATTGCTTCCATTCATAATCGTTAGTAGATCTTTAAGACCCAAGACACCTCATTGTTAGGAAAGACTCATTAGCTAATTTAAAGTCATTTTTATTACAATATGGTTGTTAGACTTGAAGACGTCAAAACTAAACAACAAACACCCGCTAGTTTTAATAAATTCAGTGAATACAGGGTACAGTGCATATCATTCGTTCAAATAATTGTCTGAAGGAAGTGAAGTAGCCCTTCTGGGCCTAATAATGACCATTGTTACTAATACAAGTCTATAGTTTACATAACTAGGTACTAGTATCTAAATGTCAGGTTGAGTAAAATTCTGTTTTTTTTTTTTTCTTTCTCAAGTACTGTATCTCACTCATCGTTTTGCCTCTTTAAACAACATGATGTCCTGAAAAAATTACTGATTTCTTTGCACTTATTAGGGAACAAATGTATCCAACTTATCTTGCCTCTAAATTTGGACGAAGCTATGTTTACCTTCGAATAGTCTATTGTCCTCAAGCGACATTCGAGTACCAAACACCGACAGATTTGTGATCTGACGGGAACTGGTGTATTCTACGTATTGTCCAACGTATAGTTGTTTTGCCTTATTGGGATACGTGGGGTACTAGTATCTAAATGTTTTTTAAGGATACAAAAGAATATCGTGCAGATGAGAGACCCTGTATGCATATACAAATAGTGTACAAGTAATGTACTCGTACATTGTACCTACTTGTCCTCAAACTTCACTCGAGATGAATGGATTATAATTGCATAACAGTAAAGTATAGTAATTTTATTATAATTACCTGATCTTGCATTGTATGACTCATACTAAGATAGGAGTTACAATTATTTTTACGAGTACAATTTAGTGCCTTTAATTTAATCAATTCATCTGGAAGTGGAAGTCTCTCTCTCTCTCTCTCTCTCGTTCTTCTCCATCATTGATGAGTGATAACACTAACTAACTGTCATCTGCTGTCCCCGATTGGCATCCTAAAAAAATATTACACATCAAATCGGCCAAAATGTTCCCTTATCTAAATCGTTCCTTACTATAAATATCCTGACATTTCCAGTCAGTCAAGTTAAAGAAATTCAGTGAACTTTTGAAGTTCTGGGAAAATGCAAAGGACTGTTAAGAGGGTAGAGTCGGTAGGTTTTTAGGCAATAGGAAACTGACATCCCGGGTTTTGGTGTGAAGGCGGTGATTTTCACTTTATTATCGGTGCAACGTTTTGTTCAGGACTAGCGCGACATCTGATGAGAGATTCATCCCAATCATCCAACAGTAAATTTCTCATTGTTAAAGGAAATATTTCTTTTAAATTACTCTTATTTATTTTCAGTGCCTATTTAAACTTTCGCTATCCCTAGGCAATTCAGAATTTGCCGCCTCTATTTTGACGAGAAATGCGATTTTCGCTGCAGTATGCCTTGAATATTTCAATTATCGCCCATATATTGCCGCCCCTAAATTCTGCAACCCTAGGCCATGGTCTATTTTGCTTTTACGGTAAATCCGCCACTATTCTCTATTGTTCCTTCCAATACCTCTCGAATTCCCGAAAAATCCTGACACTTCAGGTCAGTCAAGTTTCCCTTTAAATCACACTTGTTCGTTCTTCACTATTCCTTTATTCCTTTCCAAACCTCTCCTGGACAAATTCCTGAAAAATTCTAACATCTTCATCAGTCAGTCGTGTTTCCTACAACCGTCCCAAGCCCATTGGTCGGATCTCAATTTTAATAAACTCAATTTTAATAAATAAATAAGCGCAATGTCTTTTCCCATTCAGTTAAAATCTTGCTTAACTGGTTAAACCTATCCAAAATCATCTGAATTTTAAGTTTTGACGAGAAAATTCATCGAAAGACATCCAGAATTGATTGAAATTGAGATCCTTCCTTTTTCCTCAGGGAATTTTCACAATTTTTTTTTTTTTTTTTTTTTTTTTTTTATTAACANTTTTTTTTTTTTTTTTTTTTTTTTTTTTTTTAGCAAAATGATTGGATCTCATATTATTTTATTATGTCCTAGTTTATTGTGAATTCCTTCCGAGACCTCTCCAGAGAAAATTCCAGTGAAACTCCAAATATCGTTCCATTTAGACTCAAGTTTTGCTATAACTTACTCTTGTGCATTCTTCGCCATTTATTTCTAATCCTCTCTAGATTTTTTTTTTTTTTTTTTGTCAAAAACCCTGACACCTCCAGTAAGGCAAGCGTAACTCTTAACCAACTCATAACTATTGTTCGGTACTATATTTTTTTCACATGACCCTCATGCTACTCATGAAGTCAATATCCTTTTCAATTACAGTTCATCTCATAGTTTGGTAGTCCATGCAAATTCTTAGATTTTTCGTGATTTTGAAACATGAACTGTACAGCCTATTGTTTAAGAGAACCGCAAGGTGATCTAGACCAGAGTTACCGCAATAATGTGGTTCAATGCTCAAAATTTGATTACCGAAATATGTCTGAATGAATTGAGTTATTATGCGGTGTTCAGCTGCACCTATCACTATCATGAAGAAAAACATTTTAAATTTATTAAGGTGTCATCAGAGGTAACGCTGACCACAAATTTCTATTTTCTATCCATTTCTTTCCATCTCCGTTGGCTCGGACCGCACGATTTACATTTTGGCAATGAAAAATAGATTTCATTCATTTCTAACATTCAGGGTGTCGATAAAATCGAGATTACGACATTTAAACTTTCTGAAGTTTGGATTTTGTTGGAACCGACCCCCAGAGTAAGCACGGCTACCATTTAGAAAATTAAATATTTTACTCAAGGATATTATTTTTTGTACTGCGGAACACCTTTGTATCGAATTTCTCGCTCATCCCGAAGTGGTACTTCTAAATTTCGATTTTTCGGTGTTGAAAACACGCCATAAATGGAGCAGAAACCGGATTTTTGAAGTTATACTTCTTTAGGCGCGTTATGAAAAAATGTTGAGAGTGAAATTTTATTTTTTGCGGGAGATTTTTTTCACCGGGAGATTTTTTTCACCCACGACGTTTGTTTCACCCAGAAAACTATAAGCATTCTGAAACTACTTTTTCGATTGCACAGAAATTTGGCAATCTTTTTTCGACTTAAATGACATTTTTTCTCGAAATTTGTCGCGTCGACATATCAAATCAAAGCGAGAAAGTTTTAGGTGACATCTTACTCCTTCATTTAGGACATATTTTGCAACTCTAATGTTAAGCTACACCGAGCCGGGACAAACAATGGATGGGTGAGAGCGAAAAAGTTAACTTTTTTCGACTTAAATGACATTTTTTCTCGAAATTTTTCGCGACGACATATCAAATCAAAGCGAAAAAGTTTTAGGTGACATCTTACTCCTTCATTTAGGACATATTTTGCAACTCTAATGTTAAGTTACACTGACTCGGGACAAACAAAGGATGGGTGACAGCAAAAAAGTTCACGTTTTTCGACTTAAATGACATTCTTTCTCGAAATTTTTCGCGACGACATAATGAGCTCAAAGCGAGAAACATTTAGGTGACATCTTACACCTTCATTTAGGACATATTTTGCAACTCTAATGTTTAGCTACACCGAATAGGGACAAACAATGTATGGGTGACAGCAAAAAAGTTCACGTTTAGACTTAAATGACATTCTTTCTCGAAATTTGTCGCGACGACCAATATGGCACGCTTGATGGGTGCATTCCTGGGAAGATTTTTGTCTAAATCCCATCTCTCTAATGTTAAGCTACACCGAGTAAGGACAAACAATGGATGGATAACAACAAAAAAAGTTCACGTTTTTCGACTTAAATGACATTTTTTTTCGAAATTTGTCGCGACGACCTGTCGACTCCAAGCGAGAAAGTTGGGAAGATTTTTGTCTAGGTCCCATCCCTCTAATGTTAAGCTACACCGAATAGGGACAAACAATGGATGGGTGACAGCAAAAAAAAGTTCACGTTTTTCGACCTAAATGGCATTTTTTCTCTATCAACTCAGCGAAAAAGTTTTAGGTGACATCTTACTCCTTCATTTCGGACCTATTTTGCAACCCTAATGTTAAGCTACACCGAGTAGGGACAAACAATGGATGGGTGACAGCAAAAAAAGTTCACGTTTTTCGACTTAAATGACATTTTTTGTATTGGAAATCATATAATACTATTGGAAACAGTAAGAGATACAGAAAAAATTATCCCACTCCAAATAAAACCTAGACCTACAACCGTATATCAGAAATCTACAACCGTCCGAGGTACGGCCTATTATTTCGCTGAAATAATAGTATTGAAGTTGCTGTTTCTGACTCAAAATCATAGAACTGACCTAAAAACCACTCAGTTTGCTGGGTAGAACGTGTTCGGAGTAGTATTGGGTTAGGTTCCAAAAAAAATAAAATGCGTGTTGAAGGATGCGCAAGGTTAGGCTGGGTCGCAGACCCAACCTAAACTAAGCAGGCTTCAAGACGCATTTTCATTTTTTTAGAACCTAACCCAATACTACTCCCAACACGTTCTGCGCAGCTTAACAACCCGTTACTACTCCCCATGTTCTACATAGGATAACAAACGGGTAGGTAGTATGTAATCTATGTGTGGTATGCTCTGATCGCGTTCAAAAGGTTATACCTCGGTGATATGATTTCTAATGTAGAAGTCAGATTTTTTTTTTTTTTCTCTCTCTCTCATCTTCTCAAAATTAAGTTCGGTTTTGAATATGAAAAAATATGAAGATGGAGTTAGTTATGAAAAAAATATGAGAGTTAAATTTAAGTATTGTGTTTTCTCATTCTATATCCATAGAACATTGTGGCTCAGTGGCAAGGCCTTTGTTTTCTAGGTTCTGAGTTCACTTCCGGGTGGGTTAGTATGTTTTTTTTTAAATATTTTTAAATTTATTTTTAAACAGAAGTATAACTTCTTACGCGCGTACATAAGTACACACACCCATTTTTTTTTTTTATTGGATGCTTCTATACTTTTTTGGGGGCTCCATTCTCGGTCATTTTTCGTTGTCTCCTTTAGTTTGCCTAGAAGAAATTGCAAAGAAACCCTCTAAAAAGCGTCCTTTTTGGCGGTAACCTGCTTCCACTTGAACTTTCTATTTTTTCCCTTCTTATTACGCACCATCTGGGCTTTGCGTTTTATAAGTTTAGAAGATGATTACAGAGCAGCCTCCTCCTTCAGATGCGATCGAAGAATAGCATTGCCACATGGACAAATCATAGCCTATTTCACGCAGATATTATTGTGCTGCAACATTTTATTAGTACAATAATTATTATTTAAAACGGTTCAGTGTCGTTCTAGAATTGTTATGAATTCCCTCTCACGTGGGTATACCGGGGAACGAAGGAGTCAATATTTTTACAGTAGTAGGTAGTTCTAGAATTGTTATGAATTCCCTCTCACGTGGGTATACCGAGGAACGAAGGAGTCAATACTTTTACAGTAGTAGTTCTAGAATTGTTATGAATTCACTCTCACGTGGGTATACTGGGGAACGAATGAGTCAATACTTTTACAGTAGTAGTTCTAGAATTGTTATGAATTCCCTCTCACGTGGGTATACCGGGGAACGAAGGAGTCCATACTTTCACAAAAGAAGTCCTGTGTTAGAAAATAACCGTCCAGTTTCCGAAAACACAAATTTATTTAAAACCGCTTCCGCTCTGTATAAGTAAATAATCCACATGCGTAAATTATATTCAAGGTTTATAAGAAAGTGTCTTGTAATGTAAGTAGTTGGTAGATTTTTTTATTTTTTTTTTATTTAAAAGTAGTTCAATCATGTTGCTTGCATAACAAATCCGCCCTTAGCTACTAGTAATATTGTACTTTTAATTTATATCTAGGTACTAGTTTCAATAAATTTATGAATGAGCGACATATAACGTTCAAAAGTTGTACTTACTTTTAGAAGTTGCAAAATTTATAATTATTAGAGCAAGGTCGAACTTTGTTGATGGTTGATCACACATTTGAAACGCTCTTTCCACCTGTAAGACTGATAAACCAGAAACCATTACCTATGCCGAGGAAGATTGAGGAGGAACAGAAAACAGGAATTATTTTATTAATCGAACGAAGTAAGATTTACTTTTTATTTGAACGTTTGTTTTTCTCACTATTCGTTCCAAAATAACTATTTTGTCCACCTTGATGGACATTCAACCACCTGGGAGCATATGGCGGTATATTTTTCGAGTGGTTACAATTTACAGAACTTAAAGTTAAAATATTGAGTAACAAGCACTAGAAATATCTTTAAATAATTGGTTTCGGTGTTCATTATCAAAAAAATTTGCTCATTCTTTCCCGAGATCAGTGCCCGCGGAACTGTTTTTTTACAGTCAGTAAAATCTCTGAGCAGAGCACACCCCGTAAGAACCAGCAACGATTGTTTCCTCGGACTATTTAAAGACATTCAACCAACGAGATTCCATTCGATACATCAAAAGATCAAGACAGCTAATACCCGATTGTTCTTGTGATGCTGTGTACCCTGCGAAACAGGCAAACAGCATTCATTGTACGTACCTTTAATGTACATGCACCCATCCAAGTAATAAACACGCCCAACGTTTCTTAATGTCAGTGATATGACCGACGCGACGGAAACTAATGTACTCAATGTGCTGAGGTCGTTAGCTTCCTCTGTGTTCTTTATGAACCCTCCAAGTTGGGAAGGTTGTTTGGCCCACGCTGTAGAATTCTATTAATTTTCTGATGAATGTGTTTCGTGTGCCAATGAAGACATAATATTATTAATTCAACTCATTGAACATATTGTCTTATAATGTTCTCTTATGATATCTAGATTCGAATAACCTCCACCAATATTAAACAATTGCCTCATAAACTGTGACATGTTCATTTTTGAATTTCATTTAAATATTTAACTAGGATTTTGATTTAGTTTAATTGAAGGCACACCCTCGGAATCTTATTTTTAGAATATATTTGCAAACCTCTTCTTAGAAAACATTAAACCTGTTTTTCAATTTCGCACAAAATCTTAGAAGAACTTAAATTATTCAAAATGTTGTGCAGACAATTTTTATTCAAGAGTCATTCCCAGATACTATTCATCCGCTGGTATTAAATGGAATTGAAAAAAAAAAATAAAAGCTTTTAAGAGTAAAAAGAAAAGAAATCAAATAATAAATGTGATATTTTAATTTCAAATTATATTTGAACATTTAAATTGAATTTGCTATTAGCTATAAATTATACAAATATACATCACGCTTGTCTTGTAAGCTTTCAAAACAAGTGAAATAGGTACACTGCAACGTATATTCATGGGTGACGTTGAGGTTGTGGAAAAGGTTCCGACTACGCCTGACTATTCTATTTTGAACAAATATTTGAAGTATATGATCTCCAAATTTGCTAACAGGTTGGGTAAAATGAAAACATTTCCACAAGATGGGTTTGACTACCCCCAAATCTGCCAACAGGTTGGGCAAAATGAAAACATTTCCACGAGATGGGTTTGACTACCTCCAAATCTGCGAACAGGTTGGCTAATGTCTGAATCGCCAGTTTCACTAAATGAAATAATTTCCTATTCTTATCACATCTCCATTTTATTATTTCGACTAAATCGGAAACAAATGAGACGAGACTAATAACAGGGCATTTTGGTCTCTGAAAACATTTGGGGAAATAGCCCCGTAGTGATTTCATGGCTTTTGATTGCAGTCCCCTACCTTGGAGAGTAAGTATCATTGGGTCATTAAATCACAGAGAAGAACTTGTTTAGCAAGAAGACTATTCAAACTCTCTGAGCAGTTGAAACATATCTCGAAAACCAAGCTTAATACACAAAAAGCCCATGGGCGGAGATGTTCAGCATACCCAATTCAGGGAGGTGGCAGATCTATGAAATTAATTACAGTAAAATAATAAACTCATGTACAATCTTGTCAGAATTTTTTGATCGTATTATAAATAATGCTCATTGTCCAATTTGACACGGAAAATAAAAAAGAATCAAAAACTCATAAATTACATTCTGCAAATTTATCTTGCCCCTTGTATCTACAATTTCTCTCACATCGAGTTGCTTTCATACTTAGGTACCTATTTATATCTTTTCAAAACATCTCTTCCAATGACAAGTTGATCCTTACAGACAAAACTCTGCTACTTGTATTTAAAGATATTCATCTCTATCATGCAACCGCCCCTTATTAACCTTTTCATTTTAGTTCTCAACTCTTCAGAAAATTGCAAGACTCTATATGTTTTACTTTATTTTCATGCAATACCTACGTAAACCAGTATGCAATATTCTGATTTCAAGATTAGCATCTTTAGAATGAAGTTTTCAACATAAGCAACATAACTAACTGTTCGTTCATAACAGATTCACACAATCGGCGGCTCGCGGACTCTTTCTATGCGTCCTACGATGTCAAGATCCTGCAGCATTTTCTGTAACAGTTATGTATGAATTCCTTCCAGAAGTGACATTAAGCCCTTCTAGACATCTTCTAATACCCAAACATTAAGATATTTTAAAAATAAATCTTAGAACATTAAGATATTTTAAAAATAAATCTAAAACTTTATGATCATATATGAAGAACAATTATCCTTAATGATATGTATGAACTGACTGAAATTGATGCGTTTTAAACAATCCTTTACACTTGACATTTCGTTCAAAAAAAGTATTTTTTGATTATTACCTAGAATCTGGTTACGAACTTTCTAAACTTTCGTTTATATGTTCACTTTAACCTAATGTTTTTATCATAACATTTGATAGTTATGCGATAATCCTATTTGTATATTATGACTTGCAGTTTTGTCATTTTTGACATTTAAGATATTCTGAGTAATATGCCCAGTATCATTAATATACTGTTAATATCAAAATATTAACTCTTTAGATGTTATTTTATGTGCTCATAGATTTTGATAAATGTATATATGAACTTTATTATCGAAGGAGACTTTTAAACACTGATTCTAAATCTCTATCTTCTTAATATATAAATCAGAAATTTGTGAGTACCTATATATCTATGTGGTAGAGGTTGTCCGTTACAATACCACATTCCAACCGGCAACAGATAGCGAAATATTAATGGGAATGGACTCCCCTCAAAATCATGGTGACTTTAGACCAGGAAAATTATTAGAACTAAAATATGTCAAGCCGTTTTCGAGTTACGACCTAAATTCTAATTTATTCACAAATTCGGTTAGTCACTGTCCGATTAGGGTGGCCCTTAAAAATGAAAGTCAAAAATATATCGTTTACTCCCCCTAAAGTGGTTCTAAATAAATAAAAAAAAAATATCTGTAAAGTTTCAGCTCGATCGGATAACGTTAACACGTGCCGCCAGGGCCTTTAAGTTAGAGTATGCAATCTGAAGGGGCATTATACGTTTTTCCTGGCATTTTCTTCATTTTCTCGAGAACTATACTACCTAGAGTAAAAATTTAAAAACTGACGTACTTCTAAGAGTATTGTCTTTCATTTTTCTTCTAATTATTTTCTTGTTAGACGTACTTTTTATACAGAAATTAACAAAAATGTGCATGAAAAGTAACTTTTTTGAAGTTTTGCTATTGAACAGTGTCATAACTGACTCTAAATGGGTAAATAAAGCTGAAAATTCCAAATCCTTAAAAAAATTTTAACTTAAAACAAGTAGATTTACGTATAATATGTGAATGCTTAGTTAAATTTCGGCACAAGATAGTACTTGAGTGTAAGCTTTCAAGAGGGTTCCTTTCTTACTATATTTTTTTTTATTTATTTAGAACCATTCTAGGGGGAGTAAACATTAACATTCCCATATTTTTTTTTCGCCCCTATAGCTAAGGGCCACCCTACTGTCCGATATTTTAAATTTTGACGCGACAACATATCAACTCAAAGCAAGAAAGTTTTGGTGGCTGTTTAGTCCTTATATTAGGACATTTTCTGCAAAGGTATGGCGAGCCATTCAAAAGTTACTAGTTCGAAACCCGGAGCGGGTAAAATAAAATTTAGAAAATACTAAAAAGTCAGAATGGCCGGGCCTCAGAGGTCCCTGCGAAACGTTTAAATTTTGATTTTTTAAAGGTTGTAATAAACAGAGTGGGCACAAACCCATATTTCCTCCCCCTCATAATTTCCATGTCTTGAAATTGCAATATAAGAATCGCAGCGAAGCACGGGCGAAATAGCTAGTATTTGATATATATAATGATAATGATTCGAAGGGCAAATTAAAATATAGGTTCCATTTCTTGAAAATTATTTCAAGAAATGGAAACTAGTTACGAAGGTGGGAAGGAATGAAAATTAGATTCTGTATATTATAATGCGTCAAAAGCTTTTAATTTATTTTTAATGTTTTTAAATGAAAATATAAATTCTGGTTTTAAATATAACTAGAGAATGTTCTAGATTCTTTCCAGAACCAATAACCAATATTTACAGATGTTTGTTCCATTGTCCTACAGCACCGTTAAAAGGAAACCCCACCCAATTAAGAAACTGCTCATGCCTAAGAACTCATAACAGATATTCAGATTTATTTTTAAAAAATGCATTGCGTAACCATCAGATTTAAGTAGTTTTTTAGCTTTAGCTGCCACAAACTTGAAATCAAATACTTTTTAAGCTATTGTGAAAAAGAAAATCGTCTAACTAACATTTGTTGTTGTTTTGTTTTCAGGTAAGAATATGAACGCAAACTGAATGCCTTTCTGTATTATTTATTGCAATTGTAAGTAATAAAATAAACTGTTTCCTCTTAACTCCAAACAAATCCCTCGAAAATATCTTCCAGAATGTCTCCAGATAATGTGATCATAATACGATTATTTCTGTAAAACGCCTATTGTCTAGAACTTGTGATTTCTTCATCTTAATAATTTTCGCTCTATCTTTTCGAACGCTCACTTTTTAAATTTTCAACAACAAGGGAACATAAAACCGTAACATAGAGTTATTTTAATTGCACGTCAAATATCTGTTAGATTGTTATAAAAATAATGCATTTATTATTTTTCACATTGCCAGGGAGACTAAAAATTAATATTCTTGAAAATAACAGAGATGTACAGAAGACCAATTATCTTGGCAAAAATTTACAATATTAAAAATAGCATCTCCACTGATTATTTTTAATATTAAAATAAAAAGTCGAATAGACCCCCCCTTAGAAACACATTTCTTTGTTCCTCTCCAGGTTCGATACCCATTTCTGAACAACTAAAAATCTTCCAGTGCTCCAAAATAGACACAATTTATTTGATTGTCGATTTGATCTTAGTCGTTAAATGTTATTCTTTCTAATAAGTAAGTACTAAGCAGTTATTAGATGAGATATGAGGCGATAGATATTAGATGAGATATGACGAGATAATAAACAAGATCATTTGATTCTGAACTCAATGGGAATTGAAGCGAAGCTTTTCTTAATTAATATTGAAAGTTGAGCAAGTTGGATTAGCTGTCAAGTAAAATATTGAAATATCCTGCACGATAGGAATTTGCTGTGCAAGGTTCTTGTCTTGCAAGGAATGGTTTTCAGAAGAACATACTTAATAGATATATCTATATACCGGGATGAAAATTGAGGAAACTTATGAGAATACTAGTGGGCTACTCTTTTCGTCAATCTATTGTGCCCACGTTTTCAAAATACTCAGCATTTATTAAAATATTTTAGATAGCCTTTTACCATACATGAAAAAGAGTAAAAAATAATAAAATATGAAATGAGAATAATGTATGGTGGACCAGGACTACCAGGAGATCAAGAGGCGACAGGCGGAGAAAATCAGAACATAAGTAACTCAATCAACTCCACCGCTGGATTGCTTTTGCTTCGCTTAATTGGTTTGTTTCCTTTGTGTGTATGTCGTCTGATGTGTTTCGTTAATAGAATCTTAGCATTGCCTAATTTACACATGGAGGAGAACTAACATTGTATGCCTAGATATCTAACCATGAAAGTCCATTTTTTGTTCTTTGTCTATTTTATCAAATTGACACTTCTAACCCAGCTGAGACTCTAAAGAAAAGATTTCAAAGGTGAGATTAAAAAAGTAACAGCTGCAAGTATGGTCAAACATGACATTTAACGCAAACACTGCACTAATACAGCACCTGATCTCAACAAACTAACCATAAAACACATCGTTGATATTAGGATAAAACAGATTGAATTTCATCAGATTACGTTCTCTAAAACCAAAGGTTGTCTAGCCTTGGTGATTATATAGGTTAGGGTCATCTCCCACGCCACTTGTGCTAACTAGTTACTAATGTCTACCCGTTACACGTACTTTCTTATACAACTAGCCCAATGGTAATTTGTGAGCTGTCAAATTGATAATATGATAATAGGTACAAGTGAATTTCAAGTTTAAACGGACAGTTGATCTTTTGTGGAAATATATATATCAATTTTGAAGAACACCATTGAAACTGCGATAGAATTACATAAACAATAGCAACTAGCAGGTTTATGCTCCTGCGCCAGGTGTCTTAGTGACAAGGTCTTTCTGTGTAAAAGTTTACATTTCATTTTTCACCAATTGCATTTTAGGCAAAGTAGCAGGTTCATGCTACTTCGCCAGGTGTCTCAGTGACCAGTTCTTTCTGTTTACAAAGTTTACATTTCATTTTTCACTAATTGCATTTTATTCTTCATTCTAAGGTCATTTTAGACGAAAGTTGTATACCCTTCATTCGCTGGTTACTTACAAACCAGCTACCCACACTTGACCTTACCCAGCCTGCCGCGAATAGTCAGAATCACGAGAGATCGATAACAATCAACATGAATTGTCGCTGGTCATTGCATAATTTTAGTGATCTTACGAGAACTGGTATATTCAACGTGTCATTGGCGGACATTTGGTCGAGCACTCTCTCAAGCGGGTGGCGGTGTGACGCTACCATCCGCAGGATTCTGCCTCTAAGGCCGTATACGTTCCAATCGTAGGTTTTTCTTCACTTTAAAATTGTATATATTTTAATTGTTCGGGAAATTTCATACATAAGATATGATTATTAGCCTAGAAACTATTGTTAGATAGGTACCTATGTACAGAAATATATGTTAACTGGAGAATACAATCTGCCATCTGCCATGTCAGTGGAAGCCGTCTTGAGTCCAGCAGCATGGTAAATTTTCAACAAATTCAAGATAGACATATTACATTTATTCGATGAAGTAGTATCGAAATTTATTTCATTGTTTTAGATATTATGTAGAAAGCATTAGGCATAATTATTTTATCCATTTGATCAAGTCCTATCGTAATTTATTTCATTGTTTTAGATATTATGTAGAAAGCATTAGACATATTATATCCATTCGATCAAGTCATATCGAAATTTATTTCATTGTTTTAGATATTATGTAGAAAGCATTAGACATATTATGTCCATTCGATCAAGTCATATCGAAATTTATTTCATTGTTTTAGATATTATGTAGAAAGCATTAGACATATTATATCCATTCGATCAAGTCATGTCGAAATTTATTTCATTGTTTTAGATATTATGTAGAAAGCATTAGACATATTATTTCCATTCGATCAAGTCATATTGTAATTTATTTCATTGTTTTAGATATTATGTAGAAAGCATTAGACATATTATATCCATTCGATCAAGTCATATCGAAATTTATTTCATTGTTTTAGATATTATGTAGAAAGCATTAATTTTACCCAACATACTATTTTCACATTTAAATAGTTTATTTACGATCACACTCATTAATATTCTCCACCATACTCTTCTCAAAAACAACATGACGTGATTTTGAAATCAACCAAACATACCTAGTTATCAACAACATAGTCGTGCCAACAGGTTCTCTCTTCTTCTGATTCATTCAATATTTACAATGGAGGTTCTTGGTAGGTACATTATTAAATTTCTAATGTTTTTTGATGCGCTTTAGTTTTAAACGTATGAAAGTTACTTGACAATATTGAAATTCTTATAAACGAAGAATTATTGACCGAACGAAGTAACATCATTAGTTTCAACACCACGATTTTTCTTTAAACGTCTTTTTGTCTGTCTGTTCGTGTATGACGATATCTTTCGAATACCTTGGCTGATTTAGTGAAACTTGATATTCACATTCATTACGTTTGTAGAATTAGCTGATTTAAGGTTCTACTGTATCGTCAAGGTCCTGATAGTGACGTATTATTTGATTGAGGTCTACAGTTTAAAGAACTACTGGTAGTAATGGTGTTTGATAAGGTTTATATATTACCAAGCGTCCTAAGAATATGATCTTTCAACGCGCGATAAAGAAAAATAATGTTTAAATATTTAACCTACCTATATATTCCTCACCATTTCACCTCAGTAGACGAAATTAATGAAATTAACATCGTGGATTAGTTAAACCGCTGTTTTGAATCTTCTCATTAGCGTCTATGGCACGTTGAATACAGCAGTTCCCGTTCGATCACTGAAGTTAGGCAACGTCCAGCGAGGTTGTATCATGTGGGTGTTCACGTGGGTTCGCGGCCTCGTGATGCTGGCTGGACACTCAAGTTGTTTGCCAACGATCATACCACGTTGAATACACCAGTTTCCGTCAGATCACTGAAGTTAAGCAACGTCGGGCGTGGTCGGTACTAGGATGGGTGACCGCTTGGGAGCACCACGTATCGTTGGCTCTTTTTTCCGAACCCAGCCCAGGCTGGTTGAGGTCAATGTGGGTAGCTAGTTTGCAAGTTTCCTGCGAAAGGAGGGTAAAACCCCCGTCTCGAATGACCAATAGATGTTAAAGAGACGTTAAGCCAAATTAAAAAAAATCTTCTCTTTAATTTAATCCAGATCGGATCAGTTATTACCGAGAATAGGTGTAGATATGAAAGCATGATTTGGGATCCACAGGTGATAGCAAATTTGATGAAATTGATATGGGTATATTGTATCTGTGCAGACTTTTATATATTACGGTGAGGAAGGTACCATGACTTAATTTTTGAGCGATGGCAAAGTGTCGTAAGTACGCATCTCAGAACAGTTTATGATTCCAAGGCCACGGTGCGTATAACAAGTTACACTCTGTTAGTTAACTTTATGTGAATATTTTTTCAAAACATCGTGCAGAGGGGTGGTCACCTTTTTCCTGTCTGCTTGCAAATAATGAAATAACCTTTATGATCTGGTTCTGGTTGCTAAGGTTCCACTAACTTCCATGAGATTTTTTTAGGTATGCTAGAGGTCTGGTTTTAATATAAATGGCGAACTGAAGTCATTTCTAGCACGTTAGTACTGAGTTCAAGCAAACTCAGTAGCAATAGTCTCCTATTACGCTTTGCTTTGGCCAGATTGAAACTAGCCAGTGTTTGTTGACTCATCCGCTACCTCTCTGTATTAATTTATTGTTCTATTGTGTTATTAGTTATCAATGTGATCTGATTATCGGCTACAATTGAATATCACGATATTTTATTAGCTTACTGAATTTTTACACACTGATCAAGAGTATTAGTCAGCATGTATTTTTTTGAAAATAAGTATTTTGTGACATGAGTGTTATGTACTTTATATACATATATTATGTTGTTATCTAATGTAGTTCTGTTAG
The DNA here is from genome assembly GCA_012654025.1 of Pachypsylla venusta. Taxonomy (NCBI): domain Eukaryota; kingdom Metazoa; phylum Arthropoda; class Insecta; order Hemiptera; family Aphalaridae; genus Pachypsylla; species Pachypsylla venusta. The sequence continues at coordinate 20,513,667 of CM022874.1, read as the reverse complement.
TCTAGTGTTGTTGAAAGTGTATTGTTTTAATCTAACTGCTAATTTAACCACAGCTAGATTAAGTTTTGATGGCTTATGAATTCCTGTTGTTTAATAAGTAGTCTGTTGGTCTGAGTCTAATTTAGGTTGGGCTTTTCTCTTTTCTTTTGTCTCTTTTAGCCTTTTTTTTAAAAAAAAAAATACTTCTTTTTTTATTATATGATTGTTATTTTATTTGGGCCTTCTTTATTGTGTTTTTTGGTGGGCTCTTCTTATTAATATTTTTGCATATATATTTTTTTTTCTTCTTCTTTTTTTCCAGCAAACTATCAGCATTGGTTCTTCAGGATTTTTAAAGGTATTTACAGGTACATAGCCTAAAGAGCCCTAAAAGATCCATCAGGGTTTCTGAGAAAGCTATAAATGGCCTACATTTTCGAAAAAAAAGATTCAGAATTTTATATAATGTTCAAACTCATGCCACTGAAAAAATAAGTTACAAATAATAAAAATTTACAAATTTATTTTACACTAATAAACCTAGCCCATATTTTGGTTTAATATTTCACAGCATTGGCTTATAGAAAATATGTAGTTATTTTCTTGGTGTGTTTTTGCACACGAAGTTTTTTTTTTCGGAAGTTACAGAAGATATCGGTACGATCTCTTATAAAATTCAATGAAATGTCTATTTTCAATGACTTCTCTTATTTCCAGAAGCATGTCTCTATATGTCCTATAACCGGAGAAAGTGACCATTTGTATTCCAGTATTTTCTAACAGATAATCGATTTCCCATTTCTGAAAAAAAAAAAAAAAAAGTTTTTGACGAACTAACGATATAAAAATGAAGTAAAATAAATTGACAAGAGATAAAAATAAATTACTTCTATAGAATTTTTGATGCTGTTTTTCGAGAGGATAGGTTCAATGTTTCTCATGTAGTTTATTTTTCACGGATGTTAAAAAATTAAATTAAAATCTCATTTTTATGTAAACAATTGGACTTTTTCCTTTAATTTGTTTAAAATATTCGTAATATCGATTCTATTGTTTTTTCAATGATTTGATCGCAAAATCTGCCATTTATATCCCCCCTGCAGATTTGGATATATTGTTTGTGGCAATCTGTAATTCCTCTTTATGTTTTTATTTCTCCCAATTTTTTCCTCCACACCAGGTTTGACATTTTTGAGAAAAGATGTTAACCTAACCTACTTCATCTTTAATCTAAAAATCCATGAAAAATAAATTACAGAAATTTTTTGAAATATCCTCACGAAAAACAGAAAAAATCCTATAGAAGTAATTTATTTTTATCTCTTGTCCTATTAGTTTACTTTTATTGTATTTGTTCGTATCTAAAATCATAGACACATCTGTGATTTTTTGAAAAATAACCAAAAAATTTGCGTCTTAAAAAAAGCATACTCGAGTTGAAAAAATGAATCTCTCAAAAATCGAGTTGTTGGCACACCATTTTAATTCTTTAAAACATAAATAAATCGACATAAAAACTATCCTATATCCGTTTTGCTGTTAGCATGGTAACAGCCATGCCTCCAAGGTGCCAAGCAAGAGGCACATCTTGGAAAACGTTATATTATAGAGGCAAACCGTGTTTTTATTGTCCACAAGATAACTGAGTAGGTAAATCGTCAATCGGTAACAATCCTTTTTTACATGATTGTGAGCAAAACGGAGAAGGACCAAATTTTATTAAAATTTATATTTCACAATGACTAAATATCCTGAATACCATCTCTAAATTTAATAGTTTTTATGTCGATCAATGTATCATTAAATGAATTAAAATAAATGGTACGGAAAACCGTACTAGACTTTCTCTTCCTTAATCATTCCATCAGACTACCACCGAATGCAGATGTTGTTCTTAAAAATTTAAAAGTTATATATTTTAGTTATTGTTATATTTCTTTTCTGTTGATGTTGACCATTCTTTTAAAAAGATTTTGCAGCCTT
>CM022874.1:20488237-20508961 GCA_012654025.1 Pachypsylla venusta | reverse complement strand
CTGCACGAATACAATACTTTATCTTCTAGGAAGAGAAAGTAAAAATATATAATAAGATATCAAAAAAGAACGGCAATATTCGCTTTTCAGTTGAAAATTCAACCAATTATCTCGAATTGCTAAATCAGGTTCTTGAACACTCTCGGTTGTTCTGATCTTAAAATATTCGAGGGACTGATGAAAAGAAAACCACCATTGAATCAATGATCTTGGATTGCATAACCACGTTCTTGACCATTGCACAGTCATTTGTTTTGATTTTAAAATATTAGAATTCCTATTTCAAAATCAGAACTGCCCTCAAAATGCATTACCTATCTATTTATTTTGCACAACGTACAATTGGAGTTATTATACAGGGAGTCCCAAAAGTCCGAGACCGCCTGAATCTCTTTTGAACAGCTTTATGTGAAGTTTAGAAATTTTGCATTTTTTATTATACCCCAAATTAGACCGCCTGATGGTGTGATCAATTTTTCAGGGACGGGTCCCATGTGGCCCCCAGGGGTCCAACTTTTGTTTTAAAAAAAAAAATTGGACTTTTAGAAATAATTCGCCTACGCGAATTATTTCTATAAGTAGGCAAAGTGTCTAAAACTAGGCGAATTATGTCTAAAAAGCACGTTCCTCAACATTGGTATCCTATGCAATCATTCAATATCGCCTAGTTTTAGACACTCTTGGAAGCCATACCTTGGAAATTTCCGCCATTTTGAAATCAAACATGTTAGATGTGTAAATTTTTTTGCAGAGTACTTCCAATTTTATTGTCTTTCTGAAAATGTATCACAAGATGGGGGTTCGTATTTAAAAACCAAAAGTTGGAGCCCCTGGGGGCCACATGGGACCCGCCCCTGAAAAATTGGTCACACCATCAGGTGGTCTAATTTGGGGTAAAATACCATGCAAAATTTCAAAACTCCACATAAAGCTGTTCAAATATATTATTATTATTATTATTATACCTTATTTATACTGCGAGGATGAGACTGAAGAGTCCCTTTACCCTCACAGTCCAAATAGAGGTCTTATATATTTTACATATTTACAAAAACAGTACAATAAAGAACCCCTACTGAATTAAAAAAAAAAAAAAAAAAAAAAAAAAAAAACATTCACTCTCGCAATCAACTTCCGTAATCCGTGTACAAGCTACCAAACTTCAAGGGAGACGGATTAGGACTAGAAGAAAGAGGAAAAGAATAGTAAAGAGAAGGAAATGTTAGAAATGACCACCTAAAAAGATATTCAGGCGGTCTCGAACTTTTGGGACACCCTGTATTCTAAAATTCTGAAATGTTGATTATATTTTGCTCGCTATACAAGCCATAGCTCGCGCGAGTGTTTATAAACACTTCAATTGAAAGTTGTACAAAATAAATAATTTTACTAGCTTTTATTTTAAAAAAAACTTCACTAATTTAAAAAACCCATTATGGGGGTGATAATGTAGATAGATATAGCCATGCTGTTGCAAATTAATAAGTCTATGTGAGAAGTTTGAAATTTAGTTCTTGGTCGTAAGTCGTTTTAAGACTTTACATATACCGACCACTGTGGCTAACTGTCTGATCGACCAGTGGATCAGTAGATTTGGTGTACCCTTGGAACTCCACTCAGACCAAGGGCGGAATTTTGAATCACAAGTGTTCAAAGAAGTGTGTGAAGTACTTGGTATCCGGAAGACACGAACAACTCCTCTTCACCCTCAGTCAGATGAAATGGTGGAACGTTTCAATCGAACACTACTTGATCACCTGAAGAAGGTGGTGGATGAACATCAACGTGACTGGGACAAACACATCCCGTTGTTCCTGATGGCTTATCGTCCAGTGACTCACAACATCACTGGACAATCGCTGGTCAATATGATGAAGCAATAAATATAAATCTACGATAATCGTCATTGTAACAGCCATAGGTACTAGGTCTACTAATACCGCATCATCATCGATCATTGTTTGACACGGATCTCATCCCTGATTACCTAATAGAATGATCCGAACCGACGATGCCGTCGTCACAAGAGTGTCACCATACCCAGAGTCATTCTATTTAGCGCTGAAAATGCAAAGACAGCCTAGCATCTGGACTTTAACCAGATGCCCTTTTGCTTTAGTTTTTGTGTGTGAGATATTGTATACATATATACATGATAGATACGGCTTCAGTTCTAAATTCTTTCCACATGTGTGTAGTGTGTACTTATTTCAATTATGCTTACCAACTATATTTTCTTCTAAGAATTCGGTATTGTTTTGCTTCAGTAGAATAGGCTTCACTATGCCACTTTCTGGATCAATGAGCATGAAACAATTAACGTCGTTAAAATCCACCTTAAAGATTGCTATAACAAAGTGGAAAAATCTAGCGTCAAGATTGAAATGCTCTTTAACTTGATTTGCATGTGGCAGAAACTATGCCAATTATTAAATACAGAGTAGGGAAATTCTTTATAAAGACCTCACTGAATATTATGTGATTGATAGGAGCTTTACCGAACAAGCCAGAAGTCCATCCTCTTGGCTTGATAAAATCGTTTTTATTATTCTTCTAAATATAAATGCCTACATAAATAAACCAATAAAATAAATTAAAAACGTTTCACGCCATCGCATAGCTCTAACATTTGGTTAGAACGCTTGAAATGATAAATATTATCAAGCCAAATGATAGTTTCATCAAGAGGAATGAAAATTCACTAATGATCGCAGACAGTCACATTGCATCTATCTATCTATATAAAAGAGAAACACAATCACTTAACACTCATCGCGATTTCTCCGCACTGGTACGTACTAGGAGGCAGAAATTTGGCAGGTCACACTTGGGTGTTAGATACGCACTAAGAAAGGATTTTTAAATATTCGAATTGGGGCGCCCGCCGCGGGGGAAAAAGGGGCGCGTTTACATATGAAACGTCCAACAAATATTATCACCTTTTCATCACTGTTTCTCCGTACCGGCACATTTCCGGGGGCTGAAATTTGGTTTGTTGGTTCACTTTATGTTACAGATGTGCAATGAGAAAGGATTTTTTAATATTCCAACTGGGGCGCCATCCGCGGGGGCAAAGGGCGCCCCCATCAAATATTATCACACTTTCATCACTGTTTCTCTCTACCGGTAAATTTCCGGTGGCTGAAATTTGGTATGTAGGTTCGCTTTATGTCCTAGATGTGCAATAAGAAGGGATTTTTTAATATTTCAACTGGGGTGCCATCTGCGGGGGTAAAGGGCGCGCCCATCAAATATTATCACATTTTCATCACTGTTACTCCGTACCGGTAAATTTCCGGTGGCTGAAATTTGGTTTGTAGGTTCGCTTTATGTTCTAGATGTGCAATAAGAAAGGATTTTTTAATATTCCAACTGGGGCGCCATACGCGGGGGTAAAGGACGCCCCATCAAATATTATCACTGTTTCTCCGTACCGGTGGCTGAAATTTGGTATGTAAGTTTGCTTTATGTTCTAGATGTGTAGTAAGAAAGAATTTTTTAATATTCTAACTGGGGCGCCAGTCGCGGGGGTATAAAGCGCGTACATAAAAAAAATTTCATCACTCTTTCTTCATACCGGTAAATTTTTGGTGGCTGAAATTTGGTATGTAGGTTTGGTTAAATTTTTAAATGCGCAATAAGAAAGGATTTTTGAATATTCCAACTGGGGCGCCAGCCGTGTAGGCGCGCCCATAAAATATATGACCATTTCATCACTGTTTCTCCGCACCGGTAAATTTTTGGTGGCTGAAATTTGGTATGTAGGTTCATTTTATGTTCCAGATGTGCAATAAGAAAGGATTTTTTAACATTCCAACTGGGGCGCCTACCGCGGGGGTAAAGGGCGCGCCCATCAAATATTATCACCTTTTTATTTCTGTTTATCCGTGCCGGTAAATAAGTGTAGTTTTGCTGATAAAATTATAACTCCTGAACGGCCTAAATCGACATACCCCCAACTGGGGTCTACGAGACCTTCCTGGAAGTGGACATTAGGTATACTAAAAGATCCGCGATCCTATGACAATAGGAAGCGCTGCGCCAATGAAGTCACGAGTACCCTTTGTCAAGATCCTTCCCAATGGCTTTATTTTTTTGGGCAGTTAATTTATTATTTTTTAATCTGTTCTTCAGACTTGAGCATACATATTTATCCTCATTCTTCTATCAGCTATTATAAGCACGGGTAAAACAGCTAGTACCATATATATCTTCGCATTTGTGCAAGGAAAAACGAAGGTATATACAATATACCTACATATACTACGATTATATACAGTTTCTTATGGGAGTTTATTATTTACTCAATCGCACTCCCATAAGAACATGTGTATTTGTTTTTCCTTGCATATGTACCTATATGTGAAAAACTTGGATATGATCTGATTTCTGGTCACTCTATCTAAATACGTTTAAGTGGCCCGGGATGTAGCAATTAATCTCCTTCTAGAAAATTCCTATCTTTTACAACAAAAAATGTCAGAATTATAATTTCGAAAATATGACGAGGAAGTCCGGAAAACGGTCGTGAGAAAAACAAAATTGCAAGATAAAGCGCCTTCAAAACTATGAAGGCGCAACGTGAAACGGATTTAAGAATTTAATTTCTCAATAACCACACGAAAAGGGACAAGAATATGAAAGATATATAGTAAATACGATAGAAAAAAAAAAATGGAAATGGGCGGGACATATTGCACGAGTAAAGGATAATAGGTGGACAAAGTTATTGAGCGAATGGTATCCAAGAGAGTTAAAAAGAGGAAAAAGAAGACCAAAAATGAAATGCGATGAAGAAATTACCTATTTGTCATATTTACAATCATAGATTTGTTTTATTTTAAAACAAGTGTGGTGAAAATCGGTCTTACATAACCCAAACAACTTACCGGCCAAATGACTGTGGACAAATGTATCACTATCTATATCAATCCGTGAAATTTCTGCAAAAGCATATTCATTTTTTGCACAAGCATACGTTGTTACCAAATATACATGATTTCTATAATGCGGATAGGTAGCTAAAAATTCTTCCAAAACTCTAACAACCAATCCATAGACAGAAGAATCTTTAGAAAATCTCGGTCTAAAGTTATCCAATACAGTTTTCAAAAATATATGATTAAGCTTTTTCCAATTCAAATTATCGGAATGAACAGTTCTTGATACATGTTTATAAAAACTGAAAAGTATATTTATTAAATTATTCTTTTTACTTTCTCTGCCTATAGAAAATAAAGTATTGTAATCGTGCAGAAAAATTTGACATTTCTTGTCCCAAAAAATCGTCTGACGGAAACCGAAAACCAAAAATAAAGTTCAAATATGTCATTTCCTATTGCTTTTAGGACATATATTCACTATTTCATTTTTGAGATTTGGAAATATTTGGAGTCATGAGGTCCAAAAACCGATATTTCCGCGGGACGCACCACGTCGGACGTGGCACGTAAGTACGGAATCGTGTGCAGAGCTCTGGAAGCCATTTTGATGAAATTTGGTGCAGGTTATTTTTGGACAAAAAGCCCGGCCCATAATTTTCTTTTTCTCGATATCGCCCCCAGCCCTCCGAACAGCTTTTTTTGGGACCTAATATTCTTATGCGTGCTAGAGTTGCCAAAGTATATGTAAAAAGTCAAAAAACTCGAAAACGGTTGATGTTATGACTTTTTTTTTTTTTTTTGTAAAATGTAAAAAATTTAATATGAAAATAAGGAATTTATTTGTGTTAAATGCTTTGTCACAATGCACTTTCCATGTTATTACTAAATTTTTGCTTTCGCTTGGATTTGAATCTGGAGCTACTGTTACTGTTTACCTTGTGTGAAGGTTATCTTGATCATGGGCGTAGGAAGCGAGGGGCAGGGGGGCAGCTGCCCCCCTAGAAATTCCCAAGAGTATGCAACACGGAAGGGGCAACTTAGATTTACACTAGATAAAATGATTTTTGGAAGCAAAAAAGTCATCGAGTACCGAAATGCGGTAAATGCCATATTTTGTCCCTAATCCAACAGCCCAGCCCCACTGTGAACAATCAATCATAACTGTGGCAAACTTGTCGCATCGTCGAATCGTATTTGGTAATTTTGGTGGGAAAATTCAAAAAATATTAACAAAAGTATAGTTTTGGTAAATTTGGAGGAAAAATTCAAAAAATTAACAAACGTTACAAACGTATAGTTTCCATCGGTTTTTTTTCGACTTTCCGTCTATTTTTCCATTGTAAAACCAATCTTATTTTCCTTGAAACAGTACTTCCTTGAGTATGTCACAATAGGTATAGCTAACGTGTTGATGGCTTTGAAGAGGTGCTTAAAGTCTCTTTCGTAATTTTTTGGTCAATTGATCTAGCTTGCTGATATCCCAGGTATTTATAAAGATCTCGTTCATTCATTGTCTCAATCACTTTCCTTTATCGATATTTATCACCTTGTATTTGTCAAGTCCAAACTACATACATATGTCTCTGGAGAACTGTTCCACTATTCCGACTAGTTCTTTCAGTTGATCATGGGATACCGCGTATAGTTTCAAGTCATCCATGGTTGTTTAAGATGTATCCTATTTTCGTTCTATTGAACATTTTGGAAAGCGGATTTAATGCTAGGCAAAAACAAAATGGACTCTAAGAATCTCCCTGGTTATAGATGTTTGTTTTGTCGTCGGTGAAGGCATTCTATCAATATGGGGTGGACTTTGTATAGTTTGCAAGACCTTAATATTAATATTAACCGTTGATGGGGTACGCTGTCATAAGATTTCTGTTAATCCACGTAACAACAAGATAGTTTTTTGGTTTTATTCTTGACTTCTCTGAGTATTAGGTACTCAGTCTATGATAAGTTGCTCTTTACATCCTTTAGCGCCCTTCCGGCATCCTTTCTGTTCCTCACCCATTATATTTTGGTTTTCTTCATGTTTATTTAAGAGATGTGTAAGACACGCTGTCTTGATTTTATAGATAGTCAGCAAGCACGAAATCGGCCTGTACTTCAAGGGATCTCTAGTGAACTTGCCTTTTGATAGTAGATATGTTTTGCCTTCCATTATACATGGAGGAATCTGGTCTAGGTTTTTAATCAATTCATTGATAAACTGAGTTAGCTCGATGTGAGTGTTAGTTAGTTTTTTATAGCAATAGTTGCGAATTTTATCACCGCCTCTGCTTTTTCAACCATGACTTTTCATGATTATTTCTTTTAGTACTTTTTCTGATACCGCTGGTTCCGTCATAGATGTTAAATTGGTATTTTCTTCTTCTTCTTCTCTATTCATCCAGCTAGTTTCATGATCACATGGCGTCCCTCGGTTCCATATTGATTCCCAATATTCTGTAATTTGTTCTTCATTGGGTAGGCCCATCTTCATTTGTTCTTTTTGTTTTAGTCTTTCTATAAAATGTTTTTTCGTTGTTCTGAAACTTGCTGTTTTCTTGTTTTCTGGAACTGAACGCAGATAACTTTTGTTTCAAGGTGTCTAAGAAGTCTTGTGGTACAGTATTGGGGCTATTGCTCTGATAATAATTTTTAAACTTTGAGTGATTTTATTTTTTTATAATTAGTGACCGTCACTTTATCGCTTGATAGGGACGTAACAAACGAAAGAAAAAAATATTAAAGTACCGGCGTCAGCTATTACGTTTCTTCGCTGCTAGCGTTGTTATTTACATCAATGATATCGCTTATCGATATTAAGCTTTTGATAATATCTATATCGGTAATATCGACATTTTTCTTTCGATACGGTAACCCTAGAAAGCGTTTTGTCTCAATAATTTATTTCTATAATAAACCAAAATCTTACTTTATCATACTGTCAAAGCTAGTGGATGGCCATTTTGCGACTACCCCACTAGTAATAATTCGAAGTCTCTCTTGAATACGAAGTATTGCATTCCAATCTCCTATGATGGCTCCAGGAAGAGCATTGGCAAATAGAGATTCTTTATTATATGGATGATAAGAGTAAATATTAAAATGTTTTGGATCTGAATATGGACAACCATATCTTCTATTAGATGCCGTAACACCTGCACAGAAAACATTTAGGAACTGTTATATTATTTAGCAAATTTATATTAGACATCCTATTGGTAACTTTAAAAAAACACTACCGTTATTTATGACGAGGATTCACTTACTTTTTCACTTTCGTGACGACGAGAAACATAAAAACGCGTACAGAAGAACATTTTGCGGCAGTAAGCAACAACAAAACTGACACGTCAAACTACGCCAAACATATTATTAACACCCATCATGATATGAGAAATACTGAGGTGTCACTGCTCCAGAGGGGTAATCGTCAAATGGAAATCCTACTCTATGAACAAATCTACGTCCATTCGTCAGTGTGTAAAGGTAAATGCATCAACGCGATCTTCGAAACTGTTTCAAACTTTGTGTTTGTGTATGAGAGAAATCAGCTGATTGATCACGTGGTTACCAACGGAAAAATATATTTCACAAAACATAATGTTCATTATTATTATTATTTTAAAAAAAAATTTGTACAGGCATTCCACTAATACAATTCAATACTGTATTAGTGATTTCATATATAAAAATATAAAAACGGCATAGATTTCATAAAAAATAATTCTCTCAAACCTTAATTTTCATAAATAATAATTTTTACAAAACACAATTTTCATGAAATATAATTTTCATACAATTTTTAACTCCAAGTTCTTCTCACTAATGACGTTTAAGGGTGGAGAATACAACATATCATAGTAACCATAGTGTAGTTTCGACTGATAGAACGCTGAAATCTAATGACGTTTAAGGGTGGAGAATACAACATATCATAGTAACCATAGTGTAGTTTCGACTGATAGAACGCTGAAATCTGTCATAAAGTTATATATTTATCGTTCATACAATTGTATGGGAAAATACTTACATTAAAACTCTTTCACTCCCAGTTCTACATAGCGGTTCCGCTTTTGGGAAGAAATTACCGGAAAACTAGTTTAACTGCATGGACGCTAAAATCCTGTTTGCATGAATTTAAATATTTACATGCATTTAAACGCTATTTGACTTCCCCTTCTTTAAAACCAAATTACTTCGTGAAAGAAGATATACAGATATTCTCGATTTATAGTGAAAGCGAAAACAATAAGAAGAAAATACGGTTGCAGATATAGTAATCTCACATTAAAATTATCATTAACAAAATGCCAAATTTCAACCGCCATTCAGAAATTTAAAAAAATCGCCCATAGACGCTCATTATTGCGGTCTATTTTTTTTTTCAAACCTTAATTTTCATAAATAATAATTTTTACAAAACACAATTTTCATGAAATATAACTTTCATACAATTTTTAACTCCAAGTTCTTCCCATACTTAATTCTTTTACACTGAACCAGTTTGTATATTTTTTTTACCATTTTGTTATTCTACACAGAAAAGTCAGACGAAGGGGCATATTCTAAAATTCCAATTGGATGCGAGTTGGAGTGGTTACTACCACTTGAGTGTCTGACTTGTATTTTAATGTTCTGACCAAAAAAAATAAAAAAATAGTACTCTCTATATCTATAAAATTCTCCTGTTATGTCATGGTGTTTGTCACCATACTCCTCCAAAACGGCTTAACCGATTTTAATGAAATTTTGTATGTACATTCGGTAGGCCTGCAAATAGGTTTTTATCTATTTTTTATGTTCCTAAACGGGAACGGCCATGCCTCTAAGGCGCCAAGCTAGAGGCCGTAGCAAAGCACGGGCTAACAGCTATAATGTTATAAAGATTTATGCAAATAAAGAGAATGGCCAGTAGTGATCGTCAGATTGCTTAAGACAAAACATTATAGCTACGAAAGTTAGGAACAAAAATATATATAAAAAAAAAACTAGTAGCACCAGAACGGCCATGCCGCTAAGGCGCCAAACTAGATGCCGATGCCGTGGCGAAGCACGGGCAATCAGCTAGTTTTATTATAAAACTTGCTGATACGACGAACTTCGTTTCGAGAAGATGTGAGAAAAAAATGTGTATAAATCAGACTTTTATATTAGTTATCATATTACCGAGGTACAACCGTTTAAACGCGATCAGAGCATACCACATATAAATCACATATTACCTACACGTTTGTTAACATGGGGAATAGTAACGGGTTGTTAATCTGCGTAGAGCGTGTTGGGAGTAGTATCGGGTTAGGTTTAAAAAAAAATGAAATGCGTGTGGAAACCTCCTGAGTTTAGGCTGGGTCTACGACCCAGCTTAACCTTGCGCAGCCTTCAACACGCATTTTAATTTTTTTGGAACCTAACCCAGTACTACTCCCAACACGTTCTACCCAACAAACTTGGTGGTGATTGGGTCAGTTCTATGATTTTGAGTAGGAAAAAACCACTTCAATACCATTATATCATCGAAGCAAAGCCCAATTTATCCCTTACTAGGTAAACCAAAAAATATATATGGAGTACTGTTGGAATGGAATATTGGGTTGCGAATAGAATATTCAAATTTTCTCAACCTGTGTTGACCTCAAACCCATTTTTTTAAAGCTAAGTCAATCTTTCTCCCAGCACGTCCCACCCAATAAACTTTTGTTAATTTCTATTACATTAAATCGCCTGACCGCTTTTGTAAATAATTTCATCAAAATTAAACGTGCAAAAATATAGACAAACAGTTGGAAAAAATTTGGTCATATTTGTTAGGGGCATACGTATTAATATCATGATCAGTTTAGTTTCAAAAGCGGTTCTCAAAATAAGACGAAAAGAGATTTTCCAAGATGGTGAACTAACATGGCCCCTTCAACAAAATATATGGCTGGAAGTGATCAGATATCTTTTAGGGCATACGTGTAGAATGTGGCAAAAGTTTAGTGGCTGCAATCTAAGTGGTTCTCAAATTATTGAGGAATAGCCAAATTCCAAGATGGCGGTACGCATAGCCCCGTCCACAAAATATATGACTCAATGTGATCAAAAACCTTTTAGGTCAGATATATAGCATCTCACAAAAGTTTAGTTTCAATATCTTAAACAGTTCTCATAATATTGAAGAAAAGAGAAATTCAAAGATGGCGAACTCACATGGCCCCGTCTACAAAATATCTAAATCAATGTGATCAAAAGCCATTTAGGTCAGACATATAGAACCTCACAAAAGTTTAGTTTCAATATCTTGAACAGTTCTCATAATAGTGAGGAAAAGAGAAATTCAAAGATGGCGAACTTACATGGGCCCGCCTACAAAATATATAAATCAATGTGATCAAAAGCGGTTTGGGGTCAGACGTATAGCATTTCACAAAAGTTTGGTCGCAATAACATAAGCGGTTCTCAAAATATTGAGGAAAAATGAAATTCCAAGATGGCGGCCTAATATGGCTGCGCACACAAAATATATGACTCAAAGTAATCAAAAGCCATTTAGGGTCATACGTATAGAATCTCGGGAAAATTTGGTCGCAATAACTGAAGCGGTCCTGAAATAATTGAGGAAAAGCGAAATTCAAAGATGGCGGCATCAGATGGCCCCACCCACAAAATATATGACTCAGAGTGAACAAAAACTGTTAAAGTTCAAGCATCTCACAAAATTTTGATCGCAATAACACAAGCGGCTCTTAAATTATTGAGAAAAAGCGGAATTCAAAGATGGTGGCTTCATATGGCCCCGCCCATAAAAGCTATATGACTCAAAGTGATCAAAAGCCTTTAGGAGTCAGACGTATAACGTCCCACAAAAGTTTGGTCGCAATAACTTAAGCGGTTCTCAAAATATTGAGGAAAAGCGAAATTCCAAAATGGCGGATTCATATGGCCCCGCCCATAAACTCTATGACTCTATTATTGTTATATTTCTATTTTCTGTTGATGTTGACCATGATTTTAAAAAAGATTTCGCAACCTTCGGCTGCGGACTTTGCTCTTTAGTGATAGTATTAATTTAAAAAGATTTTGCAGCCTTCGGCTGCGGACTTTGCTCTTTAGTGACAGTAATATTTTGGAAGATTTTACAGCCTTCGCTGTGGACTTTGCTCTTTAGTGATAGTATTATTTTAAAAAGATTTTGCAGCCTCCAGTGACAGTATTATTTTGAAAGATTTTGCAGCCTTCGGCTGCGGACTTTGCTCTTTAGTGACAGTAATATTTTGAAAGATTTTGTAGCCTTCAGCTGTAGAATTTGCTCTTTAGTGACAGTATAAGTTTAACATCGTCAGCAGTCTGCGGCTCTTTAGAGATAATATTTTTTTTAAAAAAAATAATTCCATGTGTCCCAACTAATGTTTTTTTTATGTGGCTGAGTAGGCTGATGAAGCCAAAGTTTCTACAAAATACCAAAAATTGTCTATTACAAACTTGGGTAATAGTGGATATTAATTACGAAATTTTATCAAAATTAGACAACCTTTTTATTTTTATTTTTTTATTTAATCTACAAAACACCATGTATTGTCAAATATATGGGTGGCTGTGCATACAAATTTGATTAAAATCGGACGAATTTTATGTTTCCTTCATTTGTGGGTCCCTGCCGGGGCCCCTAAACTAAAATTACTACAAAATACTAAAAAAATTCTATTATAATACTTTGACGATTGCGCATACCAAATTTTATCAAAATCAGACAAAATTTATATTTTATCATATTTGGGGCCCTACCGGGGTGCAAAAGCAGAGAATCTACAAAATACCAAAAATTGTCAAATATAATACTTGGGCAACGGTGCATACCAAATTTTATCAAAATGAAAAAAAAAAATCTATTTTTTCATATTTGGGGCCCTGCCAGGGCCCCAAATGAAAAAAATCTACAAAACACCAAAAATTGTCAAATATGTATTATGTAGAGCATACCAAAGTATTATATTTTGATCAAAATCGGACGAATTTTATGTTTTTTTCATTTGTGGGCCGGTTTTGGGTTCCAAATTACTACGAAATACTAAAAATTGTCAATTATAGTACTTTGGTAACGGTGCATACCAAATTTTATCAAAATCAGACAAAATTTATGTTTATTTTTTCATATTCGTGGCCCTGTCGAGGCCCCAAATACAAAAAATCTACAGAACATTAAAAATTGTCAAATATAATACTTTGGTGTTCGTACATACCAAATTTTATTAAAATCGGACGAATTTTATGATTTTTTCATTTGTGGGCCCCTGCTGTGACCCCAAAACCAAAATTACTAAAAAATACCAAAAGATGTCAATTATAGTACTTGGGCAACGGTGCATAACAAATTTTGCACCGTTATATCCAAATATGCACCGTTATACCAAATTTTATTAAAATCAGACAAAATTTATGTTTTTTTTTATTTGGGGCCCGGCCGGTGCCCCAAATGCAAAACACCAAAAATTGTCAAATATAATACTTGGGTGTATGTGCATACCAAATTTTATCAAAATCGGACGAATTTTATGTTTTTTTTTTGTTTGTGGGCCCCTGCTGCGGCACACTGGCGGTGCCCCTGTCAAAAATGCACCCACATGGGCCCATTTTATTTTTAAACTAATACTCTATTTAGCCATTTATTTATACCCATTTAAAATTTCATCTTGTTTGTGTGGTTTGGATTTTAGAGATTTGTCCAATTGCGACATTCTTGGTCCTGAACTGTGGTGGGGGGGCTCTGACTAAAAGCTGAAAAACAGTTAATATAATGAGTCCAATAATCCCTTTAGGCTCTAGACATCAATTGTTTTGAATTTTAAGTGAATAAAAGGGACCGTTTTCTTTTAAATAGATAGTCAATTGAAGGAGCTTATGGGGCCTCACTGACGGGGTCCCTGAGAAAAACACACCCAAATGGGCCCATTATCATTTTTACTTTCTCTTCCTATAGAAGATAAAGTATTGTATTCGTGCAGAAATTTTAGACATATTTTAGCTCAAAAAATCGTTTGACGGGAAGCCAAAGGCCAAAATAATGATCAAATATATTCGGCCATATTGCTTTTGATTCATATTTTCAAAATTTCGGGTCATTTTTGAAGTTTGAAAATTTTTGGAGCCCTGAGGCCAAAAAAAAAAAAAAAAAAAATTCCGACGTTCCACGTACGTACGAAATCATGTGCAGAGCACTGGAAGCCAAACCACTAGTCCGATTTTGATGAAATTTGGCACAGGTCATCTATGGGCAAAAAGCCCGAAGTATATTTTTCTTTTTCTCGATATCACCCCCAGGGGCGGTCCTATCCCCCCGAACAGGTTTTTTAGGTCCGAATCTCTAAAATCCAAACCACATACCCAATTTTAATGAAATTTAAAATCAGTAATTATGGAACCATTTTATCTAAAATAAATGGTCTCACGAGGGTGTATCCCTATTAGGGGGGCCGCCAGTGGCCAAAAAATGTCCGCCAGGAGCCAAACAATGGAAATTCCTTTTAAAATAAAAAAGAACAGTAATTTGCACATGATTTTTTTAAAAAAATAATGTCTAGAGACTCCAGAAATCATTCAAAGTATTGGAAATTATATAACCACTGTTTTTAACCTTTTATTCAGAGTCCCTCCCCCCTCGATTTAGGACCAAAAACGTCGCAATTGGACCAAATCTCTAAAATGAAAACCACATAACCAATCTTGATGAAATTTAAAATGGGTAACTATGGCATCGTTTTATATACATAAAAAAAAAAATAGCCCATGTGGGTGCGTCTTTCTTAGGGGCCCCGTCAGTGGTTCCCAATAAGCTCCTTCAATTGACTATCGCTTTTAAAAGAAAACGACCTCTTTTATTCACTTAAAATTCAAAACAATTGATGTCTGGAGCCTAAAGGGATTATTGGACTCATTATACTAAATGTTTTGCAGCTTTTAGTCAGAGCTCTCCCCCCCCCCCCCGGTTCAAGACCAAGAACGTCGCAATAGGACCAAATCTCTAAAATACAAACCACATAACCAATTTTGATGAAATTTAAAATCAGTAGTTATGGAATTATTTTATCTAAAATAAATGGTCTCACGTGGGTGTATTCCTGTCAGGGGCGCCGCCAGCGGCCAAACAAGGTCCACCAGGATCCAAATAATGGAAATTCCTTTTAAAATAAAAAAGATCAGTATTTTCACATGATTTTTTTAAAAAAATAATGTCTAGAGCCGACAGGGATCATGCAAAGTATCGGAAATTTTATTTAACCACTATTTTTAAACTTTTATTCAGTGTTCACTCCATCGGTTTAGGGCCAAGGACGTCGCAATTGGACCAAATCTCTAAAATGAAAACTACATAACCAATTTTGATGAAATTTAAAATGGGTAGCTAAATAAGGTATTGGATAAAGTTCGTCCGATTTTGATCAAATTTGATATGCACAGCCATCAAAGTATTATATTTGACAATTTTTTTTTTTTTTTTTTAGATCTTTTGCATTTGGGGCTCCTGCCGGGTACCAAATATAAAAAAAAACATAAATTTTGTCTGATCTTGATAAAATTTGGTATGCACCGTTGTTCAAGTACTATAATTGACATCTTTTGGTATTTTGTAGTAATTTTCATTTTGGGGCCCCGGTAGGGGCCCACAAATGAAAAAAAAACATAAAATTCGTCCGATTTTGATAAAATTTGGTATGCATACCCACCAAAGTATTATATTTGATAATTTTTGGTGTTTTGCAACTTTTCTGCATTTGGGGCACCGGACGGACCCCAAATATGAAAGAAACATAAATTTTGTCTGATTTTGATAAAATTTGGTATGCACCGTTGCCCAAGTACTATAATTGACATCTTTTGGTATTTTGTAGTATTTTTGGTTTTGGGGCCCCGGTAGGGGCTAACAAATGAAAAAACATAAAATTCGTCCGATATTGATCAAATTTGGTATGCACAGCCACCAAAGTATTATATTTGACAATTTTTGGTGTTTTTTTTAGATTTTTTGCATTTGGGGCCCCGGCCGGCCCTCAATTAGAAAAAAACATAATTTTTTTTTTTTGATTTTGATAAAATTTGGTATTATTATTTTTCAAAATAATACTGTCACTAAAGAGCTAAAGATCAAAGTCCGCAGCCGAAGGCTGCAAAGTCTTTCAAAATAATACTGTCACTAAAGAGCAAAGTCTTCAAAATAATACTGTCACTAAAGAGCAAAGTCTGCAGCCGAAGGCTGCAAAATCTTTCAAAATAATACTGTCACTACAGAGCAAAGTCTGCAGCCGAAGGCTGCAAAATCTTTCAAAATAATACTGTCACAAAAGAGCAAAGTCCACAGCCGAAGGCTACAAAGTCTTTCAAAATAATACTGTCACAAAAGAGCAAAATCCACAGCCGAAGGCTACAAAATCTTTCAAAATAATACTGTCTCTAAAGAGCAAAGTCCGCAGCCGAAGGCTGCAAAATCTTTCAAAATAATACTGTCACTAAAGAGCAAAGTCCGCAGCCGGGTGCTGCAAAATCTTTTTAAAATAATACCATCACTAAAGAGCAAAGCCCGTCCTAAACCGATGGGGGGGGAACTGTGAATAAAAGTTTAAAAACAATGGTTAAATAAAATTTCTAATACTTTGAATGATCCCTGTCGGCTCTAGACATTATTTAAAAAAAAAATCATGTGAAATTACTAATCTGTTTAATTTTAAAAGGGATTTCCATTTTAAGGACCATTTTGGCCCCTGACGGCACCCCAGACAGGGACCCTCGTGATACCATTTACTTTATATAAAATCATTCCATAATTACTCATTTTAAATTTCATCAAAATTGGTTATGTGGTTTGGATTTTAGAGATTCGCACCCAAAAAACCTGTTCGGGGGGCTAGGACCGCCCCTGGGGGTGAAATCGGGAAAAAGAAAAATATTGGTCGGACTTTTTGCCCAAAGATGACCTGTGCCAAATTTCATCAAAATTGGCTTCCAGAGCTCTGCACACGATTCCGTACGTACCTACGTCCCACGTCGGAAATATCGGTTTTTTGGACTCCATGGTGGCCACTTTGATTTGTAGTTGGAGTCACGTGACAAATGATATGACGATATCATTTGTCACAGAAGAAAGTGCATTAATAAATTTATGTGTGAGATGAACTCGGCTGCTAAGATAATTATTTTAAAAAAATCGAACTCTCAATGGCCTAACAAACAATAAATTTATTGGAAACTCGGCCATGGCGATCAGCATACTTACATTTTAGATTCTGGAATATTACAACAAAGATGACTGGGCATAAAACGAATCTGACAAGTACCGTCATGGTGAAAAAGTAACTGAAGTGAAAATAAGAGCATGAGCTATACATGCAGAATTATTTGGTTTATGATATCTCAGAAACATCTGCTCAGTTGTTTACGACAGGGAAGGCCAAGCTAGAACTAACACCTGAAAATGATTATCATGGAAGGTAATGTTGTTGTTGTTGGTTTTTGTTGATGTTGTTTTTGTTGTTGTTGATGTTCTTGTTTTTGTTGTTTTTGTTTGTTGTTGATGTTCTTGTTGTTGCCGCTGTTGTTGTTTTTTTTTAAAATATTTATAGGTCACGTGCAAAGTAAAGTATTTCCATTAAAAAAAAAAAGATTGAAATTTCGGGGGGAACTGGTGTATTCAACGTGCCATAGACGCTGGCAAAACACAATTTTTAAATGTCTCATTTAATTAATCTTCATTCTGGTTGTTAGTCTAATGATATGTGAGAAGTCAAGAACGATCAATCTAGGTGCTCGGAGAATACACAAAGAAGTCTGTATTGCATATGTAAACTGTGAAGAGATGAGAGAGGATATTGCATCACCACCATACAATGAAGAGTGACCTCCAGAGTAGCCACTGTTTCAAACACTACAGACTGTAATATAATACCAGACACATCCTGTAGGAGAATCCATCAGAACATTTGCAGTTGAACAAAACTGCCTTCATCATTAAACTTGTGAGCGAAATTATTTTTCTTTGCTGCCCAGTTGGTCCTGGATTATCAGTCTCACAAATTTATTATTAATAATAAATCCATGCGCAAATTTAGCAGTGTGCTCTCAAGATCTTAAAAGTTATTCGTAACTGTCTGTCATAATATCTAAGGGGGTTTGTACCAGAATAATATAGCAGAGTTTGGGTAGATCAGAATAAAAATTTTCTTGGTATTTTGTATATATTTTGCATATATACAAAATACCTTTCTGGTTGGGGGAAATCAAAAAATATATATATTTTTTGATTTCCCCCAACCAGAAAGTTTATGGAATTTATGCATTTTTGTTAATGCCTTTGAAGATCCCTTCCTTAACGGATATTTTTGAAATACTCCCTGCTACCATTATGTTTAATTTAAAGAATTCATTTCAGATGTTTTTTTTATTTTTTTGACAATTAAGGCGCTTTAACTACGAGGTCGCTCACTCGTAGTCACTTGTTTAAGGACTCCTGTGAATCAGGAATTCGCCGAATCCTTGATTCACAGGAGTCTAAAGCAGTCTACCCGTTTAAGGTAGACCACAAGAGAGTCCAACACCAAAGGGTCATTTAACAAGGACGGAGGGGGGAGGAGAGAGATCAATGCACCCGAAAGAGATGGACAGTGCAGGATATGCTGGACAGACAGCATAGCCCCACATTGGCATATTGGAGTCGACGTTTTATTAAACAGGAAATCGTGAGTAAACCGGGTGTGGCCGTTTCTCATTCGGGCAATTAAAATCTCTTTAGCCCTCGATGAACGGAAGCTAGATGTCCATGGTTCAATATCTGATTTGATGGTCTTAAGTTTATTCGCTGGACTGGTGTTGGACCAAAAACTGGATATTCTCCATTATGGATGATGGTTTTAATTAAGGATTTAAAATCATCAGGACAACATAAATTTGAATTTAAAGGATTTGTGAGAGTTTACTAGAAAGAGTTGAAAAGTAAAGCAAACATCTGTTAATCAGCAGGGTTACGAATTGCCAGATACCTATGTAATGTATATAGGTAGAATATAAATTTTAATTTCCTTAGAGACCCTTTGGATGCATTGGACAATTCTTCTTTTATTGTTTGAGATTAATAATGAGGACAAGGGCTAGTTATAAAATAGGCTGATTTCAAAAACGCATTACTAATCATCATTGTATTTATTTAATCTTTACAATCATCATTAGATCTCATAACATTCCTAATGAACCATAAAAATTGGCTATGAATCAAAATTATTAATCATTTTGATTATAATTATATTATTTGTTTTATTAAAAGAAACTCTCTCTCTCTTTGACTGTGTCTTCATCAAGACTCATCAACTTCCTTCAAATTACACTATTCAAAACAGAATGGATTGTTTTAATCTGAATAAATTTATCAATAACTTTCCTATTCAATCCAAAAGTCAAAATAGAAAGTAAATTCAAATGAGAAATGGTATTAAGACTGATTGTACTCGTATTCATCCTAGAACATAGAACATACATATAAAAAAAGGAAAATGATTTGTATCGAACTCAAAATTAAAAATCGTTACTCGAAATTGAATTTGTAGTCGATACAATATTTTTTCAAATTTTGATATATTTGTTGCGCGCTGTGCTGGTTTAGCGTTAACTTGCAAAAGGTGCTCAGAATCAGCCACATACTCACATAGGTCTCATCTTCTTTGTACATATCTTTGCATATATACAGAAAAAAACACACATCAGGTTGATCAATCTGCGAGCACCCTAACGTTGACTGATGTTAATGATATAGTTAAGATATAATGATATAGTATGTAAGAATAGTTGAAAGATTGGCGATTTTGAGAATCATAATCTAAAGGTAAAAACATAAATAATAATAAAACCAGTTGGGAAGGCGGCAGTATTTTTTGTATCATATCCTGTAGAAGTCTCAAATAAATCCCTCAAATTTCCCCATAACCTCTTAGGTATATGAACGAAGAACAATTGACAGTTAGCATTTGGATGTTCAGCCATGGCAGATTCCAGATCATTGAATTGTTAGCATTTATTATCATTACTGTCAGAAACGTCTTGGAAGATTACTATCTTCCACTTTTCTGCGACCTTGTATTGTTCATTCACATAGCTATTAATGTTGAGTAGGTATGTGTAAGGGAATGTGTTATGTGCGAACATTTCATATGCTTTATTACTTATATTTACACATTGTAACACTATAATGAATGTTTTACCATCATGTCGGTCTTTTTATTTTCCAGGACTAAACAATACATGTGCGATTGTTGGGGAGCAGATGTAATAATATGCTTTCATATTTCATGGGACATATTTTGAGAAGCACTAGACCAAATACCGGCTCGTAAGCTTGTCGCGGCGCAGCACACGCAAGTCACGCAACACACTATTTTTTACCAGCTCATGCTGGGTGTAGCACACGCGGCACACATATGCCATTTAAAGACATCTTCGATCCCTAGTTGCGTCGCGTGTGTCGTCAATTCTGTGTCTGTGCTATAAACTGTGACATGTCGGCACTCGAGTGAGTCTCAGCATGCGTCTCAGCTTGGGTGGTAACATTAGGAAATATGGCGACACAGTTTTCTGACGTGTTGCGTGTGCTGCGCCGCGTGTGTCTCAGCTTATTCTGACATTTAACTATGAGTGCTACATACATCCCGGCTTTATTGATTAATATATCAGTCATACTTTGAAAGATGTTATATAATATGGGGGTCCAGTGCTAGATACATCCCGGTTTTATTGATTCATTTATCAGTCATACTTTGAAAGATGTTATATAATATGGGGGTCCAGTGCTAGATACATCCCGGCATTATTGATTCATTTATCAGTCATACTTTGAAAG